>JAESVK010000349.1:58063-80858 GCA_017140935.1 Hamamelis virginiana | reverse complement strand
TTCTAAACCCCCCCAATCACATCGCCCGGTGATGATGTGGACACCCATTAAAACCCCGTCCACGAGGCTGGTCCACACCATCTTCATTCTTGCTTACCTTTCTCAATACTCAAATTTTCTCTAATATACCTTGTCCTCAGGTTAGGTGGAACCCTTGGCGCCATTGGAGGGGTACCATGCATACTCGACTTAATTATGTGATTGAGATGTCACATAAGAGAATATTGTTCGAGGGGCCCTCTGGCAGGTACTGGTACCTTGGGGAAAGAGTACGTGCCCAGCTTTGTGGGTCTTATTCGGTTGCCCGTGTGCCTCATGCACCTCATTCTTCTATGAGACATGCTGATAAGTTGACTGACCACGCCTTAGCAGACGCCATGGCTGGTGTATTTGCGGATGCTTTCCATCGTCCGCATGAGGATTATCGTACATTCTGTCAGCGCTATCTGATGCGTTTACTTGTATCGGGATTTCCACCTGCTGAGGTATCAAACTTTCTCTTGACAGACTTGCCTCTTTTCTATACATTATTCTTCATATTTCTTTATTTGGCAGGGTCGTCGAACCCGAGGACATGCTTCCCATCCTACAACTACTGCGGCTCCTAGTGAGGGCGAGTTTTCGTCCTCTGCTCCTTCTTTGCCACCTGTCCTTTGGCAGGTGCAAGTCATTGAGGATGGTAGCTTTGTTCAAAGACCAATTACTCGAGTGCCTTATAATGAATATCCACACATTGATCCTTCTTACACTTCGGTAATCATCATACTTTCACCTTTTGTCATATACGGCTTTCTCTCTCCTAACATTTTGAATCTTTCGATCTTTCAGGTGCCTGTACCATATGTTGAGGAGTGGTTGGCATACAGTGCATTATTGACTAGGGAACTTCAAAGCATGAATCTTGATGCACACAATGCGAACACAGCTGCACAGGTAATTCTCTCTCTACTCTTTCAATCATTAATGATCTCATTCTTCACCAATCTTACCTAATCTTTGGGTTTGCAGGCTTCAAGCCATCCTTCACAGGAGCACCATGGAACAAGAGGGGATCCCAGCGGAGATGATTTTGTATCATTAGGCCTATAGGAGGCCCGCTTAGGGTTTTCTATGTAATTCTTTCTCTATGTATGCACTAAAAACCCTGAGTGGCATGTAATTATATCCTAATGAGAATACGAATATGTTTCAATTGATTTTTTGGTTCAATTTTAACCCGAAAATAGGTCAAAACTGACGAAAATTGAGCGAAAAGTCAAATCGGGCGTCAAAAAGTCTCGAAAAAAGTCAAAATTAGGCAAAATTTGAGATCAGGGATGGATGACCATCCCTCCATGGACGATTGGCCGTCCTTTGGGGGATGGTCATCGACCCTGGTTCTCATTTTTTGAATATTTTGACGTTTTTTTAACTTTTTGAGAGTCCTACTTCGCCTCTAACTCGATTTCTTTGCCAAAAAGCTATAAAAACACACCTCTAGGCTCACTTTCATCACACTAAACATAATGGAAGCTCTTAAGTTGATTATCAACCTATTCGTAGCAAGAATGAGGGCAGAAGACAAGAGGGTGTTCGCACGATTCGGCCTGACTTCGTGGTTCTTTCTCTGTCATGTGAAGCTTAAAGACAAACTTCTCAACTCTGTGATCCACTTCTGGGACTTTGATCTTCATGTGTTTCGCTTCAACTGTGAAGAGGTATGTCCTTTATTTGAAGAGTTTTGTGCCTTGATGAATGTCTCTGTTAATGGTCCCTTTATTTTTCCTACCATCCGTCGAGGTTACTTCCAAACCTTTTCTTCTCTCTTTGATCTCTCGCCTATGGAAGCTTCTTCATATATCCATGAAAACTCCATTGATATTCTCAAACTAGCTTCATTTTTCTTGAGGGAAGGGGGAAAACCACTAGCTCTTCATAGGCCTACCCAGTACGCACTCGCCTTATGCATAGTGGGTTGTTTCCTTGTTTCAAACGGAACCATTTTCATACCCATTGAAACATGTGAACTCATTCTGCCATGTCGAAGTCTCATAACATCATCCCTCTAGTGCTAGCTGAAACTCTAAATAGGCTTGACCACTTCCACTCCAACTCTGCTTCTTGTATTAGGGGTAGCCCCATTCTCCTTCAGATGTGGTTGGCTGAGAGACTCAAGCTGATTACTCCTCTCGATGGGCCCAAACATTTGTCCCATACCTATTGTTCGCGTAAGCTTTTGTTTCTTGAGCATCGCTCGATTCAGGATATGATCATCTTCTTCTCTTCTCTGACTTGGGAAGATATTCAGTGGCATGTGGTCATATGGGATTGTGGTGAAGAGTATGTACTACACACTTTGGGATGTTGTCAGGTGAAGCTTATGGGCCTAAAGCGTACATAATTTTACTAGGCTTCTTGTGTACTTCACCAAATGGGTCGTGCTCAAATCAATCCCCCTCTCAAAGGGCATGTTCATGGGGTTAAGGCGGCTACTCCTTCTTTGGTATCTTGGGCTATGAAGAACTGGGCTTCAGGTTTATGTATGAGTCAAGTAGGGGATTGCAATGGGCCTTTTAGGCTTGATGGGGAGTATCGGGCTTGGCTTAAACAAGACTTGGGTTTGAAGGTGCAGGCTATGAAGGATAAAGTTCAAAGCCTCGTTTATGGTTCTCGAGTCACAGCTCAGTCTGCAGGTTCATCACTTCCACCAGATGCGTCACGAGTTAAGAGAAATAGAGAAGATGAGAGTGAAACCCAAGCCCGCAGAGGAAGAAAGACTTAGAGTAGATTAGGGATTACCCTTTTTTTTTACTTTTCTAAGCAATGTAAGATTTGAAGAAAGTAGGAATTATGAACACACATGGCATGTAATAGATCTTTAAAAAGGTTTCTACCCTTTATGGATGAATAAATATCAATTTTATTAAAATCTCAACAAATATCCCTTAATAATTACAAATGAACCAAACTCTTGGTGTTTTTACAAGAAATAGACCGCACCCAAAGTAACTTTATGGGTTGCCTACGTATCCCCGTCCTTGATGCAATGCTTTGTCATTTTTCTCTAACTCTTTGTGATATTTGGGGAATCAAGTCTTCGTAGTTCATGAATCAAATTGAAGAAGTTCATTCTTTTTTTATTTTTTCACTTGCTCTAACTTTTGTCTAAGCAGCCTTTTCAGGTTTTCTACTTAACGAGCTTGATTTTTTTTTTTATTTGAATACCCTAATTTTTGCCTAGGCAGCCTTTTCAGGTTTTCTACCTAGCGGGCTTTTTTTTTAATTTTATATGTGGTACTTCTTCAATTGATCCAAATTGGTAGGTTGAGAGAATTCATTCCCGTCAATGTCTGCAATCTTTACGGCTCTGCCTGACAGTATTTCTCTGATGATGTAAGGGCCTACCCATGTGGGCTTGAACTTTCCTCGCGGGTCGTGGATTGGTGCTTGGATCTCCTTTAGTATTAAATCCCCTTTCTTCAAACCTCTGTGCTTCACTTTCTTGCCAAACGCCTTGGTTATTCTTCTTTGATACCCTTGAATGTGGTACAGTGCCCTCAATCGCCTTTCATCCAGTAGAGCTAACTCTTTATACCAGTTTCTTACCCATTCTACTTCCGCCAATTGACTCTCCATGGCAATTCTTAATGACGGGACTTCTAACTCTATAGGCAATACCGCTTCCATTCCATATACAAGTGAAAAAGGTGTAGCCCCGGTCGATGATCTAATGGAAGTACGATATCCCCACAGTGCTAGTGGCAATTTCTCATGCCAGTCATTGTAAGTCTCGGTGGTCTTTTTCAAGATCGATTTGAGATTCTTGTTTGCTGCTTCAACAGCCCCATTCGTCTGTGGTCTATAGGGAGATGAGCGGTGATGCTTGATACTATACTTTTGTAAGAGCGCTTCGGTTTCTTTTCGGAAATGCTGTCCATTGTCAGAGATGAACTCGTGGGGCACTCCATAGCAATAATATTATTCTGTATGAACCTCGCTACTTGCTTGGCATTTAATGTCTTGTAGGATGCAGCTTCTACCCATTTGGTGAAATAATCTATGGCGACCAGGATGTACTCGTGTCCGTTTGATGCTGCGGGGGTTACCTTACCAATGATGTCGATGCTCCATGTTGCAAATGGCCATGGCGAAGACATGGTAGTGAGTGGCATCGAGGGTTGATGTTTTCCACTTGCAAACACTTGATATTTATGACACTTTTTGACATGTAGATGGCAATCCCTCTCCATGGTTGACCAATAATACCCTAGTCTCACGATCTTTTTAGCTAGCATGTATCCATTCATATGCGGAGCCCCAGCCCCTTCATGCACTTTCAACACTATTCTTTCAGCTTTTTGTTCATTAACGCACAACAGATGCACTCCATCATGTGATCTTTGGTATAGCTTCCCGCCACACAGGATATACTGACTGGCTAACCTTATTATAGTCTTTCTGTCTACGGATGACTCCTCTTTCGGATATTCCCCTTTTTCTACAAACTGTTGGATGTCATAATACCACGGCTTTCCATCATTCGGCTCTCCTTTTTGGATAACACAACAGTAGGCCGGTTCTTCTCGGGACTCAATAATGAGAGGAGTTACACCTTCATCTTTAGGAATATCTACCATGGTTGCTAGAGTGGCTAAGGCATCCGCAAACTTATTCTTTAACCTAGGCTGATAAAAGAAGTCAATTCGACGGAATTCTTTCACCAAAGTCTCTAAGTACTCATGGTAGGGTAACAGCTTCTTATCCCGAGTCTTCCATTCTCCTCTAGTCTGACATATGATCAAGGCAGAATCCCCATATACTTCTAATTCTTTCACACCCAATTCCAAGGCAGCTTCCAATGCTAGGATACAAGCTTCATATTCGGCTATATTATTAGTAGCATCAAAGGATAACCTGACAGATAATGGTATCAAGTTATTCTCCGGTGTAACTAACAACACGCCTATTCCACATCCTCTCTTATTATAAGCCCCATCGAAGAAAACTTTCAAAGGCTCTTTACTTACTTCTAGAATCTCTTCATCGGGAACTGGTATTCAGATGGTCTTTCTACTGACGATGGATGATCTGCTAAAAACTCTGTCACTGCTCTCCCTTTCACTGATTTCTGCACCACATATTGAATGTCGAACTCTGATAATAGCAATAACCAACGGGCTGTCCTATAGGATAACACCGGCTTCTCCAATAAGTATTTCAGGGGGTCCATGTGACTAATGAGTTACACTTGAAAAGACAGCATGTAATGGCGGAGCTTTTGGGTAACCCACACCAATGCCACACATGTCTTCTCTAATGCGTCATATTTAACCTCATAGTCAGTCATCTTCTTACTCAAATAGTACACCGCATTCTCCTTTCGAGATTCTGGGAAATACTGAGCTAACGTACTCCCATCGCAGTTTCAGTGAGTGCTAGATAAAGTAGCAAATGCTCACCTTGCCGCGGGGGAACCAATATTGGTGGATTGCTCAAGTACCTCTTGATGGTTTCAAAGGCCTCTTGGCACGCGTCATTCCACTTCGTGGGCACATCTTTCTTAAAAAGTTTAAAGATAGGCTCACAAATCATGGTCAGTTGTGCTATAAATCGACTGATGAACTGAACTTTGCCAAAGAATCCTCGAATCTCCTTTTCTGTCTTTGGCGGCTGCATCTCCGTGATGGCTTTAATCTTCCCCGGGTCAACCTCTATTCCTTTCTGAGTGATCATAAATCCCAGCAATTTCCCCGCAGTTACTCCAAAGGCGCACTTTTGAGGATTCAATCTCAGGTTAAATTGCTTAATTCTTTGAAGGAACTTGCCTAGAGCTTCAAAATGGCTTTCTCGATCCTTAAACTTCACGATCATATCATCCACATACACCTCCACTTCCTTATGAATCATATCATGCAATAAGGTGGTTGTCATTCTCTGATAGGTAAAGCCGGCGTTCTTTAGGCTAAAGGGCATAACTCGATAACAGAAGGTCCCCCATTGAGTGATGAAGGAGGTTTTCTCCATATCTATAGGGGCCATCTTTATCTGGTTATAACATGAGAACCCATCCATGAAGGATAACAGAGCATGACCGGCGGTACTATCTACCAAGATATCTATGTGTGGCAACGAAAAATCATCTTTAGGGCACGCCTTGTTCAAATCTTGGAAGTCTACGCACACCTCTAACCTTCCCATCTTTCTTAGGTACTGGCACAATGTTAGCTCACTCGGGGTATTCCACTACTTGGAGAAATCCAGCGTTCATCTACTTTACAACTTCATCTTTGATCTTTAGTGTCCACTCTGGCTTCATTCTCCTCAACTTCTGCTTAACCGGCTTAACCCCAGATTAGTAGGGATAAAGTGTTGTACTATGTCGGTGTCAATCCCTGGCATATCTTTGTACGACCATGCAAATACTTCTATGTTTTCTCTCAACAATCCTACCAATTTTTCTTGTTCTTGTGGTGACAGAGTTGCCCCAATTTTAATTATTTTAGGCGATTCATCGGATCCTAAATTAACTGATATTAATTCATCCACATTAGGTCGAGCATGTTCCATTTCCCTTTGTTGTTCAAACTCAGGGGGAACATTCTCTCTAGGATCTATGTTCATGCCATATACACCCATAGAAGACAGAAGGGATAAGCTGCAAATGCAAAGAATGAAGAAAAATGAATACTTTATTAATCGTGAAGAAAGTGGGATAACAAAACTAAGCTATCATTCGCTTCCTAACAGAAGGGATAAGCTGCAAATGCAAAGAATGAAGAAAAATGATTACTTTATTAATCGTGAAGAAAGTGAGATAACAAAACTAAGCTATCATTCGCTTCCTAACAAAAGAGGGATGATTTTATTGAAAATGGAAAAACAAGAGTCCTATTCTACAATCTTATAGAAAGAAAGTATAGAAATCCTACAAGCTATCATCTGATGGTAGTGAATCTTCCATGACTGAGTGTTTAACTCGAGGCTCATACTCAAGGCTCCAGTTGGTCAATGGACTGATGGTATCTTCAATGAGGTGGATAGGATTGGGTTCATGAACATGCTCTTCGATGCAGGCGATCTCTTTGAACATAGCCCCTATGGTGACTTCATCGATGTGGTCGACCCAATCAAACTCTGTATGCTCTTCGGCTGTGATGGTAGTTGGAGAGAGAGGTAGTGGAGTGTTGAAGAAGATTTCAAACCCAGGAACTTTAGCTTTCTAATCTTCGAGATAAATGGGTTCGGGGAACCCACAATAAGGGAAATCATCCCCTTCTTTGACAAAAGCCCCATTCAGAGTGGGTCGGTAAGGTTTCAGAGTGAGGTTAGGGACTCGTCCCTCTTCTTTAGCTAATTGTCTTTCTCTTCTTTTCTGTGCCATCTCTTTTCTGTCAACTTTGGTACTTTGATAGCCCAACCCGAATGGATAAATTGCTGAGGGATACTCGATAGAATCAGGCGTGCCTTGATGACGACGACCTAAGCCCATTCCTGGAAAGAAGCTCATATTTTTCATGATCTGACCCACTTGTATATTCCCATACGGACTGCAGTCTAGCACCATTTTCTCTTTACATCCCGGTTCAACTTCTACACACTGTATGTATTCAAAGCCTGTCAATGGTACATCTTCGATCTCTGGCTTGATCTCACAGATAGGTACACGGGTAGGAGTGATCTCAGAATCTCCTTTCAATGTCACCACTGAGCCTTTGTAGGGGAACTTAACCTTTTGATAGAGGGACGAAGGCACAGCCCCAATTGGATGGATCCAAGGCCTACCAAGTAGAAGATTGAAACAAGCAGACACGTCTAGCACTTGGAAAATGACTTGGAATTCTATAGGCCCAATAACTAGAGATAAAGTGACCATCCCAACTATTTCTCTTCGAGTGTTATCGTATGCTCTCACCGTTTGCCCTGATGGTTTGAATTCTGATGGTTCGATGCCCAAGGAAGTGGCGGTGCTGAGAGGACATACGTTCAAGGCTGACCCATTATCTATCAACACTGTAGGAATTCTCTTGCCCATAGTATCCACCGTGACATACAAAGCTTACAAATGATGAGGTCCTTTCTTTGGAAGGTCTGGCTCAGTGAAGGATATTGACTGCCCATGCTGAACTAGACTGACCAAACTGACTAAACCCTCGGGTGAAGTATCGATCGGAATCTGAACCTGGTTGAGTAGCCTGAGTACTGTTTGCCTGTGCTTTTGAGAAGCCATTAAAAGTCCCCAGATGGTGATGTTGGCTTGAGTACGCTTGAGCTGTTTCAGTATCTCTTCCTCTTCCTCTTGAACTTCAGTGCGTTGGGATCTTTCTAACTCTCCCAAAGGATTGTCGGATTCCAAGTTGGCGGGCTTGAAATGACGACCTCCTCTAGTGACATGGTTAACATCTTCTTTATCACTGGCCCAAATATTTGCTATCTCCTCGGGTGTGTTCATCAAATCTTCCCACTCTATGATATCAATCTCATTCTCTGACCCATCATCTATGGTAGACTCGACAGAAGTCGGATTTGATCCGAAATATTGGGTGACCCATGGTTGCCTTGGATAGACAATTCGGTGATGGGTGTCCCCATTCATATGGATAACCTTGGTTGTGAAATACTTCTTGAGGATACTCTGGCTAGCTTTCTCAAAACAGGTGAAGTTTGGATCTTCGGGTTCAACCTGAGCCACAGGAATGTCTTCTTTAAGTGAGTCAGGGTCATCACCCCAACCAGAAGGAGCAATGGGTTCTTCGAATGTGGGTTTCTTCATTTTGGGGTAAAGGATATAGAAGTCGAACTTTCCACTAGGTTCCCCTAACAGGCCTACTTCGGGATCTCCGGCCTCATATCTCTTTCATAATTCCCACTGGCTAGTTCCAGTCTTGGAAAAGTCTTTCTTGGTTCTAGCATTAGATCTAATGGGTTCAATCTTTGTAATCTCAGCTTCACAAGACTTTTCAGGGCAGAGAACATAGAAACTAACCTCCCATTTCTTTCTGTCAACAAATCCACACAAGGATCCCTAGCTTCAAACCTTTCTTTGAGAGCCCATTGACTAGTACCATTCTTTGATGACTGATCCACTTTGAGAGGCTTGGGAAGCCCATTCGAATTAAAACCCGGGAATGTATCTCTCTCAAACTGTCTCCATGAACGATAAAGCCCCCTTGAGCTAGTGAAGGGTTGAGGGATTTCAATCAGACATTGATCAATAAACCCTTGTACTATATTCCACAATGTATCACATGATTCCGTGTCATGGCTATGGGTGGCATGGTATTGGCAGTAAAGCTTTTTGGGTTTTGGCTTGTACGGGGTGATGAGCCCACGGGCTTGACAGTGATGAAACATTTCAGTTATGGAAGTAGGGAATGAAGGGTGAGGGCGGATAGGCTCACAGTGGACATAAGGGTCGGTATGGATAACATTGATATTTGCTAGTGGTGGGATTGCATGGGTAAGAAGTGGATTTTGGGTGACATTGGGTTAAGAAGGTGGGGAAATGGTTTTATTGTCTATGAGGTCTTAGACTTCATGGCGGAGACGGAAGCAACGGTTGGTAGTATGGCCTTTTTTGGACTGATGGAAATGGCAGTATTCATTTTCATTGTAGTTCTTGGGTAATGGGTTGGGTGTAGGTCTGGGTTCCAAAGGTTGGAGCAAGCCTCGAGCTTTTAATTTCTCAAAGACTTTTTCCAATGACATATATAGCTCGGTAAATTTTCTGGATGGTTTATTTCCTAAGGAAAAGGGTTGGGTAAATGGAGTAGGCTGAGATATGGCATTGACTTCGGTAGCCTTCCCATTGATGACAGGTCGGCGGTTCTTGAAGGGTTCATCGGTTCGGAGAGCTCCATCGGCTAAAGCGTCCTCCACTTGGGTACCAGCAACGACTAGAGCTCGGAAATTTGAGAGATATTGGAAAAACATGTGCTTGTGATACACTGGGAGCAAGTTCTTCACTATCATGCGGATTTGTTCTTCTTCCTCAGGGCGGTTAGCCATTTTAGAAGCCTTGGCTCTCCAGCGGGTGAGGAAAGCAGAGAAAGTTTCCCTCGATTCCTGTTTAGTAGTCTCCAAGTCCCTTCTAGTGACATCAACTTCTGTGTTATACATGTAATGATTGCTGAACTCAGTTCATACATCCTCCCATGTCTTCATTCTAGACTCATCTAGTGACAAAAACCATTTCAGAGCAGATCCAGCTAATGTCTCATGGAACATTTGGGCAAGCAAGTCATCATCAGCCTCTCGTGGGTGCATGGCTCTTACGTACATCTTCAGATGGGTCTTAGGGCAACCCATTCCATCAAACTTCTCTAACTCGGGCATTCTGAAATGAGTGGGCATACGGGCCTTAGGGAACAGAGACAATGACGACATGTCCACCAAATCATCAGACTTCCTAATACCTTTCAAGACTTTTTCCAGGATTTCGACCTTGCTACTCAACATTATAGGCTCAGTGGAAAAGAAAGCAGGGGTCTTGGGCTTTATCCAGATCAACAGGCTGAACAAATTCTGCACCTGGCCTAGTGGGCTCAACAACTATCTTTGGTCTAATGAAACATTCATCTTCATCAACATTCTCAAATAAGGGATTAGTACGGGCTCGCACCTTATCCTCTTCTTCTTTCTGGTGAACTAACTCTTGGACCACTTTTAGGAGTGCCTCGATCTTTTCATCATTCGTCTTTCCATGAGTTCCAATGACAATAGGGGTATGGTCCTCGTTGCTAGACATATTCAAATCAACAGGCAGACCCTTAAATAATCGACCGCTAGAATCATAACGCCAAGCCATAATGCTAGGAAGGAGAAAATATTTGAATCAACTAAGAGCTTCCAGTGTGAAAAGGGATGAATAAGGATAATCTCACATGCTTACAAGAATATAGGCCTAAAGCCTACAAATCAACCTTCACATTCTATCTTATGAAAAATGGGCCTAAGGCCTGAATACGAATCTTATTCTCACATCTCAGCTTACATCTCAATCTTACCACAGGCTTATATCTTCTATCCAACTGACATGGGCCTAAATCCCACATCCTAAACTCACAGCGGATCTAACTCTTGTATCCAAAGGACATGGGCCTAAAGCCCAGTCTCATATCTCACGTCTCACTTTTCACGTCTTCTCCTAAGACTCATAAATCAATACCACTATTCGGGCAGCATAACACTACAACGGGCCTAAGCTCATGAACCTATAAGGTACTAGCCTTTATTAGGTACCTTGACTCTTTGAGAATACATCCCTTAAGAGTTTAGGGCATTTCATAAATGTTTAGTCCTACAGATCCAGGTCTTAGTGGTTCTACACATTTCACAATTATGGCTCAGACAAAACCTGGGGTAAATTCCGGCAGCATAACATTACAATAATGTGCCAAAAAGTGACGTAAGGTATGTGTCCTACAGAGATAGTCTATATGGACTAATGCAAAGGGTAGGCTGAGTGTCCTTTACTCACTCGGTCCAATCGATATACCTAACCGCATGTGACATCAGGAATGCCACGTGGATCCAACAGTATGTGATTGGTCCGTTTGATATACCCGAGGGTACTTGGCAAGAAGGGTGATGGCTTTCGCATACATGGAACCCGAGAGTCAAAGAAACCAGACCCAGGGCTAGGCTCATCGTTGGCTATAGCATACAACGTCCTAATCATGCAAAGTCAATGCGCACACAATGCAAGAATTGAAATCACACAGTCATACAAATGCAAGTGAATGATTGTATTAATTAAGAAATTGAAAAGCCCAAAAATAATTAGTTGGAGTTTAGCCCTCGACATCCCCAGTGGAGTCTCCAATCTGTGAACCAGCCAACCTGAATCGGGAGGCCTTCTCGTTCACTCTTGGGGGGTGTTTATCTTGAGTGGATTGTGGATGATGTTTATCCGTCTCGATTTATCATTCTCTATTATCCTTCTCTATTATCCACGTTTATCCTTCTCTATTATCCTCTCAAGATAGGATTTTTGAAAAAGGGATGAGAGTTTGTAAAAGACTAGGAGTCGCCACCTTATTTTTAGGGAACAAGGAAACCACAAAAAGAGTTTTATTTTCAATAAAACATTGACCCCATATTTTGGAAAAGCATGGTCTTTAAATCAAAGTTGGATTCGGGGGCTAGGTTATGAAGTGGGAAGGTTCCAAGGAACTCCTTGTAGGCACCCACCTCGCCCTAATTAAAGGTCTCCTAATTAAGTTTGGGCTTTATCAAAATCTTTTCAAAACAATCCTAGTATATCTAATCAACCACAAAATATGAATAATAATATATAATAATAATATATAGTACAAAAGTATACACAATCCTAAGGGTCTTAGGAGACTAGAAGTCAACCTAAGATTGGACTTGCGTCCTATTGACTGCCTACGTACCTTATCAATTGCTTGACAAAGATCAAAGTCCACGTAGTTCGATTACATAGGACTCTCCTATTGTAACAAACCACATAATTGTAGATATTCTATCTTATCTTGGACTCTAGCTTCGAGAGTTTGAGTTGGATCAAAACACTTATCATGAGAGATGGAATTTCATTCCATTTTGAATTCTTTCAAAATCACTTTTCAGAATTATTCTCGAAGTAGAATCCTAGGTAAAATAGAACTCTATTCTTATTGTAATTCTTACAACAAAAAAGAGTCCTAAGTGGGGTCAAGTGACCCCCTTAATCCTAAGGTTTCTAGCTAATCCTAGGTTAGTCTAGATACCTAAAACACTAAGGTATGCATGCTGGAATTTCTGGAAAATAAATAAAAAATATAATCAAGAGTGCAAACAATGCATGAAAATGTCCTAAATGCAAGTCTAAATTAGCTATGTGAACCTAGGCATATTTCTATGTTGATTTTGGCCTAAAAAATGAGTTTTAGTACACTTTTAGGTTACTTTAAATCCATGGACAGATTTATAAGTAATCAAAAAGTGGGTTTAAAACCCATAAAACAAAAGAATAAAAGAAATGAAAATGACCTAATATGCAACCTAGTATGATATATCAAAATAATCCTGCAACATGCTTGAAAACAATCAATTTTATCATAAGGGAAGGGTCTTACCTTTGCTTGCTCCCTCGATCACAATTTATATATCATTCCAATCAAGACACAATTAAAATAATGATATAAACAAACCTAATTACTAAATATAAACAAACCTAATAACTAACTATTAGTATGCAACCTTTAACTTTATTTTAACATATTAACAATATGCAAAATGACTCAAAGAGATGGACTAATATGCTTTCATGTATAATCCTAGTTTCTTAACATGTATTCTAGATATGAACTAAATCTTAAATATCTAATCCTAATATGACATGATCAAAGAAGAATGGAAGAAAAAGAGTGGAGGGAAAGAATGAGAAATATGCATGTATATTATAAAACTAATTCCTATCATGCAAAAAAAAGAAAACTATTTTAATAAACTAATCCCTAACTTATCATGCATACTAATAAACTAAATCCTATGCATACTAATAGAAAGAAAACTATAAAAGAAAAAAAGAAGAAGAAAAACTAACCTCTGCCTTCAAGCCTTCAAGCTTCTAGCCTTCTCCTCAAGCTCCAAGCTTTCTCTCCAAGGACTCTAAGGACCTCAAAAACTTTAAAACTTAAGCTAGAGTGCTATGGGGGAAACTTGTGAAATTGCTCAAGCCTCTACTCTCCAAGCTAGCTTTCTAAGGCTTATTCTGTGTGTTGAAACTGATTCTAGAGCCCTCTATTTATAGGGATGTCTGAGTTTGATCAATGGCTGAGTTTAAATCTCCTAGGAATGATCCAAGGGTTCAAAATTAGTCTTCCAAAGTGTTCATACTCATCTAAAAGTCCCCATGGCCGAACTAGACACATGGCAGGGCTTGGAAGAGTCCCGGGCAGGAAAAACACTGAAAAAGAGCAATTATTGGCTGAGAGGATCGACGACCATCCACTCTAGGACGGTTGGCCGTCCCTAGGAGGACGGCCATCGGTCCTCCATGCCATATTTAGCCTGTGTTGACCTTCCTCAGCCCGTTTTAATCATGTTTCGGCTTTTTTCGGCTTTTCGGGCCTGTTTTAAGTCCAAATTTGACGATTCAAGATCCGAAACGATCGTGATTCGATTCTCCATGTTTTAAGAAGTGTTTGAAGTGAAAATGCATTGACCGAGGTCAAAGGTTTAGGAAAAGTTGACCGATTAGCTGTTTCGGGCCTACAGGGCCCAAATTAGGGTTTTGAAATTTGCTAACCGATTGCTTTCGAAATCATTTCTTCTTCTTGAAACAAGTTTTAAAATATTTTAGGAAAGTGTTTTGAAGCCTTTGAAGGCTTTGGTTTGATAAAAATATCGAATCCCGGTCGCTTCCGGTCGAAACCCTAATCTGGGCTTTGAAAGAGCCTTTCGAGCTTCAAGAGCCAATCATGAGCCAGGAGACTTATCTGACCTTGCCATTGATCAACTTTGCTACAAAACTCACTTTAAATATCTATGCCAAAGCCTTAAGACCATTCGAGACAAGATCGACAGTCATTCAGGGCTTTTGTGATTCAAAGGACCAAACTGCCCTTTAGTCACAAAAGGCCTTATTTTCTATCAAGCCTGGTTCGGAATGCCATGAAATTTTGCAGGGAAGTTCCTAGACTCTCTAAAAACCTAATGCAAAAAGAACCGACTCAATCTAACTTAAAAACCTACATGTGATAATGACATCATCTAATTACCCACAAGGGGTAAAATTGGGAACTTAGGGTTTTAACACCCTGTTTCACCTTAAATCAAAGGTAACCATTCATGACCATACTCATGGTCAAAAATGGATGTCTACAGTGTGTGCTACTAGCAAGTTGTATGGTGATAATAAAATCATCTTTACTTAGGGTCCGTTTGCATTGGCTTTTCCTAAAATTATTTTTGTAACTCAAAATTTCACTTGAGCTAAAAGAAAGAGTAAAATCATTTCTGAATAACTTGAGGGATGATAGGATAATTGGTAAAATTTTCATACTAGAAGTGATTTTGGTAAAAGTTTGGAGTTACAATTTTTGTCACAATTACTTCTAGAGTCTTTTTCTTACGAGGACATTGAACTAAACCTTTTAGCCAATGTAGGATAGATATTTTGAAATACGGCAGTTGGTTGAATATCCTTCCTATTTATGAGTTACATGTCAAAATCATAGTGATCTCATGGTCTGTTTCTAAAATATAGACAAAAAACTGTGACCATTAGGTACATAGAAAGAATATTTAATTCAACGTTCGGTTCTTCAAAATATTTATTCTATATTGGCTAAAAAGCCAAGTCCATACAAAATGAAGTCCTCTTACGAAAATTGATCATTACTTCTAATATGAAAGTTGCAATATATAAAGATAAATTTTTAAAATTCACGATTTTTCTTTTTTGGAGCGATACTTGCGATAGAATAAAGCATAAAGCACTCATATCAAATGGCAACACAACCTCGGGCGTTGGCTAAACTTGTTCCAAGTTAAAAAGGGTTCAGCAGTCGGTCTATGCAGCATCCTTCGTCCGCACTCCGCTTGGACCTTTGTTGCAGATAAAACAAGCAGCCGAAAACATTAAGCAAAGGAAGATATGGTGAGGCTCACCGCCGACTTGATTTGGAAAAGCCCTCATTTTTTCAATGCCGTCAGGGAAAGGGAGTTGGATCTTCGAGGTAATCGAACCCTCTTCTCTTAACTTTCCATTCACAATCACACGCATGCGGGCGTGGTGGCGTTGAATATTTGGATGCTTTCTCGATAGATTATGTAGTATTATTTGCTCGTTTATTTTGAGAAACGAATGACTCAGAGTAATTAATTATTTATATATTATTCGTCGCTTGTCAGGAAATAAGATTGCTGTAATGGAAAACTTGGGTGCTACTGAGGTGAGTTTACTTTTGTTTTTTTAGTTTTGAAGTTACTCTGTATTTTATGATCAAACAGTAAGAGTGCATGCCGGTTTAGGTTAGTGTGAATAGAGAATTGCACTAAACCAATCTATACAATGGTGGGATTAATTAGGGCTCTACTTCTCTGGCCATGAGGTTTCTCTGTCATTTTTGAATTATTATTTTCCCTTCATGTGTAATGATCTATACTGTTAGGTTAAGCTCGATCAGGTTGGTTCTAGATGTATCAAGATAAAATCGAAGCTACCCTAGCTCATTTCTCATGTCCTATATCCATAACCTAGTCAAGGTGCGCATAGAACTGAACCAAACTAACCCCAAGTCTGGATGGGTTAGTTGATTCTCATATTGCACTTGAGAAAGTTACACCCCTATAAAGAGTGTGACTCAATAATGTTAAAAATTAGAAATTACATGCTTTTGGTAAGATTGAGAAAAGAACAAAGATTTTGGATGATAAGGCTGTTTATGATGCACTACTTCATTCTTGAATGGAGATTGTTCATCCATCAATGGTCTTGCTGGGGTGTTGAGGATGGACTAGACAGGTTCCTACCTTCATTCTTTAGGTGAAACAGCTGATCAACTCATCAACCACTTAAGTGACAGCTATTTGATTTGGTAGTTATAAAATTTAGTTTCTTCAATGACTTGGTGATGCAAAAGCTTAAATATGTAGAGGGCCATGCCACATGAATCTATATGATAGTGTATGGTAGATTACTAGATATTTTCATGAATCATGAACTTATGAGCTGGTTATTGAATCCAGCATGGAATTTTGCATTATTTGAATAAAACACAATAGCTCCGAAAGCTTTGACCTAGTATAGTTGAAATCATTTGCTGATGCCTGATTGTTTAGCATGGAATTTTGCATTATTTGAATAAAACACAGTAGCTCCCACAGCTCTGTCCGAGTAAGGTTGAAACCATTCGGGGTTTGGTTTTTCTTAAATATGTTTGAATTCTCCCCATTATTTCAAAGGAAAAATGCATCGAAAAAAAATATTTTTCCATTTTTTCTATTTTGCGTCTGACAATTATTACTTTGGCTGAGGATTGATTAAACTTGAGCAGTTAAAAGTAGATCAAATTTGGAACTTGAGAATATCTCCTTATTTAAACCTTCAGAGTTGTCATTGACATTTTCTAACTCTACCTCTCTGATGCATTGTATTTAGAGTCTCATTTTTGACATGAATTGGAGAAAGGAGGGTGGAGATAGGTGGACGGCCGGTAAAATATATAATCGAACTTTATGAACATGAATTCTGAACTGTTGTTAACATCTTCTGTAATTTTGGCTGGAATAGTTTCATTTTCTCAAATATATAATAAAGCTTTATGAACATGAATCCTGAATTGTTGTTGACATGGATATAGTTACTTAGACTAGGTCTTTTGCTCTAATTAATCATAGTTTTCACCACTTTATTTTGGCTCGGTGGCAGGACCAATTCGATACCATTGATTTGTCTGACAATGAGATTGTCAAGCTTGAAAACCTGCCATATCTCAGTCGGCTGGGTACTTTGCTCATAAATAATAATAGAATTACTCGTATCAATCCCAACATTGGAGGTAATCTTAAAACAACGCTTGATTCCTATTTATCATAGTATCCAGTTGATAAACAAGTTTTCTATAATATTTATGTTGCTTAAATTTGCAGAATTCTTGCCAAAATTGCATACGTTGATTCTCACGAACAATCGGCTTGTCAACTTGATTGAGATTGATCCTCTTGTATCCTTGCCAAAGCTACAGTTCCTTAGTCTGTTGGATAATAACATCACGAAGAAACCAAATTATAGGTTGTATGTGATTCACAAACTAAAATCACTTCGGGTGCTAGATTTCAAGAAAGTGAAAAATAAGGTGAGGTTATTTCATTGTGCCAAACTTGTATTTATATTCTTCTTGGGTATGCTAATGGTTTGAAGTGCGATGTTAGGCTAGGAGTGCTGCACTCATTTAGTCAAGATTTCTGCTTAAGGTTCTATGGAGTTCGTTGTGGATTAATGTGTCAGATTGAAAATTTAACCCCATAAGGCTATAAAATATCTTTTTAGTAAATCTAGAAACTTGCAATAAGTTTTCAAACTTACTCTTCCTGACTTTTTTTTTTTAGGCCAATTGAACTAAAATATGAAACCATGTTTGCTTGAAAATAAAAATTAAATTACGAAGGAAAATAAGAAAGAAAGGACGAAAAACGAATCATTTTTGCAGAATGTGGAGATTTTAGTTGCATGTGAAATCAATCCCTTTTTTTTATTGACAAGAAGTGAAATTTTATCAGAGAGAAGGGAAAAATATGAGGAAGGACAAGAGGTCCTTCAAGCACAAAGCACAAAAAGACAAAAAGGAAAAAAAAAAAAAAGGGAAAAAAAAAGCTTGGTATAAGAAATGCATGGTTAATTTAGAATTACATGTCCAGGGAAACTCTAATTGAAGTGAGCATGTGTATTTAGCAAGGTAATCTGCTTCCCCATTTGCAAAATGAGTAAATGACACACCCAAGAGAAATGAACCCCACACTCCAAAGCCAAGGTCTGAATTTCTCTCATCTAGTGCCAATAAGCCTAATTTCCTTGATTTCTCTCTTTGACCTAAGAAATAACTGTGGTAGAATCTTCTTTTACATCTATGTCATACTAACCAAGGATTTTGGCATATCTAAGACCCACTTAAAGAGCACCCACCTCTGTCTTAGAATGATTTTTTTTTTTTTTCCAAAAAAAATTGTTTTGATGATCTATTTGAAATATATCTGTTGAGGAAAAAAAAAAAAGGCATGCGATATTGTTTCAAAATGTATAATTATTAGTTAATGACATATTAAACTATGGTATTGTTATACATGTTGAGTGACATATTTTATAAGATATGTATGTTGGGTAACTAGCTAGATGCCTGGCCTAGGTGTTTTAGCTGTTAAGAAATATGACACCATGTCCTGCATTTACTTCAAATCCAAGTTTCCATGTTCCATTGTGCCCTTTTTTCTTTAATTTCATATCTTCTAACTTCTCCTTCTTTCAAATGATTGGTTATTTTATATATTTGTGGTTTTTGCATAAGTTGTTCCTAGTTTCTCAAATAAAAGTCAGGGATTTCAAATGAAAAATCCATTGCATTGTAGGTTTAATATTGTTTCATACATGTGGTATAATATTTGAAGATTATTATCTTAAGATTCTTTTCCTTTTTGATCTTAATCTCTTATGAATCTATTGTATGGCTTGATTTTTGTTACGAGGACAGGAGAGAGTGGAAGCGAAAAATTTGTTTGCATCTAAAGAAGTTGAAGAGGAGGCTAAAAAGGAATCAGCAAAGACATTCACACCTGGTGAGGTTCCAAATGTTTTGGAAGTTGCAGAGGAACAACGGACAACAAAAGTGGTTGCTCCTACACCTGAGCAAATTATAGCTATCAAGGTATTATGTTCATTGCATCAAATTATTTAGTGATCACAAGTCACCAATTTTTGGTAATCATAAACCAGACATCCTGTTACCACTGTTGAATGCTTTGAACAATGCTTAAAGTGTTCAGGAGGGTTGCATTTCTAGGTTTTCCATTTTTTTATTTTGTATTGCAATAAAAATTGAATGGTTACTCTATGTCAGTGGCTATACAATAGGTATAAAATAGGAGATTATTGGGAAGATTTTTCATAAATTTATCAGAAAGATACAGGGTATTTTTAGGTCTACATATTTGGTATTAGGTATGTAAATTAAATTTAGGTAACTCTAGTGAATCAAAATTGCATAACTCAAATATAGAACTGAGAAGTAGATTTTGGAAAAGGGCAATGATTGTATAACTCCAAGAGTTATATAGGAAATATTGTAGGAGTGTGGGACTATCTTTTTGACAATGTTTATAGTCTCTCAAATTTAATGGAACATAGAATCTTAGCAACAAAAGTTGCATAAGAGCAGTATTCCAATATTCAATTCATAAGAGATATAATCATTTTATTGACTATGAGCTGTGGTCGAACCCAAGCTGTTGGGGTTAAGGCTTTGTTAAGTAGAATTGAGTTTACACTTCTAGCTAGTTTCCTCCTTGAATTTCAACTACAATAACTCCTACAAAGATTTAAAGTTATTGGGATACTCATGTGTAAGAATTTAAAGTTATTGAAAGAGTAGATAGGAGACTCAATATTTGGAAGAGGTTGTACCTCTCTAAGGGTGGTAAGCTCAATTGGATCAAGAGTATTCTTGGTAGCTTACCGACTTACTATATGTCCATTTTCAAGATCTTCTCTTCGGTTGCCAAATATTCGAGAAGCTTCAAAGGCTTTTTATGGGGTAGTGTTAGGGAGGATTTTAAATACCACTTTGTTGATTAGGACTCTTCGTGTTCTCCAAAGAAGGAAGAGGGTTGTGGGTATTAGGTGTCATTTTGTTTTCAATGAAGCTATTTTGGCCAAATGATGGTAGAATTTTTCGTTGGAAAGATTTCTCTTTGGAGGAAGGCAGTGGTATGGAAAAATGGTTGTCAAAGTGGGGAGTGGACTTCAAAGGTAATATGGGGTTATCATAGGATGGGCCTTTGGAAAGCTATTGGGAATCATTATGAAAGTTTTAGCAAATGAATAAATTTTAGGGTTGTGAATGTTACGAAGTGAAGTTTTGGAAAGACATTTTGTGTGGAAATATGGCCTAAGGAGAAGAATATCTAGGTCTTTTTGCTACTGCTTGCAATAAGGATTACTTGGTGTCAGATTATATAGAATGGTCGGAAGGGGGCATGAGTTGGAGTCCCGCTTTTCTCTTTTCTCTGGAGCATTCAAGAATGGGAGCTTGCAGCGGGTTGTTATTTTTAGATAAGCTATTTGTAATGGAGGTCATCAAGGAGAGAGAGGATGCCATGAGGTGGAGGAGATCTTGTAGCGGAAGTTGTTAAAGGAAAGATTATTAGTCCTTATTTTAGAGGTTCCAACAGGTGAGATTTCATCAGAAAACAACATAGTGTTCTTGTGTTCCAACCAAAGTAGCCTTCTTTGGGTGGGTAGCTGCTAGGGCTAAGTGTCTAATTATTGATCACCATTTTTCTAGGTGTTGATAAATTCCGAATTGGTGTAGCATGTGTAAGTAATTAAGTATAGTGAAGAGTCAATGGATCATCTTCTACTTCATTGCCCTGCTGTTGTCGATTTTGGGGTGTTCTTTTTGCTTCAATGGCTACTAGTTGGCCAGTTGGGCGATGCCTAGAACAGTAAAGAAGCCATTTTAAGGGTACTGCTTTAAGACTAAAGAAAAGAATTGTAAAATCATTTGGAAAATAGCCCACTATGTCTCTTTTTGGTGTGAGAATAGGAATAGAAGGAATTTTAAAAATAAGGAATTGCATAGTACTAGGGCTGAGCACGGTTCGGTTTGTTCCGGTTTTCAAGTGTACTATGGAACCAAACCGAGCAGCTCGGTTTGTGTATTATTATGTAAACCACAGTCAACCATTCACTCCATAAAATCATTGGTTTTGGTTCTGTAAGGGGTGGTGCGGTTTGGTTGGTTGGACCGTTCTTCAACCTTTGCAGCAACTTTCCATGTTTTCCCAGCCATCTTCTCTGCAAATCACCAAATCCCAAAATTTAAACATTCACCATTTCAACATCACATATAGAACCAACGAACTCCTCCATTTACGTACAGACCACTCCCCCATTCACATAGAAGTCCTCAGTGAACTCTTCCAAGACTCCAATCAACCCAATGAAACCACAACAAATCTCAATCTCCTGAAGAAGAAGAGCAAAGACTTGGAGGGCTCTGCAAATCCTGCAATCGTGCGAACCCCGCGAAGTCTTAAACCTCTGTGCGATTCCTACAATTGTGCAAACCCCTCAACCCTTGAGATGTTAGAACCTGAAATCGCACTCTTCGATTCTTGCAAGTGGGCTGTCCTTCATCATCAGCCATGATTAGAAAGTGGAGAAAGAGACTGTAGAGAAAGACAAGGAATGCAGATCTAGGAGTGAGGAGTGTTGGTGTGAGGCTTTCCGGATTGCGGGCGGTGGTGAGCTTGCCGGAACTGTCACGATAAAACAAGAGGTGGGGGCTGTGGTGGGGGCTTGTTGGATTGTTGGCGGTGGTGGTTAGGGTTTATGGTGCGAGATGGAGGATGGGGTGGGTGAGACTATAAGAGAAGAGTGGGATGAGAGATCCAGAGAGGGGTTCTTCTGCCTTCGTGAGGTGAGAAACTGAGAGGGGAGATTGTGAGAGAAGAGAGAGGGTCTTCCATTCTCGTGAGGTGAGAAACTGGTGAGGGGTTGGGACCGTTCTTTCCTTTTAGATTTTTATTTTATTTTATGGTAAATGGTATATATATGTGTGTGTGTGTATCTATATATCTATATATATATATATAATTCGGTTTTGTCGGTTACGGTTTATGATTTCACATTACCATGAATTGGATCGAAAACCAATAATTTAGCCTTATTTAAACTGAACCGACCATTGTAACCAAGTAAACTGCCCAAAATCAGCCAAATTAGTCCGGTTCATCGGTTTAGTTAGTACAAAGAATATGGAATGATTAGTATGCTCTTTCTTTAGGTTTCCCTAGCTGGAAGAAACACCTATATTTTTTGGTTTTTTTATTTTTATTTCTTTAGAATCACATGCTCTGTAAAGGTTTTATTTTTATTTCGTATACTCCATATATACTTTGCATTCAGCCATTTTGTGAATAATATATTTACCTCTTGTAAAAAAAGGGAAAAAAGAAAGAAAGAAAGAATGTTGAGAAAATTATGCTAGAGAGGACAAGGGCCAAAATTCTGCTACCATATAATGACAAAATTATAGAATGAGATTCAAAGGTAAATAGAATATATATATATATATATATATATATATATATA
>JAESVK010000349.1:42788-54382 GCA_017140935.1 Hamamelis virginiana | reverse complement strand
CCAGCCATCCTCAACTCGACGGTGACTGTAGCTACGGTCTCACCCCAGCAAACCCCATCCCACGCACACCATTTCTCTCTCTTCCCTCCCATCCCATGAAATCCTTACCTCTCTCAAACGCTGACCAACTCGCTGGAGCATTGCAATCTACCCAGTAGTGAATTTAGGTGGTGTTGAAGTTGGCACATTCATGCTAGTAAACTGTTTTAACGCGACTGGATCATGTTGTGATGACATGATAATTGATAAATGAGCTTTGATGTTAATGAAGCTTGGTTTGGTCCTGTTCCAAGTATCATCGATCATCCAAGTTGAATTGCAACTCTAATGATTATGATAAGTCAAGTTATTGCTTCTGTGGAATAGTTTTGTAGGATATAATTGGTTTTGAAGTGGGAATTGAATGGAAATTTCTGAGAGTGCTTTCATTTTTTTCACTTTATGTTAACTACTGCACTTTTAGTAGTCTTGCAGAGCCTCTAGATGTGTTTTATAATTGGGTCCTGGAATTGTTTGGCAGTGTCAAAAAAGGTCCTCAAGTAGGGCTAGATCTTAAAATGGTAAGTTCCTATTTGGAAAGCTGGTAAACTTTACAAATTAGAGGCAGTTAGGGATGTTCATATCCTTGACTTGTATGGATGTTGTCATGCCTTCGTCAAGACTATCGGAAGAAATCAGAAGATTACTTAAGCCATCTCACCAAAAACTTAAGCCCTTAAAAAACCATACCATTATATCGAAAAAAAAAAAAATTACCGTCAAATTTGGTCGGCGTTGGGGAGAGGAGATGGTTTCGTGGGATGGGAGGGAAGAGAGAGAGAGATAGTGTGTCTGGGTTGAGACCGCAGCTGCGGTTGCTGGCGAGTTGAGATTGGCCGGCGTTGTGGCCAGCCGGCAACGGTGAGACGCAGGGTGAGAGGAGTGGGATTAGAGGGGTGGGAGGGAAGAGAGAGGGAAAGTGCAGATGGGCATCCGGGCAGGAGTGAGAGTGAAAAAGTGGGTTTTTTGGTTTAGAACCCAATGCATTATTGGCTGTTAGATTCAAGGTAATCCAAGAATACATATGAGAAGTTTGTTTGGAAGTCAAATTAAAGAGTCAGGTGATCCTATCCCTATAGTTTTATATTGTATTGGTTGATGGCACATTCACATTTTGCAAAGTCATGTGTTCCTGCATTGATCTGATAGTCTTATCTTCACAAAGATGTTATGGTTGTTCAAAGTGCCTAACGAAGTGAAAACCTTGGATGGTCATCCACACAAAAGTTACAATGGCAATATGCTTCCAAGAAGAAAGTATCAATCTCTCAATTTTTTCCCAACATGAGTTAAAAGGAGGGGAATTCATTGATCACCTCTTCCATCACTGTGAGGTGTCTTACACTTGCTAGACTTTCTTCTTTGGCATGGCTCAATGTCAGTTGGCTCCCTCGTAAAGACATTCCATCACTCCTTGGTTCCTCCTCTGGCTTAAGGAGCAGTAGGGACAGATAGATAAGAATTAGCAACTCACTAGCCCTAACTTGGTTCGAGTAGGAGAGGCACAACTAATTCTTTTAGGATATGCATGCAACAACAGAAGCCATTGAGGACATGGTTCACTTGATACCCTGTTGCTAGACCTTTATGTTGGAAGGCTTTTATAGGCATTTTTGTCCCTTATTCTCTATGATTTAAACATTCTCTCCATGAATTTCGTTTGCTTGGATCAAGATTGAGACCATCATTGTTAATAGTTAATGAGGTGATGCAGAAATATTAGCTTTACTTACTAGCATTTCTAATTTATGATTACTTGCATCATGATTGCATGCTACTTGGTGCCATATCTCAAGGGATATAGTAGTGGATCTTGTGTCCTTTTCTCCTCTCGCAAGAAGTATGTTTAGTTTCTTTTGTATTTTATTTCTTTAGCTGGTTTTCTTTCCTCCTGTTATAAGAGGTCTGGTATTAATGCTGTGTTTTTTGTTGTTTCTTTTTATTTCTTTCCCAGGGATAGATGTGGGTGCTTCAAATTTTCAGTCTATATGAAAGCTTGCCCCCTTCGCATTCCATGCTGGATGGTTTGACAATGGGGATTGTAGGATATGTTTGGGGAACTTCATATTACACTAGGCAATAGCTTTGCATTACATGCTGGATGGTTTGACAATGAGGATTGTCGGATATTTTTGGGGAACTTAGGATTAAACTAGGCCTGAGAGCTTCTCTTTTGCTTGAATTTGCTGATGCTGAGTCATTTTATTTATGTTTCTTTTTATTTTTTATTTGGCCATTTCTTGGACATGCTTGTCTACCTGAATCCATTGGGTTTTATCAAGGTTTATATTGGTTTATTTGAACCAATGTAATGACACTGTTTATGCCTAGGGAGTTGGGATGGCATGGTGCTTGTTTGGGATGGGGTCATACCAGAATGCCAGTCTTATCTCGAATTTCATTTCTGAGTGGGTTTCACCTCGACCACTGTATGATTGTAGGATGGGACTCATAATACATTCAGCCCCCATCCCGCTGCTGCGCTTCAGTCGATCTGTGTCCAGGGTGGTTCTTGTTTGCATCTAGCTTGAAAATTGGATGGCTTAAACATTAGCCTGCTGAAACGGACCAGCTTATTACTAGAAGATGCCGATGATAATAATAATAATAATAAGAGAAAATTAAATTCCCTTTGAACTATGGGCTGTTTTCACATTGACTCTATGTGGTTTTGATTGCAACAATGTGTCCTCTAAACTTTTTGATTATATCAAATTACCTTTCTGTAAGTTAGCCATTTGTTTTTTTAACTAAAAGATGATGTTACACTTGTTAATTATTTATGCAGTATTAGTATTATTCTCAACGGTGAAATTTTATAATTTTTTTTCTATATATTTTATTTATTATGAATTTATTTACTGTATGAGAAAATATTTCATAAAAATTAAAATACATTGAGAAAAATCATGAAACTTTATCGATATGCTTATAGACACATTAGCTATTCAAGATAAAAATATTGCATAAAAAAAAATTATATGTTTGTACACACCAAAATTCGTCATTTTTGTAAAAATGTCTAAGTGGCTATTTTTGGGAAAAAAAAATATGTGGATAAATGATATATTAATTGTGAGCCAATAGGTGATAGCAACATAAGATTGGATGAAAATTATATGGCTAATTAATCACCTGGTAAATTTATGATGTGGCCCATTAATTTGTTGTTAGTAGGTGGTTATTAAAGAATGTGCCACTAATTATCAATTTTAGCACATGTATTTGTAGTAAAGTTACAGGTGGCGGTTTGCATAGAAGAATTCACAAGGCAGGAAGGTCTTGCTGAGTAGTGAGGCAGCAACACATAACTTATTGGTAGCTAAATTGGAGGGATGTGCATTAGCCACTACCATTTATGGGACACGTGGCTAAATATTTGATGAAGGTATTCCATTATAATTCAAATTCTATGCATGCTGAAAGTGTGGTTAGATAGATAAGAAGTCTACATGTGGAGGAGTTATCTCTTATAAGCTAATTTAAAGGAGACATGTGGCAGCACAAAAGTAGAGAGAAACTAAAATTAAGACACATGGCATGAATTAGTTGCCATAAAGCTAAATTTAAGGGAGCATAACTAATTAGAAGCTAAATGTATGAGACGTTCAGCAGCCACCATTCTCAGCATTACAAGGGACCGTGGCCATATTGTGGGATAATGGGGAAGGTGTAGAAGACCATAATCGGACATGGAGCAAGGTAGTTATCAATGCAAGGCCTATAAAAGGAGATGAATATTGTTTGCATTTCGTTCATTTATTGCGAACCCTAATTAATTAGCAAAGTACATTCTAATCGAGAATCCATTTAAGACTTACCCTCGCCTTAGACAATCGTTTGATATCGATCTTATAGTGACTGACTTGGCATCAAAATTTTCCATCCTTAATTTCGACAGAGAGGTGCCGAAGGTCGTGTTTTAACAACCTCAATTTGGACTTTAATTAGTTCTGGTACGCTCACGTTTTCTTTAATTTCGTGCTAAAAGTTTTAGAAGTGAACAATGTTTAACATCATTTTTTTCTCCAAATAAACTAACAAAAGGGAGTAATTTGAAACACTCTAATAGTTTAGGAGACACATTGTTGCAATCGAAATCAAAAGGAGCTAATATGAAAACAACCAATAGTTCAAAGAGAAAAATGTAATTTTTCTTAATAATAATAATTACTAAAGAAAACATGAATGAATGTGGGTAGAGGATAGTTCAATGAAGCGTGATCCAAAACTGAATTTTGATCACTGAATTTTCTTGAGCCTGAAAGTAAGAGAGGATATAAATAGGGAAAGGAAAAAAAGAAACTGTAACAAGTGGGTATCACGTGCAAGTATTACATACAATGTTGTTTAGAGCATTGTTTTGATGTAATTAATGCTCGGGTTGTGTTATATAATTGGGCGTATAACATTTCGTTTGCGTAAAGAAAATCGTTTCTGTACTGGCTTACTCATACATCTAGAAGCGTTTTCGATATGTTGAAACTCGCGAGAAAGTGTGTTGGCCGCAGATTGGTTTTGTGAAATGTGTGTGTGTGAGTTGCGGGCGTGCCAACTACAAATGATCAAACAGTTGTAGGTTCTCCTTGCCTTGAAGCCTCAATGACTTTTGCAGTGCTAAACACGAGATAAATGGAATTGAAATGCAATAAACTCAAAAATAAATACGTATCATATGTTGGCTGTGCACAAGTTTGTTTATTGAGCTTCAAGTGAAGTGAACAGAGAGTGATCCTTGACCAAACTGGAGCTTGGATTCTTCGATTACACAGTAGATTACTCCTAAGAAATGTGAAAAGCAACTAAGAAGACTAAGAAAACTAAGATAAAAAGTTAAAAGCTGCTGCTTGTATTTGATCGTGGATGCCTTGTGCTTCTGTCCTCTCTAGCTTTTATAGAGGCTGGGTACTCATCTTTGTAACAAATTCCACGTGTCATCTTTTGGTTGGCCGAATATTATAGTCATTCCTCACTTCATGGCATTAGCTGAGATTGTGAGTGGGGATGTGTCTTCCATATCTTTGACTTGATCCTCTTATATGAACGTGTATTGAGTTTTATACTAGATGTTGCCACGTTTCTTATATCTTTTATCAGATGTCAACACGTGTCTTTTGGTTACTTGATCATTTGATTTAACTCCTGATTTTATGGCGATTTTGCAGGCAGCATTATGGCCACATTTGATAGATGATACTATATTAGCGCGGCCTCTCCATAGTCGATTTTTCATAGGCCGAATCTATGTAACTTTATGAAAGAAGTTATTCTTTTCTATTATCCTTTCTTTAGGAAGTTCGGTCTAACAAATCTTGGCCGATTTTTTAGTGTGATAACAAAGTGTTAGTAAGAAATTTTTTGCAGAGAATAGTATCAAAATTTTGAGGAATATTCCAAAACTCAACAATCTGAGAGAACGTAGTGTGGCTTGAGTAAACAAGTTTATGAAAGTATCATGCATATGGTTTTCTCAAAAATTTCGTTAAGACTTAAAAGAGCTAAAATATGCTAGAGTATATTTTACAGGATGAAAAAGAGTGCAATGATATCATTTTCCTCGAAGAAATTCTTTTAATGACCAGATTGGAAGCAAATTCAGATGAGCTGTCCCTCTCTCTTGGTGAGAAGGCATAAAAGTCCGGGGAATTCAAAATGAATGCACATGAGCAGATTAAGAAATGTTGTAGATTGCAATTCTCCACTGAAGAAGGGTCTTTCAGTCAGGTGGGCCATAGCATCCTAAGAGCTTAGCGTTCACTCCATCAGGTACATTCCGATAATCCTGTTTTCGCTTCACATACTCTGTCCGATTTAACGCAGAGAAACCCTACTTGCAGCTTACTATAATTTTCTGCCTGCCTGAAAATTGAAATTTGGGCCTCCTGCACATTGTTCCCAATGCATGAAACAGATTGCAGCAACTGTCCAAAGCCGACCCTCAGTGCAAGCCTCTTTGGGCTTCCCAAAACGCACCTTGCATGCCAGTTTGCAGCCAACCTGCTCCAGCACAAGAAAGCATCTTGTTGATGCCCAAAACATGAAAATGATGGACTCTAACCCGAAGGTGGAAAGCATCTTTCCCAGCAAAAACTTTGTCATTAACTTGTTGCATGCAATTTCAGCAGCTTCAAGCACTTCCCTGGAAACATTAAAATTTCCCAACTTTTGATATGAACACAGAAAGAAAATTCATTTAAACCCTTCTTTTTCATGCCTGCATCATAGATCCTCATTTTTTTAATCCGGAACCCCAAGGCAGTATGTAGACTTCGGAAAAGGCTTCCTTTTTTATCTGTCTATAAAACCATGAAGGTCTTCGACCCATAATGCTTAACAATTTTAAAATTTTAAAAATAAAAACAATTCACTCAATTGTCTCACTGAGAGACAGAGAGTTCACCAAGGAGGTTGTTATCACACTAAAAAATCGGCCAAGATTTATTAGACCGAACTTCCTAAAGAAAGGATAATAGAAAAATAGAAAATAGTAACTTCTTTCATAAAATTACATATATTCGGCCTATGAAAAATCGACCATGGAGAGGCTGCACTAATATATTATGATCTATCAAATGTGGCCATAATGCTGGCTGCAAAATTGCCATAAAATCAAGAGTTAAATCAGATGATCAAGTAACCAAAAGACACGTGTTGACATTTGATAAAAGATATAAGAAACATGGCTACATCTGGTATAAAACTCAATAAACGTTCATATAAGAGGATCAAGTCAAAGATATGGAAGACACATCCCCACTCACGATCTCAGCTAATGCCATGAAGTGAGGAACGACTATAATATTCGGCTAAAAGATAACACGTGAAATTTGTTACAAAAATGAGTACCCAGCCTCTATAAAAGCTAGAGAGGACAGAAGCACAAAAAATCCACGATCAACTACAAGCAGCAGCTTTTAACTTTTTATCTTAGTTTTCTTAGTCGCTTTTCACATTTCTTAGGAGTAATCTACTGTGTAATCGAAGAATCCAAGCTCCGGTTTGGTCAGGGATCACTTTCTGTTCACTTCACTTGAAGCTCAATAAACAAACTTGTGCACAGCCAACATATGGTACGTATTTGTTTTTGAGTTTATTGCATTTCAATTCCATTTATCTCGTGTTTAGCACTGCAAAAGTCCTTGAGGCTTCAAGGCAAGGAGAACCTACAACTGTTTGATCATTTGTAGTTGGCACGCCTGCGACTCACACACACACATTTCACAAAACCAATCTGCGGCCAATAGTTTTGGCATGCCCGGTGGGACCCCAAATGTTAAAAACAATTTACTCACATGGCTCCTAAGAAGGTGTTACAACACTAAAAATCGGTCAATGATTGTGAAGGCCGAAAGTCTCGAAGCAAGATCCTTAGAATGCCGAAATTAAGAAAAAACAATATATTCGGTCTATGAAAAATCGGCCATGAAAAGAACAGGCCAACAAGATATCCTCTATCAAATATGGCCTTGATAACCTTGATACATCCAAAATGAAAAGACACGTGGCAGCAAGGAACTCAAATGCGTTTGATGAGAAACGTGGCAACGTGGCAACATCTGACTGGGAGTTCAAAAGCACGTTCATATGTGGAGACCCGTTCAAAGATATGGAAGATGCACAATCTCCACTAAGTGCCACAAAATAAGGAACGGCTATAACTTTTAGCCAGTTGGAGTTTGACACATGGAAATTAGTTACAAATGCATTCAACCTCTATAAAAGCAGAAGAAGACAGAGAAGCAAGGGATCCACGATCAAAATCAAGCATCAGCTTTTAGTCTTTTATTTCTGTTTTTATCATTCCTAGTCGCTTTTCAATTTCTTAGGAGTAATTTATTGTAACTGAAGAATCCAAACTCTGGTTTGGTCAGGGATCAGTCTCTGTTCATCTTTATTAAAAGCTCATTTAGCAAATCTGTACTCAGCCAATACATGGTACGTATTTGTTTCTTTTGAGTTAATTACATTCTATTCTTATTTGCTCCATATTTAACATTGCAAAAGTCCTTGAGGCTTCAAGGCAAGGAGAACCTGCACTCATTTGATTGTTTGTAGTTGGCACGCCCGCAATTCACACACATCTTTTTAAAGAACCGGTTTGCCGCCAACAGAAGGATAATGCGAAAGATAAAGCCAAAGAAAATGTAAAAGTATCTGACCCACCAGGAGATACTATTTTAAGTCACAGTGTTGAGGAATTTAAAGAGTCTCAAGAGAAAGCCTCTGCTAACAACGTGTTGGCAGCATGCAGAATGCATTTCGATGAAAGAATGCACGAACAAAGCCAAGCCATGATGTCTCAAAAGGCCAATAAATTAAAAACTTTTACAAAGTCTAACCAAATGGTGGCCAACGGTTTGAGATCAATATGGGCAGAGTTATGGACTTTATGACAGAAAAGCTCGGTCCAGCAATAAACCAAGATTCGGCCTCAAATATTAGAAATAGGGACATAGTATGACTGTGTAAAGATGGTAATGGGTGGCCTCAATATAGAGAACAGAAAGAGGTTTGTAGGACAAGAGTTTGTCGACCTAGGTCACCTTCTATCAGCAGTCTCGAGATATGAGAAGATTCTAGAGGAAGAAAACCAGAGAAAGATATTGTCTAGATGAACATATTATAGGAACCAAAACAGGGATACGAGTTACCTTGAAATCGCAAATGAGGATGAGGAAAACCCGGATAACGAAGTTGCATTGGCCGAATTAGCATTAACTCGGCCATATTCATGCAAGGCCCTAGTTAGAGCTAAACCTGAAGTCACAGAACCAAAATCGAACGGTCAGAGAAGGCTGAATAACAATAACTTTAGAGAAAGAAAGTTTGATTTTGATGTGATAAGAAACTGAACAAATCTTTGACTTGTTGCTCAAAGATAGGCAAATAAAATTGCCTGACGACCATGTCATACCATCAAGGGAAGAAATAAAAAATAAAAAATACTACAAGTGGCATGATTTATGGTCACATAATACAAATAATTGCATTGTCCAGAGAGATGCAATTGAAAAATCCATCGGTGACCAAAAACTGAAATTTGGTGAGACCGATAAAGCAGTAAATGTGATAGATGAAGATGATCCTTTTTCTCGCTGAATTTTCGGTTAACATGTTATGTGTGCATGATTCAAAGAAAGAAATGGCCATTCCACCAACTCCGGAAGCGGCCAAAGAAAAGGGGAGGCCTATCTCACTTAATCAAACGAAGGTCGAACCACACAAAAGATCGGTCATGCAGAAGTTTAACGTCTCTAGTAGAGAGCCAAATCCACAAGACTACGCTTTCTCGGGCACTTTCCACAAATATAGGAAGTGGTCGAAACAGTCACTTCAACAGTTCTGTTTGATCAATGGATACCAAGTCCATTATGGGAAGTGCTTCATGGAATTGGCCAGACTTGAATAACAAGCACGTTTCACCAATGCCATTAATAGGGTTGAGCGCACAGTCATCGAGAATAAGCGCCATAGGCCGCAGATGGGAGACTACAGGCCGAATTTCGAGTTCTAAGCCGAGAACCAAGAAGACATAATTGGCTCTAGAGAAGTTAGAAGGACTTTCAGCCCTCGAGGCATGGGTTTTCAGGTTTCCCTAAGAAATGATTTGCAGATCGAAGATGCTGGATCGAGCAACACCGATAAAGAGGGAAACCATCTCCTGGGACCAAAGCCGAAAAATCTCCTCAAGCAAGGATAGTCAATGGAGAAAAAGAGAAACTACCATCTCTAGGGACCAAAGCCGAAAAATCCCCTCAAGGAAGGATAGTTGTGGACCAGCCTCGTGGACGGGGCTTTAATGGGTGTCCACATCATCACCGGGCGATGTGATTGGGGAGGTTTAGAAATCAAAACAAAGGAGTCGCCACCTTATTTTTAAGGAATAAGGAAACCATGAAAAATATTTTATTTTTTAAATCAAAACAAAACAAACTCCATTTTCAATGAAAAGACAGTCTACAAACCAGAGTTGGATCCGGGGGCTAGGTTACGACGTGGGAAGGTTCCAAGCTTTCACTTGTAGGCACCCACTTCGCCCTAATTAAAGGACTTCTAATTTATTTGGGCTATTTAAATTTCTCAATGCAAACAATCCTAAATAATCTAATCAACCAAAAAATAGTGATATAAATGCATTATCTATATTAGTTATATTAATAATAATAAAAAAATACAAACAAACCCTAAGAACCTAGAATACCCTACGGGCATTCTAGGGCGGACTTGAGCCCTATTAGCGCCTACGTAACTTACCAGTATCACCCAGCAAGTATCAAAGTCCACGTAGTTCGACTACCCTAGGACTCTCCTATTGTAATCGATCACACCATCAAAGGTATTTCAACCTAATTCAAGACTCTAACTTCGAGAGTTTTTATTCTATTCTTTCAAAATCATTTATTTGAAATCATTTCAAATTAAAAGATATTCATAAAAATCCAAATATTCCAAAATAATTCTTATCCTTAGAATTAAATTCCAATTGAAAATCTTTTTCAAAGATATTTCAAGAAAACAAATCATATGGGAGGAATTTCATTCCAAAGTAAAAATCTTTTAAAACATTTCAAATCTTTTTGAAAATCAATTAATAATCAAATCTTTCCTAAAAAATCATATTTATTTCATAAATATTGCATCAAAATTCTTTTTATAAAAAATATCTCGAAGGTTGACATCTCAAATCAAATAAAACGCACAAATCCGATGGCAATCTTTACAACAAAGGAAATTCCTAGGGAAGGTCAAGTGACCTTCCTAGCCTAGGGTCTCTAACTAGCCCTAAAGTTAATCTAAAAACCCTAAAATACTAATGCAATGCATGCTGAAAGTTAAACAAATAAGCATGTAATTAATTCTAAAAATGCATGAAAATGCTCCTAAATGCACACTAATTAATCTATGTGAACCTAAGCATATTCCTAAGTTGGATTTAGCCCTAAAAATAATTTTTAGAATAATTTAAAGGCATAAACAAACCCGGACAGATTTGGATACGAACTTTAAACCACTCTAAAAATCATGAAAACAAATAATAAAAATGTGAAAATGTCCTAGCATGCTTTCTACATGAATATACTATGAAACTACTAATAAAATCATGCAAAATATGGCTTAAAAATGTTGATTAAGCCACTTTAAAGTATGTATTCAAATCTGGACAGATTTGAATACATATTTTAAGTAGCTTAAAAATCATCTTTAATCCATAATAAAATCAAATAAACACCCTAGCATACAATCTAACATGCTCGACTAATTTACCATGCAAAAACATATCAAAACTATACAAAACCATGCTTAAACAATTAATCCAAACACAAAGGGGAGGATCTTACCTTCGCACGCTCCCTCGTACACAATTTATATATGCAATCCATCAAATCCATATCAAATGTTCAAATAATCATAAAAAGCACAGTCAAAAAGACTCAAGACTCTTTACATGTCAAAATACTCATCAACGTACTCATATTACCATTAAAATCACCAATCAATTATCATGGGATTCGAATAATAACATGAATATATTAACCTTTATTCTAAACATGCTC
>JAESVK010000349.1:8771-22068 GCA_017140935.1 Hamamelis virginiana | reverse complement strand
ATACAGAATGAGCCTTCCACATTCGGACTATTTGACGAGTAGAAAAGTGTCCACTCCATGTAACACCATAGGATCTCGATTCAGATGGCCGAATAATGGGATCAAAGGAAACAAAATCAACAATACCCCAAAAAACTGAAGGTATCATTGGTCGATGTTTTCCCAGAAAAATGTTAAAACGTTCATTAAAAGTTTCCCAGTTTATTTGCCTTTTAGACCGATTCTTTTGAAAAAATTAATCTTTCCGTTCATTTTTCATTTTCAAAATTACATCTTGCATTTGGTCAAAATTTTGGCAGTATTTTGATTGTACCCATTTGATCCCATAAAATTTTTCAAAAGCCAAAATCGATCGATAGTCGTCGTATCGGTCAAAGGTATACCTCTATTCTTATTCTGTTTTTTCTTCTCTCATACAAACTGAATAAAAGATGAACGGTCAGCATTGCTAGATTCATATCAGAAGTACAATTAAGTACAAATCTATCAAGAATCTCATTTGACCGATATGGCCTCAGATATTCAGACAAAAAACTATCAAATTCTGCAGTGGCATCTTCATTGATAAGAAATGGAGGGATCGATTCAGGCCGAATTAGCTTATAAATTCGATAAATTCCTTCAACATTAACCTCCCTTATGAGTGTTGTCCTCTCCACAGAGCCACCATTGGCTGAGAAAGTAATGGGGAAAGGGATGGATTGTATTAGACCGAATTGACGGGCTACACAATGAGGATTGTAAGTTTCCACTCCACAGCGGTTATTTGCTGACTTTTTAATAATAACCCTGTGGTGAAGATCCCTAGCTGTTAGGACACTACTCTGAAAATTCAACAGAGGTATAGGCCGAAGAGAAAGACAAATAAATTCGGCCACCCACAAAGGAAGAAACTAAGGGTTATCACAAATGAAGAAATGAGACAGATTGGTATCAGAAAAAAAATATTTGAAGCAAGAGGAAAAAGAAGGAAGTTCACCATCATAATCAACGTACTGGTAACCAAAAGACGACACACTAGGCCGAAGAGTAAAGCTCGGACTGATCAAAGAAAAATAGACATGAAGCCATATTTGAAGCATCCACAAAGGACCACCCCATATCTTAAAATTAGAAGACAAAATGTGATAGATTCCACGGTAAAGACTTGACAAAACAAAAGGGCCAAGAAATGTTTTGTGGCCAAGGCTAAGATAAAATGCCAATTTCAAATCGACCTTTACAACCTGATAGGCCGCGGTACAAAATAAATGTTTACTATTCCAAAATAACAGAAAGGCAATATATTCAGTCTGAGATATGGTTCCCTCCTTTTGATTGAATTTTCTAATAAATTTCTGGTGAGAAAATTTTTTTTGGTCAAAGATAGGGAATGAACTATCATCATCAAGGTATGAGGTTCTAGCACTTACATAACCCCTATGGGGGCGTAGGCCGAATAAAGCGGCCAAATCTAACAAGGTGGAAGTCATCATACCCTTATTGAAATGAAAAGTATTGGTTGGAATAGACTAGAAGCTCAAGGCAGAAAAAAGAAGAGACCGATTCATAGGAATTAAAGATCTAGAAAAATATATGACTTCATATATAAACCAGATGTTTTCCATTCTGTGCCCTTGACCGCAGCGATACGATTAAACCACTCGTTCCAACCAGGAACAGCAGTCGGCCAACACCTAATAGTACCTTCTAAAGCAGGAAAAATCCTTGAATCAGGGTTTTCAAAGACGAAGGTTTCGTCCTTATGTTTTGGGAAAAATGATTGAATAGAAGACACAGCAGTGGGATCAATGAACCGCGGACCTAAGTTACAAGAATCATCTAAAGAAGATAATACCTGAGTCGCAACAACGCTAGGATTGGCGTTCTGGAATTGTTGGAGTTGGGACTGACCGGGAAAGTCCTCACCACCGGAAGCCATGGAAAGAATTCGAAGAAGATTTCGTTGATTAAGGCAGGAGCGATGGAGAAACCCCAAAATGCACCGAACAAATGGTGAAGAAGGTGACGAGGCTTGTAAAAAAGGAAGAAAGATGGAATCTTTCTCAGTAGAACGGCGGTGAAGACTCAAGGTTGCCAGTAGAACTCGTCGGGGAAACAGAAGGGATAAAGAAGAGATGAGCGTTGGAAGAGAAAATGAAAGAAAAGAAAATGAAGACACGAAGAGACGTCTCTGACGTCATTAAATGCAGAGTCGTATCAAATGACGGCGCACTGTTTTGGGACTTGATGCCACGTGTCCCACGCGCCATAAATGCTCTAACACAGAATATTTTGAGAACTGGGCAAATCTTAACCAGCGTTCTAGGTTCAACACGAGATATGCCAAATATATTTTTAAATCGGCCACAAATGTTTGAAGCCAATTTTTTTAATTGACATATTTCATAATTCATTCCAAAAATATGAAATATGGGGGCAAATGTTATCAATCTAAAAAATCGGCCAAGATTTAACCGAGCTTACTAAAGAAAGGATAATAGAAAAATAGAAAAGAGTAATTTCTTTCATAAAGTTACATATATTTGGCCTATGAAAAATCAACCATGGAGAGGCCGCGCTAATATAGTATCATCTATCAAATGTGGCCATAATGCTGCCTGCAAAGTTGCCATAAAAATCAGGAGTTAAATCAGATGATCAAGTAACCAAAAGACACGTATTGACATCTGATAAAAGATATTAGAAACGTGGCAACACCTGGTATAAAACTCAATACACGATCATATAAGAGGATCAGGTCAAAGATATGGAAGACACATCCCCACTCACGATCTCAGCTAATGCCATGAAGTGAGGAGCGACTATAATATTCGACCAACCAGAAGATGACACGTGAAATTTGTTACAAAGATAAGTACCCAGCCTCTATAAAAGCTAGAGAAAACAGAAGCACAAGGCATCCACGATCAAATACAAGCAGCAGCTTTTAACTTTTTATCTTTGTTTTCTTAGTCTTTTTAGTCACTTTTCATATTTCTTAGGAGTAATCTACTCTGTAATCGAAAAATCCAAGCTCCGGTTTGGTCAAGATCACTCTCTGTTCACTTCACTTGAAGCTCAATAAACAAACTTGTGCACAACCAACATATGGTGCGTATTTGTTTTTGAGTTTATTGCATTTCAATTCCATTTATCTCGTGTTTAGCACTGCAAAAGTCCTTGAGGCTTTAAGACAAGGAGAACCTACAACTATTTGATCATTTGTAGTTGGCACGCCCGCGACTCACACACACACATTTCACAAAACCAATCTGCGGCCAACAAGGGTATAAAGGAATAAACAAATAAAGCAACTCCCTCAGAACTAAATTTAGTTTTCAACAACTATATTCAGACAAGGCTGAAACTTATATGATGTGTTCAATCATTGGGAGCTTCACCAAAATATAATTTTAAAAATAAAAACAATTCACTCAATTGTCTCATTGAGAGAGACAGAGAGAGTTTGCAAAGGGGGTATAAAGGAATAAACAAATAAATTAACTCCCTCATAAATAAATTTAGTTTTCAACAACTATATTCAGACAAGGCTGAAACTTATATGATGTGTTCAATCATTGAGAGCTTCACCAGAAGATAATTTTAAAAATAAAAACAATTCACTCAATTGTCTCATTGAGAGAGACAGAGAGAGTTCACAAAGGGGGTATAAAGGAATAAACAAATAAAGCAACTCCCTCAGAACTATATTTGGTTTTCAACAACTATATTCAGACAAGGCTGAAACTCATATGATGTGTTCATTCATTGGGAGCTTCTCCAGAAGATGAAATAAAAAAAAAAAAAACACACACACACACATAAGGACAAGATTGCACAACAGCCCAATTGCACCGCAACATACATAACTTAAAATGACATTTTTTGGGGACAATTGAGTTTCTTAAATAGATCGCTCATCAACATTAAAATTTTCTTCCCAATCCAATCCAAAAAAAAGGGCAAATGGGGCTTCTTCAGCCCTATTTGAATTAACTTTGCCTAAAATCATTGAGATTATATTTTTACATAATTCTTTAGAGCTGCATCAAAACTATCTGTAAACATATCTAAATTTTCATACTAGAAGTGAATATGGTAGAAGCTTTGATGTGAAAATTATTCCAAATTCCAACAGTCTGCAGCTCAATTCCAGAAGTTCACTCAAACCCTTTCTTACGAAAAATTGGTTAATATGTGCAAGTCACGTAATTGAATCCTTAAGTTTAAAATCAGATATATTGTAATCACATCACATATTATCCAAGACAACACTAAAACATAATAAAAATAAGCTAACCTTAAATTGAAATTAAAAAAAGAAAAAGAAAAAACCCAGATAGCTTTGTTCAATCAATAACTAAAAACCTTTTACGTTTGTTTTCATGAAACTTGAAAAAGACTACTACATAAGGTACAATTCTTGTACCGGTCCTTCAAAACCACACGGTTGATTTTTACGAGGATAAAAAGAAAAAAGGAAAAGAAAATGTATAGCCGTGAAGATTCCGGGTCATCATTTAGTCGGCAATTTCAAACTGCTATTATTGCTTTTAAAACAAAATTTTCAATGATGTTTAAAGCTCTTTAAAACAAGAAAGCACTCTAAAAAATCGTAATCAAACCGTTGTTTAAACATTTCAATCTCCAAAAGAACAGAATAAATAAATAAGTAAATCTCACAACAAAGCCACAAGGGCACTTATATTTCTCACTTACTATCACTATATTAGGAATACGCAGCAAATGATGAAGGTATCAATGAACAACAAAAGAAACAACGAGATGTCAACATGGAAATTATTAATCAAGGAGAAGATAGGTAAATGCCAATGAACAGCTACTAAACAGATCTCAAATCCACCCACCCGCCATATGTATTGGAAACAAAATCTACGCGTAAAAAATAAATTGCTTGAGAAAAGAAGAATCAGTTTAATAGACTCCAAGTTAGCAGGCGAATAACTCACGCACTTGCCTCACCCTCCGCAGTCCAACAAAGCTGAGTTGAAATGAGACTGCAGGCAGAACTGGAGGAGGCGCATTAACGAACATGAGAACCCCTTTTATATTAGGAAACTGCAAACCCTAGCTAATGGTGTCAAAACAGGCGGATTGGGCCGGGCCGGCCCGTTAAGGAAATGAGCTATCGAATCGGATTGGGCTTGATCCGTTAAGTTATCGGACTGGATCGGGCCAGCCCAATAAATTGAAAGGTCAATCCAATTCGATCAATTAGACTAGTCCACTAAAGTAATGGGCCGGATCGGACAAATGAATCAGATTGGATCGGACAAATGGCCCATGTTAACGGGCTAATGGGCTTTTAATTTTTTTTTTTTCACTTCCTTTTACTTTTTTTTTTTTTTTTTCAATTCAACTGTGTCAAATTTTTTTTACCTTATAACTATTAAAGTGAACGGGCCAACTGGATCGGGCTAACGGGCCAAACGGATCGAACCAAACAAATCTGGTTAATGGGTGGACCGGGCTACGGATCGGGCCGGCCCATTGGACAAAAAACCTTAACCCAATCCATCCATTTACTATGGATCAGATCAACTCAGTCCATTAGTTATCAGGCCTGATCTGTTAACTTATTGAACCGGTCAGCGGGCCAAATGGGCAGTCCATCCATTTTAACACCACTATTTTAGGCTTAGCCATGCAATTAAAATTTTGACTCCATGCCAAATCTCAATCCCTAGCTGTGCTTCCCCCCTTTATTATCATTTAAAAAAAAAAAATTGATTTTACCTCAAAATTACCTATATAAACCTACTTTAAAAACACAGAATACCCAATTATTTATAAAATACCCAATATATCTTGTAATCTTCAATTTTGTTAACAATACATAATACCCATAATTTGTAATAATACTCAAGTTTTCTAATAATATTTAATCCTAAAATTTGTTAATAATACTCAACTTTGCTAAGAATACCCAAAAAATGTGTCCGTACACAACCATTTTCCTACCCTATACATCACATTACGTCTTAAGTTGTCAAATTAAAAGTTCATGAAATATGAAATAGATGTAATACCAAAAAAAAAAAAAACATCACGTGAAATGCTCTTCTATCGGAGTAAAAGCCTTACTTCGTATGGGCCGGTTCATAGAGGAAAGTTTTCAACAAGAGTGCACATTGGGTTTTGAATAATGGTCTCCAAACCAGACTCTGGTACGATGACTGGGCAGGCCTTGGGCCTATCATAAATATTATTTGTTATTTTCAAAAATATGAGTTCATAAATGTCATTGTTTGAAAATTTATATTTATTTTAGAAAATTTCCCTAAATATTATTTGTGGCCCATTTCGCCAGATGAAGAGGGTCTGACTGTTTGTGATAATTAATAATTAGCCTGATAGAATTGTTTGGGACCCATTTCCCCAATACACATCTTACCGTTCAAATCAGAACTTGCGAGGAAAGTCGTGATGTTGGAATTACTCTACCCGCATGTTTTGACTTCTTTGTATTGGCTTGGTATTGGGATAACAGAGAACTTTAAAACACATTGGAATGTTCAAAGCTTTGGATAGAAATTTACTATTAAAAAAAAAAAAAGAGAGGATTTGGATTGAAATTTCATAATTGTGGTGGTCCTGGTTGAAAGCGTTTTTCCATCTGTTCGGCTAAAAATCTCTTGTCACGTGATGTGTGTGTGCGCGGGCGTGCAAGGACTAATCAAAGTCCAGAGATCGTTTGAACACGACCCCAAGCACCTAGCTAGGCAACAGAAACTTAAGACCGGGGATCTCAAGGCCTAGAAGGTCGCTATTTTTACGATCAGACGATTGAATGAAAGTCAGGGGTACTACTTCCTATGGGTCTTTAAAGCGAATGATTTAAACATGAAATCACAATCAATGAACAATAGTAAAGACATATAAGAGAGATCAAATTGAAAAGAACTTAAACTTCATTGACGAAATTAAAATACTTACAAATGATAAGCTTACCAATCATTTGAAAGTCATGATAGATGCTTGAACGAAAATGATGTTGGATGCAGAAATAAATATAGAACTGAATTAAATACAATAACTGGACAAAATTAAAAGCTAGAACAAAGTTGATTAAAAGAAAATTGCAAGACTTGATGCTTGTAGTTTGATTGTTGAAGTTGTTGGGTGTTGAAACGTTGCATTTCATCTTCTCTTTATAGCTCAACGGCTGGAATAACTGCTCCCCCATGATCAATGACGGTTGCTGCTCCATCTTTTAGTCGTGGTTGATCCATGATCTTCATTGCTTCATTCATCACTTGGTCGTAGTTGCTTCATAATATTCTTCCAATAGCTGAACGTGGCTTTGTGGCTTTACCTTCCTATACATGGTCTTCTATTATGGCTAAAACTCCTCCTTTGTAACTACCCACTACTTAATCTCTTCTATCAGCTTGCCACGTGTCCAATCTTCTTTTGACTTAGTCTCTAATTAGTTTAAACTTCTGCCACGTGTATAATTCTAATCTTCTTCTTTGTTTTAATCACAAATTAGCCACGTGTATTATTCTACTTAAACTCTTAATTAGCTAGCTTAACCAATTCCCTATTTTTAAGCTAGCTGAAAATTCCCAGATCATCTCCACGTGGCCAATCCTCATTGGCCGGTAAAATTTAGCGTGAACACTTTGCCCCCCTTTTGAGTTCAAATCGAAATCAAAGAGATTTGAACCTCAAAATTTATCTAGATTTGGACAATCACGGCCTTACCCGATCTTATGGCCGTTAAAATTTCAATTAGAATTAATATTTGATAAAGAGTTTTTAAAAACTCCTTAATATTTGGCCAAAATTTAACCTAATTGGCCTCATCATAATAAATCCCTATCTGCAACAGCTTTATCTTAAACAAAAAGTTTAAATTCTTTAAATTCCTGATTAACATTCTCCGGCCGTTTCTTGATTAGACTTCAAGTCCCATCAGCAGCCTTCCATCATTGTTAGCATTAAACCCTAAACCCTTCGTATTACCCTAGGCGTTCAGACCATCACATCATCTTCACCTGCTTTCTTTATTTGATGAAAAAACCTTCATCTCTTTTCTTTTTCTCTGAAACTCGAAAGCCCAAACAACTCCCCTTTCTCCATTGACCTTCATCTTTACGTTTCAAGATTTCTCTGGTAACAAGATCTTCCAACGAAAACCCTACTGTCACCATAGTTTCTTCGATTTCCTTCTTTATCTCGGTATTCTCCGGCGTCAATGGCGAAAAAGAAATCTCTGGTTAGTGCCACTCCTACAGACCCCTTCGCTGACGTGTTCCTCGAGCTTCCTCACTCCCAAAAGGTACTAAATGATAACCAAATAGGCCCTATTTTTACTGAATGTTCTTCTATGCGTGAATCCATTCAATCTCATTTCCCTTTCTATCCTGATGAACTGCTGCTTGTGAACCGTGATGTACTGAAATGGAATGAGTGGACAAAAGACAAAACCCTTAGGGCTTGGCCGAAACCTGTTGGCTTGCAAACCGGTTTTTTAGAAAAATGTATGTGAATTGCGGGCGTGCCAACTACAAACAATCAAATGAATGCAGGTTCTCCTTGCCTTGAAGCCTCAAGGACTTTTGCAATGTTAAAAATGAAATAAACAAGAATAGAATATAATTAACTCAAAAGAAACAAATACGTACCATGTGTTGGCTGAGTACAAACTTGCTGAATGAGCTTTCAAATAAAGATGAACAGAGACTAATCCCTGACCAAACCAGAGTTTGGATTCTTCAGTTACAATAGATTACTCCTAAGAAAATGAAAAGCGACTAGGAAAGCTAAAAACAAGACTAAAAGATTAAAAGCTGATGCTTGATTTTGATCGTGGATCCTTTGTTTCTTTGTCCCTTTCAGCTTTTATAGAGGTTGAATGTGTTTGTAACTAATTCCATGTGTCAAATCCCAGTTGGCTAAAGGTTATAGCCGTTCCACATTTTATGGGATTAATTGAGATCGTGTATCTTCAATATCTTTGATCTGGTCTTTATATATGAACGTGCATTCGAACTCCCAGCCAGATGTTGCCACGTTGCCACGTTTCTCATCAGATATCAACATGCATTTGAGCTCCTCATCAGATGTTGCCACGTGCCTTTCATGTATTGGCTGTATCAAAGTTATCAAGGCCATATTTGATAGAGGATATCTTGTTGGCCTGTTCTTTTTATGGCCGATATTTCATAGACCGAATATATATTGTCTTTTCTTATTTTCGGCCTTCTAAGAATCTTGCTTCGAGATTTTCGGCCTTCACAATCATTGACCGATTTTTAGTGTGGTAACATTTGCCCCCCATATTTCATAATTAAAATGAATTATGGAATATATCAGTGTATGAAAATCGGTCTTACATCATTTTTGACCGATTCAAAATGTTTTCGGCATATCGTAATAAACCCGTTTAGATAACTCACTACCAAACGTCAGACTAGTTATGGCGCATGGAATATGTGGCATTAAATGAGCCGTCATTTTGAAACCGCCTTGCAGTAAATTAATACGGCTCTGCCGTTTGGTTGTACGGCTCTGCCAGAAGTGACATCATCAGTCACGTCTTTTCACGTCTCTTGGGCGCGAAAAAATAGGTTCTAATGATTATCTTCAAAGGTTTCTTTTAAAACCTCCAAACCTTTCTCATTCTTTACTTTTCTCTCCAACTGCTGAGTGTTTTCTTATTCTCTGGTTTTTCCGACGAACTCTATACGGCAAACCTTGATCTTTTACCGTCGCCTCTCTAGCAAAGATCCCGTTCTTTCTTCCTCCTTTACGAGTTTCGTTACTTTTTTGCCGTTTGTTTGGGGTATTTTTGGGCCTTCTCCGCCATTATTCTGTTTTATCAAGACTTCTCGAGTTTTCTGTAATGGCGACCGGCGGTGAGGAGTTTTCTGGCCAATCCCGTCTTCAGCAGTTCCAAGAGGTTACCCCTAGCGTTATCGCGACTCAGGTAATATCTCCTTTAGATAATTCCTATACTTTAGGTCCTCGTTTCATTGATTCTTCTGCTATTTCTTCTGTTCAGTCTATTTTTTCGAAACACCATGATGAAACCTTTGTTTTTGAAAATCCTGATTCAAGAATATTTTCTGCTCTAGAAGGTACCATTAGGTGTTGGCCAACCACTGTTCCTGGTTGGAATGAGTGGTTCGACCGTATTGCTGCGGTCAAGGCCGATGAATGGAAAACCTCTGGTTTGTATGAGGTTATATATTTTTCTAGGTCTCCCATTACTTTAAATCGACCTCTTCTTCTTTCTGCCCTCTGTTTTTGGTCTGTTTCAACCAACATTTTTCATTTTAATAAAGGCATGATGACCCCAACATTATTAGACTTGGCCGCTTTATTCGGTCTTCGTCCTCATGGGGGTTACGTGAATGCCAGTACATCCTTCCCTGAGGATGATAGTTCCTTCCCAATTTTTGACCGAAAACACTCATCTTACAGAAATTTTATTTCCAAGTTTAATCCAAAAACGGGTGATATATCTCAGACCGAGTATATTGCCTTTCTGTTGTTTTGGATAAGTAAATATTTGTTTTGTACTGCGGCCTTTCAAGTAGTGAAGGCCGATTTGAAATTGGCCTATTTTCTTAGCCATGGTCATAAGGTTTCCCTAGGCCCTCTCGTTTTATCTAGTCTGTATCTTGGGGTCTATCATCTCTTGACTTCTGACTTTAAAACCTGGGGTGGCCCTTTATGGATGCTTCAGATTTGGCTTTATGCTTATTTTCCTTCAATAAGTCCAACCTTTTCCTTTCGGCCTAGTGTGCCCTCTCTTGGTCATCAATTCATTCATCATATTGGCGTACTTCCTTCTTTTTCTTCTTGTTTCAAATTTTTCTTCTTTGATAAAGACCGATCTCGTTTTTTCATCTATGACAATCCTAAATTTCTCCCTTTGTGGGTAACCCAAGCCATTGATTTTTCACTTCGGCTTGTGCCTTTACTAAATTTTTGGAGTAGCGTTTTGACTGCTAGGGACATTCATCATAGAGTCATCATTGAGAAGTCTGCTAATAACCGCTGTGGGGTAGAAACTTATAACCCTCACTATGTAGCTCGCCAATTTGGCTTGATACAATCCATTCCCTTCCCAATAACCTTTTCGGTCAACTGTGGTTCCTTGGAGAGGCCAGCACTCGTAAAGGAAGCTGATGTGGAAGGGGTGGACCGAATTTATTCATTAATTCGGCCTGCATCAGTCCCTCCATTTCCCATTAATGAAGATGCCACTGCGGAATTTGATCTTTTTTGGTCTGAGTATCTGAGGCCGTACCGGTCGAATTAGTCTGTTGATAGATTCATTCTTAACTGTACATCTGATAGTGAATCTAGCAACACTGACCATTCATCTTCTCTTTAGTCTGCAGGAGACAGGAAACAAAAGAAGAAAAAAGGTATTCCTCTAGACCAGTATGAAGACTATCAATCGGTCTTGGCTTTTGAAAAGTTTTATGGGATCAAATGGGTACAATCTAGATTTAGTGAAATTCTTGATGAAATGCAAGATGTAATTTTAAGAAAGAAAAGTTTACAAAAAGATTTATTTTTTGAAAAACATCGGTTTAAAAGACGAATAAACTGGGACGCCTTTCATGACCGTTTTAATTCTTTTTTAGAAAACCATAGACCGAATATGCCTTCTACTTCTCTAAGTATAGCCGATTTTGTACTTATTGATCCCATAACTCGGCCACCTGAATCAACATCTGATGGTGTTACGTGGAGTGGTCACTTCGCAAACTGGCAAGAAGTCCGAATGTGGAAGGATCGTTCCGTGTATACGCCACTTGATGTTCGATTTAGAGTGGGTAAGTTTTTACCATTTGTGGGTTATATTTTCGATCTGACTGATCCTGAATTCGTATTTTTTGCAGCTGGCCGATATGCTGAAGTTCAAGATCGGCCACTGGCACCTTTCGAGCCAATTCTTTCCTCAGAAGAAGAAGAAGATGCCCCGGTAGATGCTAATCCTCCTCCCCCTCCTCGCCAACCTAAAAGGAAGGCACCAAGCAAGGCCACCGTCAAAGCTCCAATGGCCAAGGTGGCCAAGGTGGCGAAACAGTCCAAAGGCCGACAGGACATGGATTCCCTTTTTCAATCCTTAGGCCAACAGGGTTAGCCTACTCCTTCTGGGTCCCAAACGGATGCAATTCGCCTGCCATCGAGTGAACCCTCTTCTCAACTACTCAAACGGTCATCTCAGGCCGATTCTAGAACTCATGCTGCTATAGACTCCCCTCTTCCTGCTATTTATCCTTCCCCAATTCGGTCGCCAGCCACATTGAACACACCTCCTTCAGGTCCTAGTCAAAGTCGGCCTACCTTGGTCGACCCTAGTGACACATTGGCTTGGCTGCGATCCTTTTTGGGAGAATCTGCAGAGCCTGTGAAGCCTCCAACTTCGAAGCAGACTGATGTTTCTGAAGCAAAGAGCTATCTGATGGCCGTTTCGACCATGGCTCTTTCTGATGCATGCAAGGAGTCAGACCGAATAAGGTCTTCTGCTGATGTTCTCTTGTCCTCTCCTGATCTTACCCCAGGCTTAAGTGCGAACCTTCAGGCCTTTGTGTCTTCTCTTGCGAATATATTCGTAAGTTATGAACAGGCCTGTAAGGAGATCGAAGAAGGGGAAAAGAACCTACAAAGGGGTGAAGATATGAAGTCCGAGGCTAGGGTTCATCTGAAGAATATGGAGAGCTTCCAGCTGATGATCCAGGAGAGTGGGAGGACTATTTCTGCCATAGCTGACCGAATCGAGAATTTGAAGAGGGAGTTCTATGACTTGCAGCGAGGGATTGAGAAGGCTGAAGAGGTGAAGGCAAAAGCTAATGAAGATATGATCAATACGGCCAGGACTGCTGAAGAATTATCAAGATCACTCAAAGCTCACAGTGCTCAAATGGAAAAGACAAGGATCCAGGTGAAGTTAGCTTCTGATAGATCGGCCTCTGCTATGGCTGACTGGGCAAAGGCAACGGACTCCTTGAAATTTTCTCTGAGTGTATCTTTACCAGCAGATCCTCCATCGGTCGGCCTTGAAGCTTCTCAATCCCAAGTTGCCGTTGAAGTGGCTGAGATAGAAAGCAATCCTTTGGCCATTGAGCCTGTTGTACCCCCATCTTAGTTTTATTTTTCTGAACAATTTTATCTGGCCGTTGAGCCCCTTGGATTATGATAACAATTTTCGGTCATTTGGCCTTCTTGTATTTCAGTTACTTTTGATTTTTAATCTTTTGCGGTCAAAAGGTGACTCGCTATTATATTATGCTTCTCTCTTTTTTTTTTTTTTTTTTTTTTTTTTTTT
>JAESVK010000348.1:404552-424552 GCA_017140935.1 Hamamelis virginiana | reverse complement strand
CTCTCTACCTCATCTGTCAAGCGTTAGATTTGACGGTTTTGAAAAGATTTCAAGTGCAACCTCTGTAAAGCAGGCATGGGAGAAGCTGCAAATTTCCTACAGAGGAGCAGAGAAGGTGAAGAAGGTTCGTCTTCAAACATTAAGACGTGAATTCGAATCCTTACACATGAAAACATCTGAATCAATCAATGAGTACTTCTCAAGAGTTACAACTGTTTCTAAAAAATTAAAAAAAAAAACAGTGAGAAGTTGGAAAATGTAAAGATAATGGAGAAGACTCTTCGCACGTTAGATCCCAAGTTCGAACTCATTGTCGTGACGATCAATGGGACGAAAGACTTAGAAAAAATGACCATTGAAGAACTCAGTGGGTCCTTACAAGCATATGAAGAGAAGCACAATAAGAAGCAAGGTATGATGGAACAACTCCTTAAGATGCATCTAAAGGAAAAAGAAAAAAGTTTTGCAAATGACAGAAACCAACGTGGAAGAGGTCGTGGCCAAGGACGAGGTCGTGGACATGGAAGAGGTTAGAATTTTAACAACAACAGCAATTTCAATTCAGAAATAGGAGAATGTTCAACCTCATCTAGAGGTCGAGGAAGAGTCAATCAAAGATCACGGTATGACAAATCCCAAGTAAAGTGTTACAATTGTCAAAAGTTTGGACATTATGCTTCAGAATGCAGAGCTCCAAACAATAGAGTTGATGAAAGAGTCAATTTTGTGGAAGAAAAGAGGGAAGATGGCACTCTATTATTAGCAGGCAATGATATTAATGGAGGCCAGGAGAATACATAGTATATTGACACCGGTGCAAGCAACCACATGTGCAGAAACAGAAGTTTGTTCGTGGAACTAGATGAATCAGTGTCTGGCATTGTCTCTTTTGGAGACAATTCAAAATTACCGGTGAAAGGAAAAGGTAACATCCTAATTCGCACGAAAAATAGAGGGCATCAATTTATTTCAAATGTTTACTATGTGCCTAACTTGAAAAGCAATATTCTGAGTGTGGGACAACTCTTAGAAAAAGGCTATGATATTCACATGAAAGATTGTAGTCTTTTTATAAGAGATGCTAAAGTGACTCTAATTAGCAAGGTGAAAATGTCAAAGAACATAATGTTTTCTTTGAACATCCAAAACGATGTTGCAAAGTGTTTGAAAACTTGCTACAAGGATACATCATGGTTGTGGCATCTTCGATTCGGACATCTCAATTTTGGAAGCCTAGAGTTGTTGTCTAAAAAAGAGATCGTGAGAGGATTACCCTACATTAATCACCCTGATCAATTATGCGAAGGATGCTCACTTGGAAAGTAGTTCAGAAATAGTTTTCCGAAGGAGTCAATGTCAGTAGCTCAAAAGCCACTTGAGCTCATTCATATAGATATGTGCGGACCAATCAAACCAAGCTCCCTCGGTAAAATAGTTACTTTAAAGTAACTATTTTATTCTCTTTATTGATGATTATTCAAGAAAAACCTGGGCATATTTCTTCAAACAGAAATCAAAAGTTTTTGGAGTATTCAAGAAGTTTAAAGTCGTTGTGGAGAAAGAAAGTGGCAGAGAGATTAAAGCAATGCGATCTGAAGGCCTTTAACCGTTCCAATATCCCCTTAACAGAACGGAGTGGCAGAGAGGAAGAATAGAATCATCCTCGACATGGCAAGAAGCATGCTCAAAAGCAAGGGACTGTCGAAAGAGTTTTGGGCAGAAGCTGTAGCATGTGCTGTATACTTGTCAAATCGTTCCCCAATAAGAAGTGTATGGGGGAAAACACCACAAGAAGCATGAAGTGGAAGAAAGCCTGGCATCTCTTACCTGAGAGTTTTTGGAAGTATAACTCATGTTCATGTTCCAGACGAGAAGAGAACCAAGCTTGATGACAAGAGCGAGAGATTTATTTTCATCGGCTATGATTCAAGCTCTAAGGGTTACAAGTTGTACAACCTTAATAGCAAGAAGATCGTGATTAGTCGAGAAGTGATTTTTGAGGAAGAAGAAAATTGGGATTTTGGGTCTACTGATGACTTCAATTTCTTTCCTCAATTTGAAGAAGATGAGGAGACACGAATGGAGCAACCAGCAGAAGTACAGCAAGAGATTGCTACACCACCCACTTCACCGACAACAACTGGCAACATAGACTCGCCACCCTCATTTTTAACTGAAAGAGATGTGGCACGTACAAGGACCTTACAAGACATATACGAGGTAACAGATAGACTTGAAAATCTTATTCCTTTTTGTCTCTTTGTTGATAGTGAACCAGTAAGCTTTCAAGAAGCTGCACAAGACGAGAAGTGGAGAAGTGCGATGGATGAAGAAATCAAGGCCATAGAGAAGAATAACACTTGGGAACTTATCTCATTTCCGCAAGAACACAAGGCCATAGGTGTTAGATGGGTGTATAAAACATAGCGAAATGCCAAAGGAGAAATTGAACGACATAAGGCAAGACTCATTGTGAAAGGCTATAATCAAAGAGTTGGGATTGACTATGACGAGGTATTTGCTCCTGTTGCCCGATTGGAGACAATAAAACTGATCATTTCATTGGCAGCTCAACACAAATGAAAGATACATCAAATGGATGTAAAGTCTGCATTCCTCAACGGAGTTCTCGAAGAAGAAGTCTATGTTCAGCAACCATCAGGTTATAAGGTCAAAGGGCAAGAAGATAAAGTTTTGAAGTTGAAGAGAGCTCTATACGGGCTCAAGCAAGCACCAAGGGCATGGAATACTCGCATCGACAGGTATTTCATCCAAAATGGCTTTACTAAATGTCCTCATGAACATGCTCTTTATGTTAAGGTGAAAGATAGAGATATTTTAATTGTATGCCTATACATGGATGATTTCATCTTTACTAAAAGTAATCCAAACATGTACAAAGACTTCAAAAAATTGATGACTCGAGAATTCGAGATGACTGACATCGGATTGATGGCATACTATCTCGGGATTAAAGTTCAACAGAAGGAGGAAAGCATTTTCATCTCTCAAGCAAACTATGCGAATGAGATACTGAAGAAGTATAAGATGGATGATTGCAAGCCAATTAGCACACCAGTGGAATGTGGAATCAAAATGTCAAAGCATGAAGATGGTGAAAGTGTGGATCCCACATTTTTCAAAAGTTTGGTGGGAAGTCTACGCTACTTGACTTGTACAAGGTCTGTCATTCTTTATGCATTCGGGTTGATAAGCCGCTACATGGAAAATCCAACAATCACTCATTTCAAAAGTGCGAAGAGAATTCTTCGCTATCTCAAAGGTACAATTGATTTTGGTCTGTTTTATTCATTTTCTAAAGATTACAAACTTGTTGGATATAGTGATACTGACTGGGGAGGAGATATTGATGATCAGAAAAGCACTACTGGATTCGTGTTTTTTATAGGAGATACTGCGTTGTTAGCCCTAAGGTCTTTGACCTAATTTTGATGATAACTAAATCATACTTTCTATCTAACAAATGATTAAGTGTTGTCTCCATAGATTTGAAGTTATATCTTGTTAGAGCTCATCAACATTCACCAAGCAATTCTATGCGCACCTTATTTCAAATCAAGCTCATGAAATTCAATCCTTGAAGATCAACTTGATGACAAGCTTATGAAGACCTTTTGAAGTCAAGTTGTTCTCTTTGTGATTAGGAACTTATTGTAAGGTTTCTCTCATGTTTAATATTGTATAGCTCAAGAGAAAACCATTTTATCTCATATTGCATTAGCATTCATGCTTGAAAATATTTTCAAACTTGCTCAAAATGTTTTGGAACACTTAGTTAACTTGCTCAAGTGTTACAAGTTGATTTGGATTTAAGAATTTCGAAATATTAACATTGCAACTTTTCTAGTCGACTAACACTTTAGTCCTAGTCGACTAAATGAAGGTCAGAGACAGTGTTTTGAGAAATCTTAAGTTATTCGACTAAATACCTTGGTCTAGTCGACTAATGGTACTCTAGTCGACTAACCCTCTCTTATCAGTTGACTAAGAGCAGGTCAAAGCCATGTTTGATAGGCAGAGTTGCTAGTCGACTAAACCCCTTCTTCCAATCGACTAATTGATCACGGAAAAATTTTCCAAATGAGTTTTTAAGTTGCTAGTCGACTAACCCCTTTGTTCCTAGTCGACTAACAAACCCAGAAATTTTTTCAAACTTTTTTAGCTTAGCTAGTCGACTAACACATTGTGCCCAGTCGACTAATCGAGTCCGGGAAGCTAAAACCATTTGTAAATAAGCTAGCTAGTCGACTAACCACCTTGACCTAGTCGACTAATGATTCTACAACTTCAAAACGGCTATTTCTCTTTATAGCAAATCAAGCATTAAATGAGCCTAACCTACCCCCATTTTCTCCAATCAGAGTCTGGAGTTTTCAAACGGCCATTTTGGCCCTTGTTCATTATATATAGAGTTCTTATTCTCATTTATGAACTACCTACATTGTTACTCTCATTTATTGAAAGCATTTACTCTCAAACTCTCATCATCCAAACTTCTCTTTGTCAAACTCTTTGGGTGTAAGACCCCGAAATTTTTTTTAGCATATATATATTTTATCTATTTATATATGTGATTGTTGTTATTACATTTTAAATATACACTTGGCATTTTGTCATTGGGCAATGAAATGTGCCATGTGGTCATCAATTAAGAAGGGTGCATGAGAAATTATGTACACCCTTGGGTGGCATCTAAAATGTGAATGGTGGGTATATATGAATGGTGGATGAATGAAAGAATGGTGGATGAATCTAAGAGTGGTAGCTAAATTTGAGAGTGGTGGATAAATTTGAGAATGGAAGATGAGAATGATGGATGAATGTAAGAGTGGTAGATAAATTTGAGAATGGAGGATGAATCATTTCTCTATAAATACCACATTTCAAATGCTAATGAATACACAAGTAGTAGAGAATAAAGAATTTAGAGAAAGAAAGAGAAAGAAAAGAGTGAGAAGTACTCTTTGAGTTGGCAAGGAGTAAGCACTTGAAGTTCAACACACACACAACCAAGGTAGGGTTCTACTATCTTACATATTTCATGTTGAGTTTGAAAGAAAATAAGGATTTCTTGTCTTCTTTAGAAGTAGAAATCTTGTTTGATAAATTCATGCAAAAATGAATTTGGCTTGAGGTTGAAAAATTAAAGTTCATATACGTTGAATTTTTCAGATTTCAATTCATAACAGTTTTAGTATAGAAATTCTAATTAAATGTAGAAAAATCTTTTTTGAGCAAGGTTTGTTGGAATAATTTCCTAACTTCTAAATTTGTTTTCAATAAAAATTTTATGAATAAATGATGTGATTTACTATTTTTCTTTGATTTTAGAAAGGGCTGTTACACAGCAGGTAATCACACTGTTTTTGTGTATCAACTTGAATTTAAAATCGGATGATGTTCCACTCATCCTAAAATCTTGAAAATTTATGGAGGTATTCATACTTGAATCTAGTTTCTACCTGTAAAATTTCACATTTTTATTCGAAGAGATGAATTTTTAAAAATTCAAATACTATTGCTGGGTTGAATAAATATATATATTTCCAGCTTTTTGTTTTGAGATGCTAAATAATATTTTAGCACGGAAAAATACTTTTTCCTTGAAGCATTTCGAATTTATGAATAATATCGACAGGAAAATGGTTTTATTTTATGGGATATATATAAATATTATATATATGTCAATGATGTTGATAATTCAATTGAGTGATAATATTGAATTGAAGTATTTCTTTAGATACCTAAGGATATTTATACAAATTAATTGAGATATCTGGAAAAAATGGATACTGTGGACTTAAGGTAAACCCCTGAGAATGAATATATTGCTTAGGGAACTGTGTTGACCTATATTCAGTAATGATATATATTACGAATGGTGATGTGATTATCTTGATTCTTTTAAAATCAAGTATAAGATAATAATAAATATTATAACATGCTGTTATTGTTTATTATGAATAACATAATGTATTTGGCGCATGTTATTTATGATGCATAAAATATATGCATGTGATATTTGCCATACTAATTGCAAAATAAATTGGCATATGGCAACGTGGTTGTATTGGAAAGAAAGTGACTGGACTTTTAAGTAAATTCCTTACATCTCCTAGTACCAATGTATTTGTGAAAATAAAACCGTGAGCTTGTTATGTAGACATACGTGTATGGGTATGTATGTTGTGCATACAAGCAAAGCGAGAAATATTGTTATTTGGAGAAGTATGGAGAATTACAAAGGCACAGTTACAGGTAGTGGCTCAAGTTGATTCATATGTATATCATTGATATAACTGTTGAAATGAAATATATGAGCAGATATACTATGAAATGTATGCATGAAATGTAATACATGAAGTATTGATATAAGATGTATGCCATATGTATTGCATGAAATAATTGCATCTGGCATGAGACACAGTTACATGTGAGATATATTGCATAGAAAATCATATGCATTTGTGATTAATTATGTAACTGAGGAATTGAGACACCACCGATGGACAAAAGATCCTGGTAACAGTTAGTGCACTAATATATCACCCTTGCTAAAAACAGTACGTAAACCCTCTTGTCAATGAGTGACAATCGCGGTAGGTCCTAAAAAGGCGGGGACTGGGTGATATACATCCTAAAAAGGCGGGGATGCTGTTGTGGTAAGATGGTTGAGTACCTTAAAAATAAGGTAGCCATCTGCTATGATGAAATGGTAAATCCTAAAAATAAGGTTGCTATTTGAAGTACTGATATCCGTTTGGTAAGAAAGACAGGACAGAGAAGATGGCAGACATAATTACATGAGCATTGCATTGTATATCTGTCATATGCATAAAGCATGATTATTTTTATAAAAAAAAAAAATGAGATGAATATATCCTGCAATATATCAATGAATAAGGATATTATATGTGATGTTTAATTGATGATGAGATTTATTGATGGATTTAAAAATCCTGATGTTTCTTTTAAAAGCATCATGTAATATTTGAGGTTTACGAACCTACTGAGCAATAGTGGTTTTTGCTCACCCCGTTTATTTTTCCCCCCCACAGGATCAACGAGTCAGTAACTTGGAAGAGAAATTTGGGAAGTTATGAGGATGGATCTGACAGTGTTACTCTCTGTGAATACTCATTTAGAGTTTAAGAATAATTTGAGTACATTACGGGACTGTACTCACATGATATACTAGTACTTATTGTTGTCTTTATATTTTGGAATGTAGTATTTTCCGCACTTTATGTATTTTATAAAACTCTTAAATTTGTATTGGAATTATCCAAAGATGAGTGTTAGATGTTTTATGGTATTGTATCATTTCCGCATAGGGGTTACCCTGTGTGGGGTGTTACATTGGGCTATATTTATTGAGCATTTGGTGAGCTTGTATTTATTACAAATCATCTTGTTGAAGCATTCATTGTACTGTTACTCAATCATCTCTTTATTTATTGTGAGTTGTAAGGGTTTTGTGAAACTGTTGTGGGTGAGTGTCTTCCACCTTTGAAAGAAGGCAAGTGTAAAGGTTTCTCCACCTTGAAGGAGTTTTGTTAGTGGATTAATCCTCTCGACGGAGTTCTTGAGGCGTGGACGTAGATGGAGATCAAACCACGTTAAAAATCCTAGTGTTTGAATCTCTCTAACTCAATCTCTTTCATTTCAAGTTATTTATTTGCTATTTATATTATTGAGTTTTTGTTCAAGCTTGCATTCTAGTTATCTAAAGTTTAAGATTTCAAAAATACTTTCTCCCATTTTTAAATTATTTTTATTTGCCTATACTCTATTCACCCCCCTCTAGAGTATATTTTGGGCCAACATGCGTTTATGTGGATGTCAAAGAAGCAACCGATTGTCACCCTGTCTACATGTGAAGCTGAGTATGTAGCTGCTACTTCATGTGTTTGTCATGTTGTATAGCTGAGAAATTTGCTGAAAGAACTAAGTATGACACAAGAAAAGCCAACAAAGATTTATGTGGACAACAAGTCAGCAATTGCTCTAGCCAATAATCCTATCTTTCACGGCAGAAGCAAACATATTGATACTCGATATCATTATATTAGGGAGTGCATCACGAGAAAGGATGTACAAATCGAGTATGTGAAGTCACAAGATCAAGTTGCGGATATTCTAACAAAGCCACTCAAGTTTGAAGATTTTAGAAAACTAAGAAATTTGATTGGTGTCATTAAACAAGTTTAAAAGGGGGTGTTGAATTATAAACTTGTTTTAGTGATGGATTAGAAGATGAGTGGTGAAGGATGAAAAAACGTGGAGTGATGAAGCAATCATAGAAAGAGGAGTGGTTCAGCAAGCAACAACAAGTGGGATGAGCTGTGAATGGTGATGAGCTGTGGAACAGCAATGGAGGATGAGCTGTGGAACAATAATGGAGGATGTATTGTATGGTTATGATTTATTTGTAATTTGTTTAATGTGTGGTTTAGATTAGTTCAATTAAGCTATAAATAGGATGTATTTCAATGTGTTTATCATCAATTCAAATATCAATTCAAGTATCTATTCAAGTATTGCATAGAATTGATCCTACACAAATGTTTGTCGCACTCATATTTATCAATTTCGGGTGCTATTTTTAAAGATTCGTGGGTCATGCTTAAGTAAAAAAGAAAGATTGAAAGATTTGATTGCTTAACTATTCTTTTATATAAAAATAAATAAATATTTTTATTTGTGTTATCTAATTTAGTTTAGTTTTGTCTCTTTCAAACGAGCCAGTTTGGCAGGCGTTGGAGAAGAGAGGATTTCATGTGCCAACGAGTTATCTAAACTTTTATTTGATTAATTTTCATATGAGTAAAGGTTATGGAGAAGTTAGCCGGCGTTATGGTCGGCCAGTAGCAAGGAGAGAAGAGAGGATTTAATGGTATTAAAGGGAAAAGAGAGAGAGGGAAGGAGCGTGCAGATGGGTAGCAGAGAGAGTGAAAAGTGGAATTTTTTTGTTTTTGTTTTAAACTCAATTCTTTATTTGCCCTTAGATTCAAGCAAATCAGCAACTCCAATCTTAACTCAAATTCTTCCTCAAATTCAAATTTAGGTAAAAAATGCTAAAAGCTTTTCTCCAACCCTTACTCAAATCTATACCAAATTTGAGTTTTACTCAAATTCAAACCCAAACTGAGTTCTAATTAACTCAAATATTTGAGTAAATCAAAATATAACCATTGGAAGAAAAGTATATTCCTCTTCCTTCCATGGTTGCCTCATCCACGCACTAGCCATGGCTACTCAAGTGCAAATTCCGACCACAGCAGCCTTGCGAAGCTAGTTCTCCCTGGCGAAGCTCTCTGTCTGTCCCTGGTGAAGCGTTCTCTCTCTTCAGCGTGGATCTCTCTCCCTCTCCCTCCCCCCCTCTCTCTCTTTCTCTCTCCCCTGTAGAACACTCTGCGGCTTATGCTATGCCTGCAATTCTGCAACAGATAATAAAAAATAAAGAGGAAAGAAGGCTGAGGCATTTTTTAGATGACAAAAATATAATTATTAAAAAGATTTGAGTTAAAATTTGAGTAAATAATTGGAGAGCTCCATGTCAAATGGAGATTTTTACTCTAATTTTTACTCAATTTAAGTAAAAATATGAGTACATGATTGGAGATGGTCTTAGGGTGTAGACAAGGGGTTTGCATAGAACAATACATAATATGCATAAAAAAGATATCATCTCATTATGAATTTTACATAATAAAGTTCTCTTAAAAAGTTAAAAAAAAAATTATATATAATTTGACTCCTTCAATTATTATCCATATACACATTGTACCCCTGTAGTTTTAACGTATTACGTTTATAACATATTAACTTTAACGTCAAAGCTGGCCCCTGGGCATAGGCCAGTAAGGCCGTCGCCTAGGGCCCTCAAAATTATTTTTTAAAAAATAGAAAAAATATAACCCTTCAGTGAGCATTATTATAATAAGGCCTTTCTCATTTAGTAATCCATATATAGGGGCCCGTTTGCATTACCATTTTCAAAATTAACTTTTTGAGTACTATTTTTTTACATATATTTTTAAGGGTCATGTTCCCCTTACACCTTATTTTGACACCTATGTTTATATCTCATCTTCAAAACACTACTTATGGTAAATATTTTGACAATCCGACTGTTGGATTCGATGTCGTTCTTATATATATGCATGTCATACATGCAAAAAATCATAATGATCCAAAGATTAGATTTTAAGAAATATTGTTATGAAAACTGTGATGTTTTTTATTAATAAAAATAAAATAAAATATTTCTTCACAATGATATTTTTCAAAAACTAACGGTTCGATTACTCCGACTTTTTTCATACATAACAAACATAAGAAAAGTATCAAATTTAACAGTCGGTTTCTCAAAATATTCGACCTAAAATGGTATTTTGAAAACGATGTGTAAACATAGGTGTCAAAATAAGGTGTAAGGGGAATGTGATCTTATTTTAAAATTTTGCCCAAATCATCTTTTCACAAATCAAAATTTTCATATTAATTAAAAGTGTTTGTGACAAGAGTTGGGGCCCCCTAATTTTTTTCCACAATCCACTACAAGGAAAATAGGTATTAATGACACTTGATTTTTAAAGATTATGACAGTTTTTAAAAACTGTCATATGTTCAAAAAAATAATGACGGTTGGATTAAAACTTTCATTAAATGGATTAAAATGGACGATTAAAGATGATGGTTTATAAAAAATATCATTTTTATACTTATAAAAATGACGGCTTAAAGAAGGACAGTAATCCTTTTATTTTTGGCGCGAAACTAGCAGAGAGAAAAGTTCAGAGAACCCACGATGCAGCTCCCGATCTCCCGCCCTCTCCCTCATCGTGCTCCATGTCTCCCTCCCTACCTTATCTCGCGTTCTGGTTCTTTCCATCTCTTTCCCTCATCGTTCTCCCTCTATCACCCATCCTAGCTATCACCTCTTAACTTGTCTAAAAGTGATTATCACCTCATTTATTAGATCAACTGAAATTTTAAGTTTCAAAAGTAAGTTTAAGATAAGCGCCTAATGCAAATGGGCCCATAATCCAATCCTTATAAATATTCCATACATACACTTTGTAAAAATTAGCGAAAGTAATGTATAAGATGTGTTTTGTTCCCATAAACAAGTGAGATTTAATTTTAACATTCATAAGTTGCCTATATATATAGGGACGACAGGTTCCTCTTACCGCTTATTTTACCACTCATTAGGGCTTGAAAAAAAAAGGGGGGGCCAAACTACCAAACCAACCCAAATCGGGTCGTTTTCACGATTTGGTTCGGGTTGGCTTTTACAATGAGTTGGTTTGAGTTTAGGAATTTTAGTGGGCCGTTAGAATTGGGTTAACTCATTTTATTCTTTCAAACCGGCCAAATCGAGCCGTTTACAACCCTACACTAGGATTTGCTTAATGTTTTGAATTTGAATTCACTAGCTACATATATCTATGGCAAACATGATTATTCTTATTTATTAAAACTGCCCCAGAGTTGTTTCCTAGCAGAGAATAATGTCATTTGATACAAAAAAATCAATTAACTTTCCACTCGTTTTATTATATTCTCTTGATTGAATATACTAATATAGATCTTGATTGCTTTGAGAAGTGTATCACAAAACTATTCGATAACCTAAAAAAATATATTTGAAATTTTTGCCAAGTTAAAATCCCAAAAATTGCTTTGAGAAGTGTATCACAAAACAGGATTATTTTTGCCAGAGTTGTTTCCTAGCAGAGAATAATCACAAAACGTTTTTTAGAATATTTTGAGAAATCGAACGTTGGATTAGATATGCTTTTTATGCAAGTCGCACATGGCAAAAATCACATTGATCTAACAATCAAATTTTAAAAGTTCTACTATAAAAAACTATGATGTTTTCAATTATAGTAGTTTTTTAAATTGACATTTTTTAGAAACCGACCGTTGGATCACTGTGATTTTTGGTTTGCATGACATAAGTAAGAAAATAATCTAATCTATCAGTTGGTTTTTCAAAATATTCATCTCATATTAGTGTTTTGAATGGAGGTAGAATTGTAGGTATCGATGGTATGCTATATTATTTGATAGTATTTTTTATCAATATAATTATAATTTTAAATTATAAAATTTAATTATATTTAAATTATATATTTTATTTCGTAGGAGGACCCTATTTTAATACCTTCTCTAAGGCTCCCAAACCCTGAGGGCTGGCCTTGGTTAACTCATTTCTTGGCCAAAGTCGTTACAGAATTGATCCAGAATACTGACACTGTAAATTCGATCTGATAATATATATTTATTTACATTTCATATAGTTGGCTCTTAATCGTATTTGCACATGTCAACCTAGGAGTACGTTTAAGGAAATACCTTCTTGACTAACAAATTCACCACTGCGTGATTGAATTAACCAAGTGAACATAAAGGGTAATTGGGTTTGGGCCTTCTTCGGACCCTTATTTATGTCCTCTAGGTAAAAAAAACAGACTTTAGACCAAATAATCATTTATGAACAAAACAGAACAAATAATATTGAAAAGAACAACACTTACTTTCATTAAACAGTTAGGCTACTGTAGACTACAAGTTAAGTTATGATATGAGCTTTAATTTTTGTGGTGTTCATATCTTTATTTACAAATATTCAATTGATAGTTACAAGGTAACTAGTTCAATAATGGGTAGCTATCACTTCTCCCATTTCTTTCACTATTTTCACTAAGTACTTCATGCTTCCAGGCCCTTACCAAGTGCTGCCGTGTCCTTGGTTTATTTGAGAATGTAACAAACATAACCCTCAAAACTTTTTGTAACGACAACCATAATATTTGTGATTGATTAATCTACGCGGGTCGATTACTATGTTAATTAGTACCCAACTATCAGTTTTAGTGATTAAAGATGGACTCTCATTATTTTTTGCAATGACAACTGTCATGGAGATAGATTGTTCTGTCATAGCTATTGACTTTAATTTTACATTTCTTCTATCTTTAATGGGGTCCTAGAGGCAAATATGAGGTTAGCCTCAGCTCAGCCCTTGACTGGGATTGAATAAGGCCTGGCACTGTTTTCGGATAAGGTGGCAAGTAGCCTCGGTTCAACAGACACTTTAACTCGAAATTAAAAATCATCCCGAAATGTTCAGCTTTGAGTGATGAGGTCTCTCCTTCCAAATCAACCGATTCTATCTTTTTCACATACCATTCAAAGCAGGATATGTCAGTGTGGTTTTTAATTTCAGATTAAAATATCTTGTGCTATAGTATTTTTTGCCTAAAAATTAAAAAGAAAAAAAAAAATGACGTGGGTAGTGTTATCTGTGACTTGGGAATTAAGTGAACACATACGCACGCTGGGCAAGGAATCCTTTAAAGCTTTCAAGATGATGCCAAAATCTAGCGCACACATTATAGACTTTTAAACCCTTTGACATAAAAGTGGTCGTGGAATGATCACGAATAGTGCACATAATTACAAACTACGGCGCCTCTATTGAATCAAGTCCTATATGTGGACGCATGTTACTTATTAAACACCCTTCCTCTCGGAAATTACAGACCTTATTTCCCAGTTTTTAGCCGCTTGAGACACAGATTTATAAGAAGACCCACCTTTACTCAAAGCTTTCTCTCCACTGAATTTTAGATTTTTAATTCTATCCCTCATTGCATTCCCTTCTCTCTTCATCACTTTTCTCACCATTATCTCTATCTCTTCTCTCTCCACCACTTTCTTTAAGTGCAGCTCCTTCGGTCGGACCGCCACGCCAAGTTCCTCCACAAGCATCGTAGCGTTCTGCCGCTGCTCAGCATAGAGTGGCCATGCGATCATGGGCACCCCATTCACTATACTCTCTAGTGTTGAATTCCATCCACAGTGTGATAAAAATCCTCCAACAGATGCATGGCCCAAAATCTCCATTTGTGGGGCCCAAAGTAGGACCGTTAGTCCCACCTCATGGGTCCGGGTCAAAAATCCTTCCGGCAAATACCCGGATAGATTATCTTGACCCGTATCCTCAGAGAAAAACGACGCTGATGCGTTCTTATTGGGTGGGCGAACCACCCAAATAAACCTCTGCTGGCTTTGCTCCAAACCCCATGCCAGCTCGGTGATTTGCTCGGCCGACAGCGTCCCACCACTTCCAAATGACACATAAATCACAGACTCAGCTGGTTGCTTATCTAACCAATCCAATGACCCACTCCTCGAACGCACCGTTCCGACCGATCTAACCATTGGACCGATGGGATAAACCGGTACCTTAACGATCCGGCTCAATATTTTATCCTCTTTCAAGGCTCCAAGTGATATGGGCTCCAACTCCTCCCACGTATTCACCAATATTCCATCACCCAGTGGGATCTCAGCTCCTATACGTATATGCTCGTGATACTGCTGATTTGTCCGGTCCAGCATCGGGTCGACCAAATCTACTGGCCGAACCGGCTTGCAACCCGGGATATGCAACGGTTCTTTTAGATCAACGAACTCTCCTTCCACCGCCTTATCAAGTGTCGGTCCATAAACTGTTAGCGCAAGGAACCACGCTGAAGGAAGTACGTAAACGTACTTAACCATCTCAAACTCTTCAGCAATCCCAAGAGATTCAGTTCCAAAAAGATCGACGATGAGGACGGCCGGTCTACTTTTCATGGAAGATATAGCAAGCCGGATGGCCGGTCGAGCCTCACGCATCATTACTGCCAGCTTTGTAACAAAGGTCGCGTCCGGGTCAACTAGACCGGAGATATCTACATATGGGAGTGTGACGATGCTTAGGAGATTGGAAATAGTGGTAGAATGAAGGAGCTGTGATTCTGCAGGTGATGTATGTGATGCAACGACTAAAACGGTGACGTTGAATTCCTGGTGGGTGACGAGATGTTTGCCGAGCTCGAGGACGGGGATGAGATGGCCCAAACCGGGGCTGGCGAGCAGTGCAGCGTGAGGCTTTGAAGTGTCCATATGGGTGTACTGGCTTTGGAGTTTAGACTGCAAGAACTTAAAGCAATTGCACCATGCACCTTGGGGATTATATAGATGCGTTGTGTATATATATATATATATATATATATATATAAGAATTTTAGGAATTTATTTAATAACTAAACCAATCGTTCATATCACCCCAAAAAATAGTTACTAAAGTAGGCATATCATTCACCATTAGCTCATGACTTATCTTCTCTTCAATTTTAAATTTATTTTATTTTGCAATATAAACAACAAACTTTTTCCGTCATTTCTACACTTCTAATTTATTCTTTCTTTTTCAATCCTATCATCCGGAATTCATAAGAAAAAAATTGAAAACCTTAAGAAATTTATTATGTAAAATTGGATCTAGCTCGAGGTTTAAAATTCTAATTAAACGCAGGAACTTTTGGATAATTTTTTTAGTTTTTATTCTTGTGTAGTGAACTTTTGTCTCGGCACACTGAACTTAATTTGGTCGTTGGTGCACTGAGCTTTGACTACTAGTAAAGTCTTCAATTAAGGTAAGTTTATTTGAGGAAGGACTGGCCGGCATTTTGAATGACAATTTTTTTGGGAGCTTGGATTAGTGCAAGTACATAGAATATTTTTTTCAACAATTCTGTATCAGCCACACTTTAACCCGAAATTAAAAACCACTCTGACGTGTTGTGGTTTGAGTGGTGTATACGTAAAATAATAAAAGCAGTTTGAAATGAGAGACCCACCACATACTCAAAGCAGGACACATTATGGTAGTTTTTAATTTCGGGTTAAAGTGTCTGGTGCTATAGTATTTTTTTTATTTTTTTTTTATGAGATACTTGACCAAATCTCCCTTGATTATAATTATATTATTAAGGAGGTTTTGAATTTTAAAAATTAAATAACGTGCTGGACCAAACGCTATTTAATTTTCTGTAAGGTTGGACCACAGTTTTGGTTGATTCCGATGGGTTTGAAATTTTAGAACAATTATACATATATAATAATACCCAAGTCATCAGTATAATGATGCAAGTTGTGAAGGTCCATTCCAAGAAACGTTTGGTTGCTTTTGGCACATTCGAAGCATTTCATTGTCACTAGAAAATTGAAACTAATGAATCTGTCTTCAAAGTCCAAAGTAACAATATCAAAAAGAACCGGGTTCGATTTTTTGAGATATTTCAATGGAGGTTCTAGAGAGGGAGTAATTCTAAGGTTGTTTCGGCTTATTTTTGGTATCATGTCAGGCGTAAAGAGAAAAAACACTAAAATTTACTTCACATCTATTACTATAATGGTAAAGAATAACTAGAAAATGCACGAGATCGAGTAAGTATTTGCCATTTTCAAAATTAGCATATCCTTTTGATTAATTCAACCACCTTTTAGAGGAAAAAATGAGAAGAAAATTGCTGACATGACTATTAATTTTTATATTGATGCAAACTAATTCAAATTTTTGGATTTCAATTTGTCTCAAAAGGGGATGATCCAAAATTTGCATCATAATTTGCATCACCCTTAGGGCATCAAAATCCATATTCAATTCGTATCCAAAAATGGATATGCATCACAAGTTGAAACACTCTAGATATGCTCGATGCTACGAGAATTTAAAGTCCAACAGTCTCTCCCATACCGAACGATATGTTAGTGAATATAGTAGTACTTTGTGAACACAATGATTAAAAGTTGATATGGCATGTTAGGTGTGTTATTAATTTAGAGGAAAATTATCCAAAAGTCCCATTTTGAGTTCTTTTTTATTCAAAAGTCCCATCATCTTTTCATTTTACCCAAAAGTTTAAATTTAAGTTTTATATATTTTACCCAAAAATCTAAAAAATTGATTTATGCATCAATTTTCCAAGCACATTTAAAAAATTTATCTATGCATCAGCTTTCTACAAAATGATCAATTTCTGCAAAATCGAAGAACAAACTGATGCGTTTTTTATTAAAAAAAAAATTTGGGTAAAATTAAAAGATGGTGGAATTTTTGGATAAACAAAACTTATAAATAGGACATATGGGTAAACATCTCATAATTTAGTATATATAAGAATAGAAATGGATTTTGATTAATTTATATAAGAAAAACCATTGTTGTCATACCCAAACAGGATCGGCTGGTTCAACTGGTTGAATCGGGAATCGGGCGGTTCAACCCCCTAAAATCCAGTCTTAATAAAAATCAGTCAACTCGGTTAGAAAACCGGCCGGATTTTTGGTCAAATTTTTTTTAATTTTTAAAAAGGGTGCTAAAATGACTAAAATAGCCTCTATCATTTTAAAATCTCTTAAAGCCAAAAAGACTAAAAAGGCAAATTAGTCTAAAAAAATCTCTAATAGCAAAAAGAAACCCAAGGCATCTAATTTAATAATATAATATTCATATATATATATATATATAAAATAAAGATTGATCAAGAGTAATTTTCAATTTTCAATTTTGATGACTGCACATAAATTCAAATATATGAATTGATTGTACAAACATTTAAAAAATATTATATTTTGAATCTTTTACAGCTTTTATTCTAATAAATAAAAAAATAAATAATATATTTATGACATCATGATGACATCACGGTTCAACCCGATTGACCCGACGGTTGAACCAATTGACCCTTAACCCGGTAATTTTTCAATTCGATGAAAAATTATGGACGTCACTATTTGACAGTCACAGTTTCTCACAATTTGTAATGTTAACATTGAAGTGATTTTTGGTATTTATAACATTCATAAAAAAAGTATCTAATCCAACAGTAAGTTTTTTAAAATATATTTTCTACGAATTGCTAATTTTAGTTAAAATCAGTATATATATGCGTACAAGAGTGGGACTACATATAAGAGACATGGTCAAAGTTTTTTCATAAACTATTTGCAAATTAAAATAAGTTCAGAATTAATGTCGCGTATCAATGGATTTAGGTAAGGCGTATTCCAACTTAAGCTGTCGGCCTGCTGGGTCAAACATTAATCCCTATCCTAGAAATGGGACCCTTTTTTAGGCTTTGGCCCCCAGTTCTAGATTGAAAACAGTAATGAACGAACAGAGATGGGTCGACTGTCAAGGCAAAGGAAGAGACAAGAAAGTTCCTAAAAAGTCATGAATTGTGTTCTCAAGTAGACACTAATTAATATCTCTCATTCATTTGACTAAAGGCATTGCATATGCATGTGAAGACAAACTAGCTAGAGCACAGCGAGAGATAAGAATTTGATACCGCCAGCCCTCAAATAATTGCACAAGCTTTTGTTAAACTCCAATTTTCCACACTTACGGACAAAAAATTCACAAGTGCAAAAGTCACAGATTGAGAGGAAAACTAAAGATGAGAAACCTATGGTGTACGTGGTTTAATTCTGTAAAAAAATCCGCTTTTGGAGAACTATCGATCTCTTCACTCAAATCATATTTTTACTTATCGACATTTTCATATTAGGTAAGTGATTGTTGCAAAAATTAACCACCCTAACTTTTAACTTTCGCTGTAATCATTTTTTAGTATAAAAATTTTGCCAATTATCTTACTACGTACTCCTCAAGTTGTCTAAAAGCAGTTATATATCACTCCACTTCTTAGGTTAAGTGGAATTTTGAACTATAAAAGCAATTTTAAAAAAAGCTAATACAAATAGACCCTTAAATGTTACACCTTCCTATTGATCTTGCCATGTCATATATGCACTAGAGAGAACTTAATTAATGGAAGATGACAATGAGTAATTGCAATTGAGTTCAAAATTTTCATGCCTTGTATATATATAAATTCACAGTATCAATTTAGATTAAGTTTCATGCATGTTAGATATTCTAGACCTTGTTTTCTTTTCTTTTCATATATTTACTCTGCAACCAAACATAGCATAAAGAAAATATGTTCTTCTGGTAGAAAATGACAAAAACTCATTAAAACTTATATGCTAAACTCATCAAATAATTTTTCTCACTTAAGCTTATTAAAAGGATTATTCATTTTATTTTGAGATATTTGACTTGTCGAACCATTGAATATTAATTACTCTATGAATAAATCGGAATGTAATAAAATAACAGATATGGTAATTAAGAACAATTTGAAGCAAACGTATATATTCCACATTTTCTTTGGACAGAATAGACAAATCACGTGCCCTTTTTTTGTCCTTTTTCTTTTTATATGTTTGAAATGATGAAACTCATTTTTATATGAAAACTATAAAACTAAAAACTAAGGCACCGTTTAAATTTGTTTTTCATAAGTACTTATTTGTTTTGTTATAAATTTGCAATATATAATTTTTTAGAAAAATTTTAAAAAAACAAATAAGTACTTATAAAAAACAAATTCAAACGGTGCCTAAATAAATAAATATATAAAGTATTTTGATTTTTTTAACTCTAAAAATAAAAAACTATTTTCAAAGTTCACGGTGAAAAATAGCCTTCGTGTTACTTTCTGTTTGTTTTTTGTTTTAACATATCGATCTCTCTCTTTATAGTAACAAGGCTGGCCCCGAGGTTTGGGAGGCCCAAAGCGAACTCCTAAATTGGGGTCGTTCTAAGTACTGACAAAAAAAAAAAAAATGTATGTAATATATTAAATTACATACTATTCTTTTAATTTGCTTTACTAGTAATCGCACAAATTTTGTATGCATATATTGTTATTACTAAAATCATGAACAAAAAGAAAACGCAACAATAAAAGAGATGCTAAATAACAAATGAACCTACGTGAAGGAGGTTAGAGGTCAAATGAAGAAAAAAATAAAGATCCACATATTTTTTTAGTGAGAAATGAGACAAAGGAGTCCACAATTTTTTTTCTAATCCAAAAGAGGCTCAATCACAATTTGCATGGGAAAACAATGGGGCCCTAAGCAGAAAATAGGAGCCCTAAGCAAATGTTTCCCTGGCTTATAGCTAGGGCCGTCCCTGTTTAGTAACTGCCTTAATTAGAGGGGAATTTGGTGCTTATGGTGACATCATTCATCAAGCATTTTTTTCTCTCTTCTTC
>JAESVK010000348.1:298462-388865 GCA_017140935.1 Hamamelis virginiana | reverse complement strand
TTTTTATCAGCATACTCTCCCTCAACCACCTTATCAAGTGTAGGCAAATATACAGTCAGCGCAACCAACCATGCACTAGTAGCCATATAAACATACTTTGCCATCTCAAATTCATCCGCAATCTCCAAAGCTTCAGTTCCAAATAAGTCAACAATAAATATAGAAGGCCGATACTTCATTGAAGAGATTGCAGTTCGAAGGGCCGGTCGAGACTCACGCATCATTACTGTCATCTTTTCAGTAACCGTCGCATCGGGCTCAACTAGACCAGAGACGTCTATAAGTGGCAGCTGGACGATGTCTAGGAGATCCGGAGTGGTGGCCGAATCGATAAGTTTTGATTTAACGGGTGATGTTTGAGATGCCATGACAAAAACGGTGACGTTGAAGCCATGGCGGGAGACAAGGTGTTTGCTGAGCTCAATGATGGGGACGAGGTGGCCGATGCCGGGGCCGGAGAATATTGCGGCGTGTGGCTTTGAGCTGTCCATGAGTGAATTAAAACTAGTAAGAAGAGAAGAGAGGAGTAGTTGAAGAAGCAGAAACGGAGAAATTGTAGAGCTGAGAATGTTTGGATGAAATCAGTGTAAATGTTGAGCTTATGAAGTTATAGGGCTGGAAAGTAGAGTAAACTTAGTGTGCTAATTAAAACAATAATTGTAGTTAGGAAAAGATAGGATAGTAAGACACGCCATCTAACTTTTCTAATAAGATATTAATTAAGAGGGGCTATGGCCACCTTATTGTAACCTGGCGGGCCATCAATTTTCATAACAATTCGACATTTGGGGTCGACGTCACTCTCTGTCTTGCTGGAATTTTCATTTATAAAATCTATTTATAACAATTCGACATTTATCTTTTAAGATTGCTTTATTAAGTTAGCAATTTACATACTTTTTTAATATTTATTTGGAAAATATTGTTGCTACAAAAGGTAGCAATTGAATTGAAGCAAAATCCTCTCTCACATATGACTCCTTTCCTGGGTAAAATAGCAGGGCAACTGGGGAAGGAAAGAACAGAGGTTCCTTAATTTGTTTCAGAGAAGTGCTTGCTATTATTAGTGATTTATGGTAAGATGATTTCCACTTCCATTTGCATAATAAAATATGCTTCATGCATTATTAGGATGTTTAATTACGCTCCATTTCCTTGTAAGATGATTTCCACATCCATCCATTATTTATTTAAAATCAAATGAAAAAAGTCTACAACGATGACCATGTATCTATGATCGAGGAATTTAAACACTCATCTGTTTTATCAGATTAATTTTGTTTGCAAGGAAGGTCTGGCATGCGGACAATAGGCAGTGGATTAATTTGAAACACCAAGTGTTACATGCCTCTTTTGAGTCCAACTGTATATAAAAAACTTACTGTTATTGAACAATGCCAAAATCTCTCCTCTTTGTCATGGCTAAAGAAACGGCTCTTTGACACTTGAAATGGTAGGCCGAAGCTGTTGCTTATTTTGAAGTAACAAGGGCTTAAGGAGTAAGGGCCTGTTTACATTAGCTTTTTTTAGATTTTTGCAATTTAAAATTTCACTTTATCTAAGAAAATAGATGATAATCACGTACTTTTATACAACATGAGGGATGATAGGAAACATGGCAAAATTTTCATATAAATAGTGATTGTGTCTGTTTACCACAAAATCTGCATTTAAGTGAAGCAATCAGATATTGCCGTGTGTCCAAGATTTGAAGGAAAGAGGAGATGACACATGGCGAGTATTTGGAGGAAATAAAGTATTGGGAATCAGCCACGTGGGAAGGAGATATGCAGAATTCGTGTAAGGAGTACATGGGGATAATGGGCCATTCATGCTAGAAGTTAGTGGAGATAATGGGCCATGTTCTTGGGCAGTTATGGACGGTTTTGTTCCAGAATAGCCCATGGAGCTTCAAGCACAACACACAACTCATCACCAGAATCTGTCCGGAGCAATAGCAATTTTCTCTCAACTTTCAGTTTCCAAGCATTCCAGTTTCCATTTTATTCTCAGTTTAGCCTCTGTTTTAGATTTAAAATTTTGTTAATTTCGTATCAAGTCTAGTTCGTTGCTGTTCCAGTTTTCTACAATTTATTTTCCAAAGCTTTGTACGATTTTCCATTGAAGTTTCATTTTCATTTTCATAATGTCGGTAAGCTTTAGCACTGTAAGTATGATTTCCTTTAATGTTAATTCTAATTATTCAATGTTTGATTTTGTTATTGTCATTTCTGATTTGTTCTAAATTTAAATTGACATTTTAATTTGATTTACTAGATTTTCATACACTAGAATCCAAGAGGATCAACCTCGATCTAATTCTTGCCAATCGCCTGATTTCATTTTAATTTCAAAGTGACCAACTAGGCATTTAGAACATTTCCTAGATTTCCGACCTAGAAGGTGCTAGAGGTCGTATTCACACGGTCTATAGGCTTTTTAAGCCCTGGCACACCTGGGCACAAAAATCTTTTCTGCACAAGGTCTTAGACCGTCGTTTTCACCGGGAACAATGCCAAAAATTAAAATGCCCCAATTTTTACCACAATCACTTTTAGTATGAAAATTTTAATACATGAAGACATGCTTTGAACATAATTAATATATATATGTGTGTGTGTGAAGAAATAGTTTTCCAAAGTAATTTTAGCAAAAACTAACACAAACAAGCCCTGAGGCCATCTCCGGTGGAAAGGCCAAAAGCCTATATGTTAGCAGAAATTGCTCCAATGAAGACACTCCTTGTGGCTAGTTAAAAATTTCGGTCAGTATAGAACTAAAATATTAGCAGAGCTGCTCCAATGGAGATGCTAAATGGCTAGCTAAAAGATGAGTTGGAAACCATTCTTAACTTTTTAAAATCCCAATGTTTAGATTTGAAGTAAAGACTTTTTGATGAAAAAATAAATAAATAAATAAAATACACCATGGCTAGCCAAAAGTTAGCAAGAATGCTAACTTCTTGACACCTTTAACTTTTATGTTGACATATGCATTAGAGACCCTAATGAACTCTTGAATCCTAACTTCTTACACTAATGCATACTTTAAACCGTTATTGGAGATGGCCTAATAACTCTCCTATATATTAGAGCTAGCCTAAGGCACTGCTGTTTACCTCAAAAAATAACAAGCCAGTGAAAATTAGCCACGTGATCACTGAAACGACCAATTCAAATGACTAAATAACCATCAATCAGAGAGTGACATGTTTCCGATCCTTTCAATCTTAAGAGTGAAAAACGTGGGAAAAAACTGGATCTAACTTATTTTCCTCCGAATAACCACCCATAGCTGTTGTGGCGGTTATTTTTGAAGGAGTTTTAATCATGTATTTGTTAGGAAAATGCAACTGATTTCATTCAAATTCAAACAAGGAACCATTTAGCAACATCCACTCAAGAACATAGAGCAATTTTGAAGTCAAGTGGCCCATACTCAATCGTTGGAAGAAAGAATGACCAGAAATTGTCATCAACTACTTGATTGAGAGAATCAATATGCAATGAGACACATGGACTTCAAGTATAATGAATGAGCATTTGACAATTGTTAGCATCTTAGCGCAAAGAGGATTGAAGGCAGTTACTCCAAGTTTATAAATAGAAGAAGTTGTCTTCAAAGAAAGGGTTCCACACAATCACATCAACTGCACTTACTTTTCTTTCATCTTTCATTGTGTGTTTGTAACTCAATTAATTAGGAATTCTCTTTTTATATAAACTCCTTAGAACATCTTTCTCATCCAACTCTCTAGGCATCTTTTTTCATCTAAACTAGCTCTAGGACTTCTAGTTTGAAGGGACTTTAACCATTGTATCAATTGTTGTACAGCAGCTATATATATATATATAATGAAAAAATTTTAAGTCCTCTTAATTAAGGCATTTGAACCACACACAACTGCTCGATTTCTCAGGTTTGATAACTTCAAGCCATTAAAATTTTGAAAAGATGTAAGTTCAAACTTTTTTGGCATGCCTGCACTAATTAATACACGTGTGAACTACCAAGGCGAAGATTTCCATTGCAAACAAGTACAAGTGATGATGTCTTCATGAAACATGGAATCCACCAAAAGGTGGGTCCCTGATGAGGAGTGGGGATGGCTTTACTTGACACATGGGATCCATGAAAGGTGGATCCCCCTTATGAGGATGTTAGCATCTAAGCAGGTGCGCCTCTCTCATCACTACACAAGATCGTGTTGAATATACGTTGGTTTTCACTACTTCACTAGTACTTGGCAAGGATGTTAGGATCTAGGTAGGCGGGCCTCTCACAGCACAATGCAAAATCATGTTATTTCCACATTGGTTTTCTCTAGGCCCCATCTTCTTATTGAGGGCAAGCAGGCTTGTCACAGCACAATACATGATCGTGTTGAGTTCATTCCTTGATGAAGATGCCTGATGAGGGCCGAGAGTCTTGGTAGACAAGCCTGTCACAACACAATACATGATCATGTTTAGTTTCATACCCATGTGTCAAGTTCCACACTAGTTTCCAATGGGTCCCCTCTTTGATGAGGGTGTAGGGTTTAAGAAAACAATCAAAATTACAGCATATATAATACATGATTATATATGTCGAGTTCCATACCGATTTGTCAAGTTCCACGCTAGTTTTCGATGGGCCCCCTCCCTGATGAAGGCATAGTCACAACACAATACATGATCATGTCAAGTCCCACACTGGTTTTGAATTGGTTCCCTCCCTATCGAGGGTCTAAGAGATTTAGGTAGACAAGTCTATCAAGTTACTGTTCTATACGTCGGACGACCGAGGCTCTTTCAATGTTGAAAACAATAAACGCCCATACTTCCCATGGATTATTTGCTTCTCGCTCTAAGATTTTCATAAAATAAAAAAGGGCATAGGTATCAACAGATGAGTGGAAGGAATAATAGTCAAGAGGGCAATTTGGTCATAGCAGGTTTGGGAAATGGGAAGTTATTGAATTGGTTGGTAGATTGCAATGTCAAGGTATAAGGTATATGTTACACTCCACATGCCTCCATAAAACACACACCACATGGGAAGGGGGACCCTCTTGGAAATTTCGTTCTAAGATGCTTTTTTGACCAACAAAAGGCAACAGATTGCAGAAAGCTTTAACATGCCATGACATTTGGATAAGAACTAAACTCTTGAGACAGCAAGAAATGGCCTGCCTTTCAAATTCATTTCCCCTTTCCTTGTCCTCTCTTTCTTTGTTTCCGAGTTTGTGCACACTAGTTTTCATCTCAACCATTCACTTTATGTTGATAATTAAGCCCCATTTTATGGGCTGCAGTATCACCAACCTATTTGGAACAATCTTAAAACATCCAATAGATGAACTATTTGGACAAAAGAAATCATAAATTAATTCAGCAAGTGACAATCAAGTTGGATAGGATTGATTTCCCAGTATTATGGGGCCATGATGGAACCATGGTTTGGAAAATGATAAGATTCAATAAAGAGAGTGGTTTGTTTTGCAAGAGATAGATCAATAATAAATAACCAATACCCAACTTCAAATGGTTTGAGTTGGGTTTTTTTTTTTTTTTTTCCCACAGAAGAGTCTACAAAAGAGATCAAATTCCTTCATCCCAAACACATACAATCTCTACATTTAAAGCTTGTGAGATCATCTCAATGAGAATTTAAGGTCCTATGATCAATGAAGGATTTTTGGAAAAACTCTAAAAATAAACAGGGGAAGGAAGAAGATAATCTCCTAAGTCCCAAATCACTTACTTCAGTCTTTCCCACCACATGAAGATTTGATAACGGTTGGTTGTCCGACCGTGAAGCCAGCCTCAAAATCTGCTCTTCCGGCAATCGAATCCAATAGGTTTAGATTCTTGTAATGACCCCATGAGAAGAAAACTGTACAAATGAAAGAAAAAACAGGGTACAACTAAGCTAAAATATGAAATTGAGGTCTCCAAGACAGTGGCAGAAGTCACAGGAAATTCCTCAAGCAATGCCTTGTGACAGGCTATGAAAATCCAGGATCCAGTGAGAATGCACAAAGAAATCTGCATACAGCATAAGCTCTTTCCTCCTGATCTTACATTCCCTGTCCTGAACCCCCACTGATGGCTTAAACATGGCCCTTCCCACTCCCAAGTGTGAGCTCCAGATCATCCACCCCTATCTCGTGAATTCTCTCGCCTTCCCACGGCTTCACTCTGCAGCTCTCGAACTCAAACTCTGCGCCTCGTCCTCTCTCCGCTGCTGCCCCCCAGCCCAGCCCTCCATGCCCATCAACTGTATCCTGGACAGCACTCTGCTGAGTCACTGGTTTAACAAGATTAAATGTAGGGGAAGATGGAGCTGCTGGGGGTGCCACTGTTTGGAAACTGACCCACCGACCGGAGTCAACAGTGGACGTTTCAGACTCGTCACATTCTGGTATTGTGGCAGGGGTAATATGTTGCCGGCGGGTAGGGCTCGAGGGGGCAGAGGCTGCAAAAAGGGGGTGGCGGAAAGATTGCAGGGAGGCATTGGAAAGGGACTCCCAATCAGGTTTTCTCTTCGAACCTCTAGAAGTTGGCGAAGAAAGAGGCGGAGTTACAGGAGCACTGTTGGATATTCGAAGAGGAGGGAGAGATGTGGGAATTGCGGCTAAGTTTCGCAGGAAAGGGAGGAGGTATGAAGAGGGATTTCCATCAAAACGAGTAGGGCTTGGGAAGGAGGAGGATGATGGGCTGGCATGGTAGGAAGGTACAGGACTTGGGAAAGATGAGGATTGAGGGCTTGGTTGAATGGAAGAACATGCGCTGATGTTTGTTGAAGTGCCTGCAATCTCAGTTGGGGGTGGCCTGCATCCCTGTGTGAGAGGCATTAAAAGAACAATCAGAAAGAGGGTAATATTAATAGCATCAAGACAATGCTGAAGAGATTCCTAAAGCAGAGCATAAATTTATCTTCTTCTTTTTTGAATCCCTTTTCTTTTCAGTTTAATTATAATGGAGATGGGGCTCTGAAACTATCTATTAGGTTTTAGGAGAATGGTGATCTGCATATCATTTAAAGCAGCAACTGAGGAATAGAAAGATATGACAAAGTCACCAGACTGTATGACCACAAAGGTAACAAAAGTCACCAAAATACAAGCTTTCCATCAGAACTTGCTAGGAAATCAGGAGAAACAAAAATCTATTGAGAAACTGGAGCCAAGAAACATTCTCAGATCCTCTATGACGGGTAAAACAAAACAAGAAGAAATTTGCAACAGACCCAGAATATAATTTCAACAACAGAAGAAAATCAAAGGAAAATATGGATTTAAAGATAGAGAATGAAAACAGAATGAAATTTCCAATACAAATAAGAGTTGCTCAAGTATTAGCATGTAAACAAAGAAATTTCCAAGTCAAAACCCACAAAAGGATACTAATAAAACTGAACTTGATATGAGAAAACCACAAGTCTAATCAAATTTATCAATAAAAATGAAAACTTTTCCACAACTCCAATTAAAATTAAAAGCCAAAATTCAGAAGGATAAAAAAAAAAAAAAAAAACCCAAAATATTTCCAGATGGAGACAAAAAATTAAGAACACAAAAAACCAAAGACAAGGATTAGTACAATCCACTTCCCCCATCACAACCAAAATCAAAAATGAAATAAGTGTAAAGTATGCATGTAGATCTATAAAATTATAAGAAGAAACCCAAATAGAAAGACCCATAACTCAATTTATTACAAACCCCCAAAACAAAAATAATAAAAGAAAATAAAGAAACAAACAAGAATACCCATTTATAACAAGAACATAATCCACGAAGGAACACAAATCTAGAGAAGAAATGGAACAGATAAGGAGGAGAAAATGCAAAGCAAACCAAACCTTGCGATAAGTGGTGCCATCTTCTTCAACGATCCAGCCAGCTTCAGCACAAAGAGCTTTCAAGACCTCGTTATTGTCGCAGTGTTTGGGAAGTTTGTAGCTCCCTTGCGCTCTTAGACCTGAATATATCTTCGCAGCTATGGCTCTTCTTCTCCTCTCCCTCCTCTTATTGTTTTCTCTCTCCTTCCACGTCGGTAACCGCCCAGATGATCCACCGGCCGTCATTCTTCCGGCAACCACCGTCGACCTTCCTTACTCTCTCTCTCTCACAACTTTTATCTTTCTCTCTCTAGATCCCTCTCTGTTGGTTTGTTTACTCTTTTATTTTCTGGGGGGAGTGGGTGGTGAACACACACAGGAGTCAGGGCAGGCAGCTCTCACGATTCACGAGGAGAAGGCTTTGTTTATTATTGGGGGGATTGTAGAAGAAATGCCTCCTTTTAGATTCTCTTCCTCCTTTCTCTCTCTTTCCTTTTCACACTAGCTGAAAGCTAAATAAACTGAGAAGAGAGAGAAAGTCAGGTCCAGATGGTGAACCAATCACCAAATGGTATGCATTCAGAAATTTTGTTTTGAAGAGTTTGGGAGTCAATTTTTTATGGGTTGCAAAGAATGATGCCATCAATTGCGTTAGTTCACCTTACAATCTTAGTTTTGTTCGAATATCAAATAATAAAAAAATAAAAGAAATATATATTAAATATATATTTTAAAAATTTATAGTTTTTTAAAGTCCAAACAAAAGCTTAATAAAAAGTGAAGTGAAATTAAGGATAAATTTTTAACAAATAAAAGAAAAAAGAAATTTAAGGATAAATTAAGGGTCCATTTGAAAGTTATTATTTCTTGTTTTTTATTTTTAAAAGTAAAAAATTTAAGTTTTGATAGTGTGACTTTTAAAATTTGGGATAATAAGAGAAATTTTTTAAAATTTATATATATATATATATATAAAGAATAAAATCTTTAAGTTTTTACTTTGAAAAGCAAAATATATGAAAAATTACGGATTGACTCATGTACTATCAACAAAAAAAAAATTACATTCTTAGGACTATGGATTGTGACACAATGACCTCTATACTATCAATTTATGGCATATAGCATCATTCCGTCAACTAATCGAACATATGTTTAACAACAATAAAAAAAAAGTCACGTGCATTCAAACATTCACTTGATGTTGGTAGAAAATATCAAAATACATTCAAATGAACCCATTTGCTTTTCTATTTGTTACATGGATGTCCGGTTAACTCACAAAATGATCCAATCTGTCACAATTTAATAATACAGAAGGTCAATGTGTGACAATTGATAGTTCAAGGTACAAAGTATTTTTTAATACTAGTACAAGGATCAATTGGTAATTTTTTCTAAAATATAAAAAATAGTAGTTTATCTAAATGGACCTAAGATATATAAATTTTTAGCGGCTGACTCACATAAGGCTATGTGAAAGAAGAAGTTTTTACTCATTTGTTTTTTAAATTCTGAATATATAATTTATATTAATTATAAATTTATGCGCAGTAATTCTCTCCTCTGATTTCTAATTTCTATTATATTATTTTGACTCAATAAAAAAAATTCTAGCCTTTCTTATATTTTTTCCTGCATTATAATAATTAATTGTATCAAATTTTTATTACATTAGGTTTTTTTTTAATCTCTTACGACACATTCGTAATCTCATTAGTCGCATATTACTTTTCAATTTCAAAATTAAGAACAGACTATCAATTAAAAAAAAAAGTACTCCTACCATAATAAATAATAAATAACTAGCTCCACTCCCGACACTATTCATGCATTTATAATACAGATCGAGACTAAGGGGATGTTTGACAAACTTAAAAACCTGATCAACTAATGATAAGCCTGTCTGGTTTTTATTTAGTCCTTTTTGGTAAGCACTTTTTTTTTTTTCTGTAGATCAGTTCAATCATATCCATAAAGTAATGTATAAACACAATTCTTTTCAAACCAACTGTAAACTGATTTACATAAAAATCATATAACAGAAAAAGATCAAAATTGGTCATACTTAATTTTCAAAGTTCCCAAACAGACTCTTAAAGAATTGAGTGTTAGTTTTGAACTCTATTTTTCGTGTGGTGTATTTATTTTTAGGCATGTGATATGGGAGGGAAAATTCATGATTGATGAAGAAAAGGTGCGGGTACATGATAACAGGTAGGCCCACAGATTGAATACGGACCTGATCATTAGATGAGACTGAAGAAATTTTGAGCATATTTGAATGGCAATCACTTCAACCCATGCATCATTATGTATTGATGGAAATCCATTATCACAACAGTCAGTCAAATGAAGCAAAAAGTGGTTGTATGAATTTAAGAAGAGTCTTTAAGAAAGAGTCCTCTAAGAGCATCTCCAATGTAAAAAGCCAAATTTGATTTGCTAAAGTCAAATTTGGCACCCCAAATGGCACTAGTTGATGTCAAAACCCGTGAGTTCTTTATTTCTTATGTTTTCCTTGATTTGTTGTGTGAATGATTTGAACATCTTCTTGTAGATAATTGTTCATGTTGCTGTGTTGATTAAAATGTTTTGATTTTTTTTTTTCTTGATTTTTTTTTATTTTTTTTTCTTGAATTTTTTTGGCTGCCAAACACATTTTTTTAAGGGGTAATTTGTCATTTTGGAAATTGGAGGTAGTTGGAGTGGTGGGAAATCTGATGTGGCTCAAATGACAGCTGCCATTCCAAAACCAAAATTTGGCATGAGCAATGACAGCTGCATTGGAGCAGCTGTTTCGGGTGCCAAGTGCCAAATTTGGCTTTGGCAGCTCCATTGGAGATGCTCTAATGTCCTATAACACAAATGCCTTGAGAAAAATATAATATTTATTTTGTAATGCGGCTATTTATTTTGTAATGCAGGATCAGGTCTTATGAACTCCACCCTGTTTTTTGAAGGAATTTTGTATTATAGGAAAATAGCATTGTATTTTTATTTTTAAAAATATCACTTGTATAACTTTTTTAAGTCGCAAATCTTTGGCTGTTCATCTAAATGCATGGATTCATTCTATGTCAATAATATTGCTAATGATTTTAAAATAATTATTAAATCTCATCCTATAAAGGGGGAAACACATGAATTATTGAATCAAAACTCATATTTATTAACATTAGTTAAATAGATATAATTAATATGTGAATGGGTGGTTACTAGAATTGTGAATGGGTACTTCATTGCTGCCATGGCTAAGTCTTTTTGGCATATCGATAGTGCTTTGTTGATGAAGGCAATAACTATCAAAGAAGGTATGCAATTCAATTTTGATGTTGGGATTCAAGATGATGAATTTGAAAGTGACTCAAAGAAGGTTATTGATAGCGTCAAAGGTCTCTCGCCTATGGTGGAAGAGATTGTGGTTATATGCAAGGATATTACAGTTTTTCCATGCATGGTGACGCATTTGCTCTATCTACAATTCCCAGAGCTGGAAATTGTGCAGCTTATGCTGTGGCAAAGTTCACACAGGCTCAGGTTGATATGGTTGTTTGGTTTGAGGAACCTTCGGATTGCCTAGATGCCATATGTCTTAATGATTTGAGTTGTAATTCTCGTGCTATTTTAATAAAAATTTAATTTATATATATATAAGTTTACATGTAATTAAAGTTTTATATATAAATGAGAATTGAGATATGAAATGAATAGAACTTATTTTAGTGCAATTGCTAAGGACTTATTTCAGTGCAATTAATAAGGAAAATAGCACTCCAAATATGGAGTAGCAAAATTTCCTTCTGCCACTTAATTTGCATATAAAATGGAGATCATATTGCAGTGCCGTAGATCTTCGGTATAGGAAGATAGGATCAGAATTACGCACCTCATGACAATAGGATCCTAACCATTACGGCATACGACTAGTCAAACTATGTTCTTTGACACAAATGTTATTGTATAAGAGCTACACCGGAGCAAATACAACAATTTTAGTAGGGGCCACTGCCCACAGGGGGCCAGTGATATGAGCGCCATAATTATTGACAAATGAAGAATAGGCAATATAGGGACAGAAGCAGCATGGTCCGCCTATTACGAGCACCCAAAATTGCTTTTCGTTAATTATTGTCCCAATCTGTGACTTCGTGATTCTAACATGACACCCACCTTTGCATTTATTTACATACATACCAGTAGAATGCATGTAAGTCAAGGGTGTCCATTCATCAAATATTATCGCAAATCAATTGTTAGGGTAAATTAATTATTATGGACATTCGGATAAAATTTTTTATAGGTTAGATTTATAAATTTATTTTGAATTTAAAATTTAAATAATATTTTTAAATTATAAATCAAGTTCACAAAAATTTTTGAATTAAAAAATTAAATAAATAATCTTTAGAGGAGTAGAGATTACTTGTTCCACTTTCATGTCTTATTTTTCTATTCCCTATAACATAAGTCCAGTAATTTTTTTTTTTTTTAAATCAATTTTGATTTTTTAAGGTGTACTTTAATAGGAGGGGGCAGAAAAAAGAAACATGAAAGTGGAATAAAATATCTCCACTCCCTTTAAAATTATAAGTTAGACTCGTAAAACTCTTTTAAACTTTAAAATTGAACAAATAAATACATTGAACTATGAGAATGATATAAATAACACCCATGAACCATAAGTTAAATTCCTAAAATTCCTTTCAATTTCAAAAATTAAGGGGGAATTTGTTTAATTTACCATTATTATTGTTTTTACGAGTAATGTTATTGACACAATTTTTAACTTTCTAAACTCTATTTCCCGTATATTTTAAAAATTTTATGTTGAAAATTATTATATGGACCAAAATTTCATCACCTACCCTATAGCAAAAAAATATTCCAGTTGAGATAGCGTATTACACCAATTGCCATATGGACAAAATATATAATAATCATGATGGCTAATATATTATGCCTTGCATGGTTGGAAATTGGAATGCATTTACATTAGTTTAGGCAAACTACTGTTAATCTTTAGGATAGGGAGAAGCCCTAATTGTTGGAGATGCTTTGGAGTTTTTTTCAAAAGTGACATTTTTTTGAAAAAAATTATTCCACATCTGATCTCATTGACCAAATCAACCGTGATGTAGTGTAAAACTAAAAACCGCTGTTTGAAACAGCGGTTCTTCGTCTTTTAAAATAATAATAATAATAATAATTTTTATTTATTTTTCTTCTTATTTTTTCTTGTATAATACATAATGATATATATATTAAAATTTTCTAAAGCCAAAGAGGGGTGCCATCTTATTTTTTATTATATATATATAAATAATCACTGTTGGATTAGATAAAAATCAAAAAACCGCTGTTTGAGTTTTATGTTACGTGGCTGTTGATTTGGTCAACGATGTCAGATGTGGGATTTTTTTATAGAGGTTAGATATAGAATAATTTTTTTTTTTTAAACTGAGGATTTTTTTTTTAATAATAAATTGACAAAAAAGCTTAAAATTTCCAAGAATCTGGCGGTATAAAAAATAAAGTGGCCATTATCAGTGTCCATTTATGGGCACATAAAAGGTTTTTTCCTAGTCACAGATCTTGAAGGATGATGCTTTAATTGATCTAAGGGTTGTAATTAAGAGAGTTATATTGCATTAGAATGAGGAAGGAAGTAGAGAGAAATTGTCTCAAAAACGACGTTGATTACAAGATGCTCTCTCCGGTATTTGGGGTAGCCTCTGACGTGATGTTCAGTTTGAACGGTAAAAAAGAAATGGACAAACGATGGAGCTCAGATAGTGGGACCCACAAAACCTTACGTTGAAATCATGTTAATAAGACACTTGACGGTACTTTTGCAGGCTCCACACGTGCGACACAGAAACCTAGCATTGTTTTGCAAAACAACCCCACTTGCGGTGGGGACCACCCACAACACCATTGACGTGTCGGTCAGACCAAACAACACGTGAATGTGGTCCCCAAGCCCTCCTCTCTCCATAATTTTATATTGAAGAATCGCACGGCTCGGCTCGGCTATCGATTCGTTTCAGAGTTTCAGTACAGTACATATCGATGACCCGGTCTCCTAGGAGGGCGCCCTCAGCTTTTCACATGATGAAAATAGCCCAGGGAGCGCCAAGGTTATTTGTAGGCTAAAATTCTTAAATTGTGTATTGTAATAACGCATCCTTAGATATTTTTATTATAGTTTAGTAGTATGTATTTTTATTTTTAAGAGAGAGATTTTGAATTCGAGCACTTGAAAATGTATTAATATTTATTTATTAATATTAAATTTTAGATAATTTTTATTATTTGATAAAAAAAATTAAAAACAATTATTCCTCTAATATTTTATTCTAAAAAGTATTCTAATTAGTTATACATTATTTTAACTAAAATCAGTTAAGAAATCCAATTCATTAGATTTATTTTCATTTAATGCATGATTCATTGTTTAAAAAAAATCCAATAACTTGAATTTCTTAGCTAATTTTAGTTAAAGTAAGGTATAGCTAACCAGAACATTTCACCTTTTATTCTATCTATTTATCTCAAACATATGCAAACTCTTATGCATTAAGCACCTGCTACACCTCTAATAAAAATAGTTAGCCATCTTTATGATAACTAGCCAAAAATAACTTTTAACTTAAAGATGCTGTAATTATATCAAATTGGGTTAAGAATATAGCTAAATGGATTGCTACAATTTGAGTTTTTCACTACAATTTGACATAACATGTCAATACCCCTATATTCGTACATTTTTCTTTTAACATTGTGTTGTCTTGTAATAATTTATAGGATTAAATGATGCCTCACACAAGACATAAGATAACTAACTTTAAACTCTCGTCCTTTTACACTATACTTGTCATTTGTCTTGTTATAGTACTGCATTATCTAAAAATGATTCCTTTACAGACATGAGTTTTGGTTTAATGGTTCATGTCTATTTCTTTATGGGATGAGTTTTTGGGTTTGATTCCTCATAGATGAGAATTTTGTTTCATTTAATTAAAAATAAATAAATGCTTCTTATGAAATTAAAATCCAAAAATTTTCTTTACTTTTTTTCTTTTGTTAATTTTAGTAAATTTTAAAATATACCTATAATAAAATAGGGTAATTCCGTCATAATCTAAAAATTTTATATTTATTAAAAATATATTTTTTAGTAGAGATTTTTGGATATACCATCCTTTCACTGAGATTATTAGTTAAAACCCTTAAAAATAAAAATGCTGATAATTAAAAATAAAAAAATCAATAAATTATAATAAAGAACACAATGTAAAAGGGCAGCGAGATGTGGTGATCCGGAGGGAGACGCAATAAGCAATAGTCGTGGGGGCAAGGCACGTGTGGATACAGCTAAGCTTGAAGGAGACGGAACGGCTAGCTGGCATAAGTAATAAGCTTTGAAGGCAACAAGACTTTCCACACGTGCGGTACCACGGGGAAGGATTGAAGGAAGAAGAGAGGCGTTCCGTTTATGTGGGGACCATCCGCCGTGTCTCCTTACTCCGAGAAGACCTGTCCCACTGGCCTTCAATGCTTCAAGAGACCACGTGGGGGTTGATTAATCCATGCACTTATGAGTAGTTCACCCGGCACCATGTCATATATATTTTTTAATCCAAAAATGCTACTTCACCTTTAGTTGTTTTTTTGTTATTTGTACATATATGGCCGAATTTTCTCATTTTAAAAGAAATGCAAGCATTACTTATTTTTTTACTAAATTTGCACCCCAAACAAAATTTTTGAAATAAGGCCTGTGCCTTGCAGCCGTAACCTCAAATCTTAGTAGCTAATGAGAATCGAACACGGAATCAAGGGACTTAATAAATCCTTAACTTTGCTAATTTTACCACTAAACTATCTACCCTGAGATTAAGTATTACGTGTTTTTAGTCTTTTATTAATGTGAACACCGTACATAATATGTCAATTTATATATATATATAACACGAAATAAGTGGGTGAGATCCATTGGATGGATCCCATTTCACTTTTTGGATAGGAATGGAACCATGTCTGTTTTTTCAAGCACATGTTTATGGATTTGTTTAGAAATTCTAAAAGATTGATTAGGTTAGGTTCACTCTCTTGGTCGGCCATCAACCAAGGCTAATAACCTGGACATTTTATGATCTCATGGAGCAATAGCTCTGCGTGAAAAGTGGGAATTAGTCAGACTCTTATAACTCGAACATCTCATTGCTTGGCAAAAAAAAAAATAATAATTTATAATTGGTTTGAAATATATATATATATATATATATATGCCTTGTAATTTGTGGTTGCATATATTTGCATAAAAAGTGACATACCAAAAATTGAGTGGATTCATTTTTAATTGGTAAAAGTTTTAATATTTGCTAAATAGCCCTATAAGTTGTTCCAAACGAGTTGGCTTTAACTCCTTTAAGGTTATGATTATTGATTAGGAGAACAGAATCATAACTAAAGGAGTAACCAAGTGGGTCGAAGCCCATTACATGAAAGAAAGAAGACCATCCTATCAGGTTTGTTCATCATTAGCTGGCCCATGACATTAGGGAGTAATCCGGTGTATGGACCAGGTAGGTGGGCTCAGCCCCATTGGATGGCGAAAGAGCATCATCAGCCCATCACGACGACACACGACGTAGAAACGGGATAACCGGGACGTTCATATTTGAAGGAATAAAAAAGGGGCTTTGTTATTGCAACCCCTCCCAACTATTAGTCCATCCTAATCATTTGTGATTTTTTACCGTTTTATGAAAAAATACATTGTTTTTTAAAGAACTAGTCACGTTATCCACTAAAAAACCATCATTTTGAACAACTTTTTAGATGAAAGTTTTTCCAAAATCTATCATTTAAATAGATTTTTTGGCATTTTTTACGAAATATTTTGTAAAAATAATAAATGGTCAAAAAGTCTACTTAAATGATAGATTTTGGAAAAACTTTCTTCTACAAAGTTGTTCGAAATGATGTTTTCTAATGGATATTTCAGCTAGTTTTTTTAAAAATAATATATTTTTTTATAAAATAATAAAAAATTATAAATAATTGGAATGGACTAAGAGTTGGGTGGGTTGAAATAACAACTCCCATAAAAAAGTCAAGATGTCCAAGGCAAGACAGAGAGAGAAGGCTACCGTGGATAGAGGTTCCACGTTTCCTCAGATCCTTTCTCGAATGGAAGTCAAACGGATCGAATAATTACGAGACTTTGACCCGAGAGACGTGATGCCAATAAATGAAGAATCATTTGAAGCTCTCATCGAAAGCTTTTTTCAGCCATTGAAGAAATTCCGTGCCGCGCACGTTTTGAAAACGACTTCCGCCAATAATCCAATCCCAGCCAGCCACCCACCTCCACCCCAAAGCTTCTTCGATTATTTCACAGAAACATTTAGATTTTAGAGAGAGAAAAAAATGTCTTAGAGAGAGAGAGAGTTTTGTTATTCAGTTTCGTATTTTGTTTGTTCTGTAAAAATATTTTATATATATTATTTGAATATTCTTTTGGTGTAATTCCTGAAGTAGGAAGACGGTGAGAATTATGTACAAAGCAATTGGGTTCTCTAGATCCGGCATAGATGCAGGGGACCTGTTCCGATATTGTAGGAGTGGCGTCTTGATTGATGGCCTTTTATAGGACTTCAAGATTTCGTCGTCTTTCCCGATCGAAGCCTTTGATTCCTAGGCATCTGGAAGCCATGAAGTAAGTCCTTGATCAGATTTTGATTTCTCCTTCTTTTTTTCCCTCCCTTTTTGGGTTTGAATAACTGTTTCGTCTTTGGGATTGGTAATATTTGTTTTGATTTGAATGGTTATTGTTTATTTTTACTGTTTGATTGGCATTAATTGCAAAGATCATGGAATTTCGAGGATTCTGTAATCCTCCAAGTGGTGATTTGCGGAGGAAAATTGCAACTCAGGAAGTTAGTTAGTTGAGGAGGGGTATTTTCTGTAATCCTCCATTTGGTTGCTGAGAAAATGAAGGATAAGAAAAGAATACAGAGCTTTGAATATTCTGTTTATGATGTTTTGGTTTCCGAACTTTCCCCCCCAATCGGACCAAATTGTTGTTATAGGTTCAGTTGGGCATTTGGTTGCACTAAGAAAGACGGATTCAAAATTTTAATTTTAATTTTTTTTTTTTTAAATTCCTGTATTTTCTAGCAAGCAAACAGGCATTAATAATTTTGTGATGGAGTGATTGTTCTGTTTGAATGATTGAAATCATCTCTGTACAATTCTAAGATCTTTTGTTGATATTTGGCTTTTACTTGTGCTTTATAAGATTCAGTTTTAACTACTCATTCTAACTGCTATGAGATATATATCCATTAAATGCTTAGACTCATTGGTTATGAAAGTAAAAATAGCAGATAGAGGGGGTTGTCAAATCAGGACAGGTCTCCGAAAATACATACAAAGAAGTAAATGTGATTGTCTTTTTATGAGATATCGGTTGTATTTGGAAATATTTTCAAGGTGACTTATGATGGCCATTTAAGTAAGTATTGTAGGATTAAATGTAAGAGCATCTCCAATGCAAAAGCCAAATTTGACATCAACTAGTGCCATTTGGGCTTGGAATTTGGCATCAACTAATGCTTTTTGGGGTGCCAAATTCGGCTTTTGCATTGGAGATGCTCTAATGGTCTCAGTATTTAAATGAGGACCTTTTTTTCAACCTCCAACTGACACTCTTTCAATTTCACAAAGTATACCTTCTTTTTAATAAAATGACTTCCAACACATTAATTACTTGATAGTACTAAAGAGAAACATTTCATGTCATTTACTTATTGTGTAGTTCTTCTCCAAAGTTTCAGTGCAGACTGCAAACACACCTTTCATTGATGCTTTTTATATATATATATATAAAATGGAAAAATACAATTCTGACCACCGGCAGTATACATGAGTATATGTGGGGCCCATCCCATGTGATGCATCAATAGCAAAACACATTTAGAAGTCGGCCCTTAATGTGGCATTGCAGTTATTGTAACATGAACATGGATGAGATGTTGTTTGTCTCTCTTATATTTCTTTTTTACTACATGTTTGTATATTGACATGACCTTAAATAGTAAATACATTTAAGAGGTAAATCTACTTTCACTACTGTCCTGCTTTGAAGGAGGTGATAACTTGAATATATATGAAGTAGTTGCAGATTCATCCAACATATAACTAGAGAGCAATAATTACAAAGGTTCAAATGAATTTTCACTTAAATATTAGGCTTTGTGGTTGGATAGTGCCTCTACACCCTTCTTTCAATACCTTTTGTATCATATTAGTAGGTAGACAACTAGATAAGAAAAACCTTACACTGGAGTAGGACTGGGGATACAATATAAGAATTAGGAGGACAAAGTTGGCATTGTCAACAATTATCTCTCGAGAGATCTTTTTCTTTTTCTTTTTTTAAATTTTTTAAATTTTTATTTTTTATAACCTTTTCATTGGTTGCCGACGAAAAAGCCTACATGGTTGTATCCTGTGCAGGTCTAACTAATTTTCTGATGCCTTTTACACTTACTGCTATCATTTTCTCTTAAAGTAATCATGTAAAAACAGAACATTTTAACATGGGATTTTGCTAATACATAAATTTCATAAGAGGTTCCATATATTTCAATTGTCATAGTACTTTTTTAATAAGCTCTTATATCAATGAATACTAAGATTGAAATTTGTCCATTGCTTACTAAGTACTAGTTGTATCATCCCATGCTTGATCAAACCAATCTTATACCACAGGGACATTTATCCCCTTCCCATTCCTCCCTTTATGTAGTTGCTCTGTTTAGAAGAGTTTGACTCTGTGCATTGACTTCATCTTCTGTATTCTGTCAATATGTTCTCTTTTACAGAACAATAAAGATTTTTGGGATTTCTCTATCTCTGATTCTTATCAATATGGCTGCTATAATGGAGCGTGCTGATGAGAATCTCCTCCCAGCTGTTTACAAAGAAGTCAGCGAAGCTTTCAGTGCTGGGCCATCTGATCTGGGTTATCTCACATTCATAAGGAACTTTGTGCAGGGTCTGTCATCACCCTTGGCAGGTGTATTAGTTATTAGCTATGATCGCCCTACAGTTCTCGCAATGGGCACTATGTGCTGGGCATTATCAACTGCTGCAGTGGGTGCGAGCCAGCATTTTCTACAAGTTGCATTCTGGAGAGCATTAAATGGCTTTGGACTGGCGATTGTAATACCAGCACTCCAGTCTTTCATTGCTGATAGCTATTTGGATGGTGTGAGGGGGACTGGATTTGGGGTGCTAAACCTTATTGGGACTGTGGGTGGCATAGGAGGTGGTGTTCTGGCCACAGTTATGGCTGGTCAGCAATTCTGGGGCATAGCGGGATGGCGTGTTGCCTTCATTATGATGGCAACATTGAGTTCACTAATTGGGTTTCTTGTCTTTTTGTTTGTCGTTGACCCAAGGAAAACAATTAGAACTAGTCATGATACTGGAGAAAATTTTGAAAGGTACTAATTGCTTTGTTTACTTTCTTTAGATCCATTGTCTGCATTAAATGTTCCACTTCTTCTGACATTCATTTATCATATCTTTTTCCAACTACTCGACTTTGTGGGTAGTGAACTTTAGAATATCATAACAAATGTCCTTTTGCCAGTTTCTGTAAGTGTATGGTGACTCAGCTGCTTTTAGTCGTAGGGATGGTTTAATAGATAAGGGCAATGCAAGTTCAGCATCAGTTTGGACGGAGTCTTGGACAGCCATGAAAGCTGTTATGAAAGTGCAAACCTTTCAGATCATTGTCTTGCAGGGCATTGTTGGTTCGCTACCATGGACTGCCATGGTATTCTTCACGATGTGGTTTGAACTAATTGGTGAGCATGTATGCAAATTACAATATGTTACTAAGTTTATTAAATGGAAAATATGTTGGAATTTAATGCCATAGTATACCTTTTTTCAGATACTCAAATTCCAAATAATATGCAAAAGAATAGCAATTTAGTCATACTAGGAAGTGTGATAGTGATAGTGATATTTTGGTGGTTGCATTTCTCCTCTTTTACCCACATGATGTATGATCTATTCCGGTTCTTTTAACAGGTTTTGATCATAATGGTACAGCAGCCATCCTTAGTCTTTTTGCCATTGGATGTGCTTTGGGGTCTCTCCTTGGTGGACTAATAGCAGATCGAATGGCACGAATCTACCCTCACTCTGGCCGTATCATGTGTGCGCAGTTCAGCGCCTTCATGGGCATCCCATTCTCATGGTTCCTCCTTAAAGTGATCCCACAGTCAGTGAGCAGTTATTTCACATTTTCTGTCACCCTCTTTCTGATGGGCTTAGCCATTAGCTGGAATGGCACTGCCGTAAATGGCCCCATATTTGCTGAGGTTGTCCCAATTAAGCACCGGACCATGATATATGCATTTGATCGTGCTTTTGAAGGATCCTTCTCTTCCTTTGCTGCCCCCATGGTTGGAATTCTTTCAGAGAAGATATACGGCTATGACCCAAAATCTGTTAATCCATTTTCAGGGTCCCCTCGAGAGGCATTTGCACTGTCGAGGGGGCTTTTTTCAATGATGGCCGTTCCATTTGGTTTGTGTTGCTTGTTTTACACACCATTGTACCTGATTTTCAGGAAGGATCGTGAAAATGCTAGAATTGCCAGTTTGAAAGATGTAGAGATGACTTGAGCAGCCTTATTTGAGTTCTGTTGAGTATTAATTCTTGTGAAAACCACATTTTAGCTTTCTAGGACCATTGATCTCAGGAAAAAAGATCTTACGTGCTAACCAGCCTGAGGCAATTTTGTGTAAAATTATTTTATTTTGCTTTGATGCGAACAGTTTTGTGTCAGTATAGTTGTTTTGTATTGTAGACAATTTTATTTTTTATTTTTTTATTTTTTTTGTGGTTGAACGATTTCATTAAGGTGTAATGCTCTGTACAATCTAACTTGTACCAAATAAAGATCACCACCATCACACCATTAGTTTCTATTTGTACTTGCTCATTAGTAATAATCATAAACGGCCTTTGCTAACTTTGCTAAATCTGGACAGCTAAGTTGATTTTTATCAAATTCTGGAGTAAGAGTGAATGCCCTTGATTTTATCATAGTAAAGCTGAAAAGAACAAAAACAGGAATGAGCAGCGGGCAAAGAATGTCTCTCTCTCTCTCTCTCTCTCCAACTCCAAGCCATTGCACAGTGGGAGAATTGCAGAAAGTGTGGTTCGGGTTCATTAGGCATGGTGACTGTTTAAGGATCTTACCCCTTGCATTCCACTGGGGCCTCAGTAATACTCCCCAAGCATGGTCCCTTTTCGTTCATCCGGTTAGGGTACACATTGAAAATTCAATTGTGTAAAGATCGTTTGACCTTGAGAATATTCATTTGATTCATCCATATTTTTGCTCAAAGCTGAAACAGTCTATTCCAATAGGGCTAAAATTCTTATTAAAAAAAGAAGAAAAGTAACCAAATAATCCCTTGCGACTACAATCATAAGCAGGATGAAATTCGATCAATAGCATTGCTTCAGTTTAAGCCAGCCAGAGATGACAAAAAATGCACTTGGAGTAAGTTTGGATGTCCCTTGGAGATGGAACAAATCGATCTCGTTTTCCAGTGCATTAGAAGCCATAAATCCAAGACAAAAACAATGCCTTGACCAGTATTGGTGTAACCCCCAAATAATAATAATAATAATAATAATGCTACATTTCATGTTAACCAAATAATGATTCTCCAAGTGCAGCCTTCCACTCATTTCAAATGCCACAAAAAATAAAAATAAAAATGAAGAATTCTATGATGGTGTAGGGTGCCAATGCTTGATCCCTGGACTCTTAAGTGAAGAACTCTTTCAAAATGCTACGTGAAATAAAGATGAATGCACACGGCCTAGTTCATCCTTCTTCAATATAAAAAAATATAAATGAAATGCCAACAGCATGAAAGGCGTAACATTTACTGTAATGTACATGTCTTTTTCTAATCCCAGTTGCTTGGTCCTTTACAAATTAAAACCTCCAACTCCACCCAGAAAATCAAAGATGACCAAATGTGATTTGTAAGTAGGATTTACAGCTCCTGAGACTTCAAGCATTGATAATATAAGAGGATGGACACTGCTGCCAAGCAAAAGCTACATACAACGGGGGAAGGAGGTCTGTCCCACATACCCACCAGCCATAGCCCTTCTGACATAGGATTCAAACATCTTTGGGTTATCCCTCAAGACTGCAGCTGCATCGTGATTGAGGGGATCCTCGTGATTTGGTTGCTGCACAAAATGACAAAAAAATATTAATAATAGTGCAGATAACAGATGGCAACAGCATCACAGAGATCTAGTCACAAGAATAATTTTATACCGTGAACAGATGATACAATCCATAAATAATTGTGTTTATATTGAGGACAGGTTTCCAATCTTCTCGTAAAATGTTGAGGCAAACATTTCCTTCCAAGTCAATATTAGGATGGTAGATCTGCAAGTTGGATTTATTATGTGATAAGGACCATCTTACAACATAGACTAATTAAAAATACCATCAATAAACCAAAAATAAGGGCTCGGAGAAAATGTGTATCAAATTTACTTGTGTACCTTGGTCTTGCACTTGACCTTTGGTGCCTCGTGTGGATAGATGGCAGAAACTAGGAAAGAGAACGAAAATGTGCCACCTCTGAGGAAAACAGAATGAAGAGATAAATAATAATTGGTTTCCATAATAAAGGAGAAGTTGCATAATATATTGAAAAAAGATAACGTAACTTTTACATGGGAAATGTAAAACGACATATTTTCTGTATTAAAGGTAATTTTATTTCAAGAAATTCAGAGACAAGAGGTGCACACAAAAGACTACTTACAAATAATATCCTTCATCAGGTCGAATCGTGACCTCAAAGTTCATCAGGTCATCCTTGCCATTGGGGAATGATATGGTACATGATTTGGGTAGGTTCAGCTCACTGATATCTACGAGATGTGAAATGTCAAATGTAACAAAAAAAACCTTCCTCTATCAAAAGGATGGTAAAATTCTAGGAAGAGAACCTAGTTCAAAAATCAAAAAATTCCATTGCAGGACAGTGATTTCCAACTTTCCTCAACCAAGCCACTACAGAAAACATTATCCATGAACAAACCCAGCATAATAAATAGCCCAACTTACCCAACTTACCCAAATAGCCAAACAAAAGTCTGTTTCACATTGCACTTCCTAGTTCCCGAGTCCTGATTTTAAAAGAGAAAAGCTGGCATGGAATACTAGGGACCAACGGTATTGACAGTGAATGGAACTCTAGGAAGCACTATGAAGAAAGGAACAACAAAATGAGATGAGCTATACCATCAATAGATCACTGATGATTTATTGCCTATTGGCCAATTCATCAGTGAAAGACCAAACTTGGCCCTCAGACCCAAATATAAAAGATATGGAAGGTAATAAACTCAGAATAGTATCAAGCAGCAAACATTCAAGAAGGTTGAAAGAGTCAATTGTCACTCAGTCTCCTCAGTATGTATTTAGTCCCAGATTGCTCCAACATGTTCAGTTATGCAGTCAATGAGTCAAATACCATGCTAATTTGTAAATTGATGGTCCCACTAGGAATTCCAGCTGGTCCTGCTTCTTGGGATTTTTTTTTTTGTAAGCTTCAATGTTCCCTACATATTAGTTATTGACCCAAACACCAATCATGAGAAGCCTCAACAATCACCATTCTCCCATGAGGTAACTTATTCAGATCCTCTTAAGTCCACCCTTTGTCCACTAATACATGAAGTCTGCCTATTCTGCATACCTCCACATACTTGATATAATTATATGTCTACATTCTTCATATGACATTAAACGACTCCAACAGATCCGTTCTCCAAAGCCCCTTCCCTCCATGTTTCTTCCTGACCCTCCAGCATAATTGCCCTTTGAACCCCTAATGTCAACATTAACACTTCCTGGACAAATGAACTCAATCTGCTATGCGATAATTATAATGCCCTTTCTATTTCCATAACATATCTTCTAATTTTCAACATACCAGTAGAAGAGAACGAAAATTGGTAATTAACTAAAGGTCAGATTCTATTTGAAACCCAAAGCCATAGTGATTCGAAACTCGAGCTGGAACCTGAAGCATACTACTTGTCTCCCCACATAACAACATGCAATACAACCATCATAAAAAAATCAGCCCTAGCAATAAGAAAACATGATTAAAGTAGAAGGGTATTCCGATTCTGCTAGTCATATAACAATTCATGTCAGAAATGAAACTCAACATATTGTATTAGCAAGAAATATAACTATTGGTTTGTCAAGATAGATGATCTCCTACTAGTAAGTAAGAGTTCTAAAACAACAGTTCAATACCAACTTCTGATTTCTGCTACTTGCAACCGAAACTCAATCCTCAACTAACTCGAAGTCCTTTTCAGCCCAAAGAGAAAATTAAACCCTTTTATTATTATTAAAAAAAGCCTCTAATTTATTTTTTTCATTTTCTTTTATGTCTTCTTCTTCAAATTCTTGCTCAGGTGCACTTTAAAATAATAGTAACTCAAATTACAAAATTGACGACTAAAGATCAATAAAACTTTCCAAAAACTTAGCACAATAACATGTAAATAATAGAAATAAATATAAAAATGTTCACATAGTAAACAACTGAAATAAATGAAGATGTTACATCATTAGAATAAGATAAAAACCTTTATGAAGACGCAGTTCCCCAGCAGTTTGCTTCTTGATGGGTGCCTTTCCATTGGCACTCTCAGCAATTTCTCTCTGCTTTTCCTTTACTTTAAATAGCTTAATCATTCTGCCTACAACAAAAAAAATTTAATCAGCCTGCAAACTGTCTGTCGTGGCTTCGCTTTTTTTTTTTCTTCCACCAAGAAAATGCCAGGAATTAACATAATTGAAAGAGTAAGATAGATAGGTAAATACATCTGGGACATTGCAAACTGCAATTCAGATTCCAATGCACACAAGTATCACCATACCTCAAACTACCAAAAAGACACAGCATTCTTGTCTCTAACCAGTCCCTATTGAATACCCTAAGGGGCTTTTGTGATATAATATTTATCCTCTCAGACTTAACTGAGTAAAGAGCCTTAAACAATCAATTTGGCTGCACAAGATTGAGAATATGGACCACTGTTTACCTTATTATCAGAAGCTTTTTTACCCCAACCCTTGTCAAGCCAAGGGTACAAACCGGATGAAATTTAAATGAGATCTAGTGAGAAGCAAAAAGCAGTGGCCAATGGCATATAGCTTAACCAGCACAAAGTGCCTTTACAAACTTTCAACCACAATAAATTTTTTTTTCTTCTGTTTCCCAGTATAATCATTCACTTGCTTAGTTCCCCAATGAAGTAATACAATTACTCACCCTGTTATCGATTTGGAACTTGTGAGAGCAAGTACTATATTAGCTTGCATGATTTTATTTTCTCAAGATATTAAAGATGTAAGATGTTTCTCTAGCTGGTGTAGCAGCACTTTCAGCCCTAAGCTGAGATACTTTGAAAGACCCTCCTTTGTGGCTTATGCTCATTCACCACCGCCACCACCCTTCCATCTCAAGCAGATCAGTATGGGGAAATCTTTTATACCGTAAATGAGTTAAATCTGAATGAATCCATAGTAATTTACATGGAGTTGAGGGTACAAACCTATCTTCTTAAATGGGATTGTATAAAAAAGTCATAATCAATACAATAATTGGTGGTATAGGATTAATTTTTTGAAATTCATGAAATGCCCTATTTTAAATTTTTACTCTTATTTGCGATGATGATTCCCCATTCATAAGATTAATTTGCTCGCAAAGTTATATGCAAAACATAATGAAAAAAATTCAATTCACATGGGACAAACCAATCGCACCCTAAATCGTTTTTTCTAGTCATTGAATATTATCTATGATCAAATTCAGCAGGAAATCGTAAGAAAAATACTCATCAAAACGTTGGATACATTAAACGCTTAACAAGGATGCCAAGACCCAGTAAAAACGGCTTAAATTATATACCAGGAAAATACATATATAATCTGTGAACTGAAATGAATTCAGTAGCAAATTAATTTATGCAGAGAGCATGCTAAGGGTAAAAAATCCGTTGATCGAAGGAGCGATAGTATATGAAACATAAGATAAGTGGATAGGAAAGGATATGATGCTAACCTGTATGATGAAAAGCCGCAGAGAAAATCAAAGTTTTATTTAGACCCACAAGGAGAAGGGTCGACAGGTGGTGGGGAAGTGAGGAAAGAGTAGAGATTGGCTTCCACGGCTTCTCTTTCCTTTATAAGAAAGTGCCGATCATGAATGGCGCACACAGCTTCCACCTAATTTTTCAAGATCGATTCAGAGCACATACATGCATGTTGAAGGCAGAAGACTTTATTGCCCGAAAAAAAAAAATTTGAAGGAGAGGAAGAGAGAGACTTTTGCAAAAGAGCATATTTTTTAAAATAAAAAATAAAATAACAATGACTTGCACGTCTCTCAGTTAAATAAATTTTTGGACATGGTTAACCTCAGATATTAAGCAAGAAAAAAATTTGGAAATATATATATATATATATATATATATATATATATATATATATAACAATACAATTTAAGTAATAACCTCATATTGTATTGATAGTAGTGTGAAGGGATTAAGAAAAGTGATCGCACTATTTAGGTTACATAGTTCGAAAAGATATTTAAATTATTATTCTTGTTATCGGATTTTGTCTTAAAAAAGAATTAGATAACAAATTCTGCATAGAGCAACTGTAAAAAAGACAGTGAGATGCTTGGACACTAATGTGTTTTTTGCCGCAGCTCATGAAAAATCTGATGCTCAAGTTAATATTTCATTATAAGGATGTATTGCTCACTGAGTAAAGGAAACACTATTCATTATATAGCGAGCCTGGAGATGAACACGTGGTGAGACCAAATCAAGCTAAATTGAACTAACCTAAATGAGGGGAAATGGTTGGCAGGTGCTAACATGGTCTAGCTGTACGAGGTGGTTAATTGTGTAATAATTAATACGATATTAGTAATAATTTTGGATAAGTGACTGTGTCTGATTAGTTTATAGGGAAGTACGCAACCGTGGGAGGAGATCGTGGTTCTCAAACAAACGGCGTCATACAGAGCCTATGTAAAGAGGGGTCTATTAATTGTGGGGTGAGCCATGCTAACTTGATTAGGTCGAGAAGTAAATACCCGTTTCAATTCTCAAATTGCAAATATTTTCTTTCACAAAAAATTTAAATTTAAAAAAATAAATAAATAATCCTTTTAAATTATAAAAAATTTTAAACTTTAAAATTAAATAAATAAATTTTTTTATTGTAAAAATTAAATAAATATCTATCTAAATTATTAGTCAAAATCATAAAATTTTCCTAAATTTTAATAGAGAAATGAAAATGTTAAAAATTTATAGTAAAAATTAGGTTATTTATTTTGCTTTTATGAAATTAATGTATAATTTGAAGAATTTAATGTAATTTGGTAAGGAAAAAAAAAAACAAGAGATAATAAAAAAAAACTAAAAAAAGAAGAAGAAAAATGAACCTAAAAGGGCAAAATAAAGGAAAAAAAAAAAACAGCGCAGAAGCCAAATAAAGGTTATTATAGTAAAAACACCAATTTTTTTTTAATTAACGTTCAACTTCTCAGAGTCAATTCGCAATCGTCTTCAACCCCCACTCCGTAGAGGGCGAAACCAGCAGCTTTCTTCGAGTCACGACTGCATAAACCCTAGAGTGATGAGGATGAATCTCTCCATCTTCATCACCTTCATTTCACTGCTTCCTTTTCTCATTCACTCCTTCTCTCCCGAAAAACCTACCAATCGACGTATCCTAGTACTTCTCGACGACGTCGTCTTCAAATCTTCTCACTCCATCTTCTTCGACTCTCTGCAAGCTCGAGGGTTTGAGCTCGATTTCAAGCTCGCAGACGATCCGAAGATCACTCTTCAACGTTACGGCCAGTACTTGTACGATGGACTGATTTTATTTTCGCCAACGGCTGAGCGTAAGTTGTGTGCATTTGAGCATCTGCGATTACTATTCTATGGATTGTTAACAATGCGATTGAGATTTGTGCGATTTTTGTTTCTAGGTTTTGGAGGAGCTTTGGATTTGGCTGCTGTTCTTGATTTTGTTGATTCAGGTCATGATTTGATCGTAGCGGCTGATACTTCTGCTTCTGATTTGATTCGGAATATAGCTGCTGAGTGCGGAGTAGATTTTGATGAGGTGAGTCTTAAACTGTCTACGTTTCATGCTTACAAATATTTGTATGTGCATATGCATATCGTGTTGCTGGACATTCTGATTTTGATTTTGGTACTTAGTTTTCTTTTCCTATATTGTCTGTTTCATGAATAGGACCCCTCGGCTATGGTTATAGATCACACCAGCTATGCAGTTACAGACATTGATGGAGATCATACATTGATTGCCAGTGATGATTTTGTTCAATCTGATGTGATTCTCGGAAGCTCAAAAATTGAGGTCAGTTCCATATTCAACGTTATAGGTATCTGTGGTTTTATTTTATGACTATATATGCTGAAGCTTTGTGTATGCATTCCACTTCCATACATACACACACACACACACACACACACACACACACACACACACTTAAAGATCTCGTCTGAATTTAAGGAAATGATATTGCTAATTGCCATGGTTACACAAATCTGTGATATCGTTCTCTTTTGGTATCAAGACTTGCATTTTGTTTTAGCCTTTATCAATCTTTAGAACTACATGTCTGAAAGTGGTGCTGATCAACTCAATGTTCACAATTCTGAATAGTTTTCTTGTTTCATTCATCAGGCCCCTGTACTTTTTAAAGGGATTGGACATTCATTAAATGCTGCCAATAGCCTGGTAAGGTCAAAAGTTTCTGAATGTTTCTTTTGCTTACTAATGTTATACTTAAAAGCATATACAGAATACAGATCAAGCTGATTTAAGTGTTTGATAGCTATTTGGTAATGAATTATGCTTTTTATGATCTATGATCCATCTTGTAGGTCTTGAAAGTTCTCTCAGCTTCTCCTTCAGCATATTCTGCTAATCCAAACTCCAGGTTGTCAAATCCTCCATTGTTGACTGGTTCTGCTATCTCATTTGTTTCAGTTGTACAGGTAAGTTGACCCCCCCCCCCCCCCTCTCTTCTCCCAACTCTCTTTCTCGGTCACACCTCCCTCAGTTTTTCTAAGTTTTTTTTCCTCGATAATGCTCTATCCTTAATCCTAACTTCTGTTGTTTGATTTCTATTAGAAGTGTTTTCAGTGAATTATTTCTAAATATCTTAATTGGAAAAGACCATTTGCACATTTTGTGATTCGCTAACATTTAGTTCTTATGAATTTCACCGTTTGAACAAAATGTAACACCCCCCCAAAAAAAAATAAAAATAAATTCCCCCGGGGGTTGCCTCTTTTTCCTCTAAAACAAAAAAGGAAACTGTTCAGTGATTGAAATCTATTTTAGTTATTGAATCCACTATTGCATGGGTTGTCATCTTGTTTGAGATAAAAATTAGATACATGTATAACATGGTGCACTTGTTGTTGAACATGATACAGAGATAACGAGGTTGATACAAACTTCCAATTGGGATTAAAATTTGAGAAGGCTTATCACCTTGGTGGGGTGGTGGGGGAGCCATGAAACAGACTCATTCTATCCTACTAGTGCAAAGCGGGATTGATATGTTCAGCATGATTTACTATTTTTCTTGATTTCTTCATGATTAGGGGAGGCTTCTCAAGCCTTTTTTTAATGGGAAGGAGTCAAGACAAGGGTACTGATTCCATTAGGTTAAGGAATTGTCTTTTGAATTTGTTTATTGGGATCAACTGATGTCTGATGTCTATATAAAATTAGCAGTGGAGTTGTATTTTTTGCCAGTTTAAGCAAATTAGATGGTAGCAGTGGTGGACAGCCTTTTTGTTCATAATAAGTTCAAATTTATTCAACTTACCACCTTCAGGTAACCTATCCATTGGATGCTGTAATCATCTTTATTGGATGCATTAGAGAATCTTTAGTGAATAGTTTGCTCCTCCTGGTATCGTTCCTTATTAACTAATATTTTCTCTTCTATTGGGACTGACAATGTAAGTATTCTATTCACTTACTTCTAAAATATCCAATGATCTCTCTGATAGTTCATTAGAGTGAGGGGTGGTCCCTGTATGGTTTGCATTGCATTCATCATTTCAATGCAACAATTGTTTTTAAGGTGGCTTCAATATTCACAATACACCAAACTGGGAAAATGATACCATTTTTTGTTGTGTTACCTCTAAGTGGATGAATGCAAACTTTTTGTTCGAAAGGTCCAGTCTTGAAATCTTTTTCTAATATAATGCAGGCTAGAAACAATGCTCGGGTTATGATCTCTGGCTCGTTGGATATGTTTAGTAATAGGTACGCAGTGTTTTTTTGTTGTTCCTGGAGTTTATATAGAACTTATTGTCAATTGATAAAACTTAGTTCTGTATGTAATTCAGATTGTTCAAATCAGGTGTGCAGAAGGCTGGGAGTGCTAATAAGTAAGTAGATTTGGTTTATCTTCTTTAGGCTAGGACAATGCATTCATTTGCAATTAGCACTGCATCCTCAATATATTGATCTGCCACAAATGCATTTAGATTGTACGAGACTTCCCCCTCCCCCACCCCCCTTTCTCTCTCTTTTTTACAGAATGTTGCAAATAAAAGTATTATTTATACTTTTCTTCATATCTCAACTTTGGTGATTCTCTTTCATTATCTGCATCAACTCTCCCTCCACCACCTGATAACATTTTTTATTTATTTATTATAAATATGGCAGTCATCCCATTTAGCCTGGTCAGTGCTTCATCTTCACTTAGCTCTCCCATCCCTGCCACAGCTTCCTCTTGCTCAAAAGACCTTTCTAACCAAGTTAACATTTAAGGTATTATGGTATATATTTGCCCTTGAGATAAGGAAGCTCTTAATTACAACTTATGTGAGATCCACTAGCCACTATCTCGATGCTTATAACTAAAACCATTTTACAGAAGAAACTTAAAAAAATATGCCCTATTAGTGCTAAGCTGAACATATTGTCATTTAATTTTAGGGATAATTGGCAAAAAGTCTTATTTTAGGAACCTCTCTTGCATAAAGTCCTCATTTAGAATTTTTAATGGCTAAAGTCCTTTTTAATGAGATTTTAATGCATTAAGTCCCAAAGTTTAAAATAATATTTTATGTATACCAGAATTGCCCTTATATGTATCCCGTCCCTCCTTTCTCCTCTCTCTTCTCTCCCCGTATTTCATTTGAAGATCGCCGGAGACGAAGATGGAGCTCGCTGGAGACGGAGACAAATCTTGCCTCAACATCTCCGATCACTCTTTTTTATCATCATTCTCTCTTCTCCCTCTCTCTTCCTCTCTTTCTCTCTTTTCTTTCTTCGCTCTTTATCTCTTTCTCTGAAAGATCTCTCCAAGTTCTCCCCGACGTCGACGGACTCAACCTTGGATTCCCGGCGTGGAGCTCATCGCAGTTGCAGATCTGGCTCGTCGGCGTGGAGATCTGGCGAGGACAACAGTCCTTCTCCAACCAACGCCACGGATCCAACTTCGTCTCCGACGATGTGGTTGCACTGAATCAAATCTCCTTGAAATGCTATTGAATTTTTGTTCTCTGTTTCGTTTTTACTTTAGAACTTTCAGGCTTTTTGATGAAGTACAGGAGAAGAATAAATATCAAACTTACAACTCTTCAATCCTTAGTTGTTTTAGTCCTGTGGAAACTAAAGCTCAGTGTTTTCTTTTTGTTTGGTTTCTTTGAAAGAAAATTTCATTGTTTTTTTTTTTTTTTTTCCTTCTATTTTAGTTTGACCACGAAACCCTCTGTTTGTAGAGTGAAAATGTTGCAGGAAAAAAAAAAATCTGGTTCTTATACCTTTCTCTTTTCGTTTGGTTGCCTGAAGAAAACCTACTATTTCAATTTTAAAGAAAACCGACTGCTTGTCTTTTCGTTTAGTTGCCTAAAGGAGTTATGGTGCCCACTACCCATGGCGGTTTTATTTTTTATTTTTTCTATATTAAGAATATGAATATGTGTTTTAGGATTTTTTTTTTTCTCTCGCATAGTGAAACAAGTGAAATTCATTTTTAGGCGTAGTAAAATGCATTTTCCGGAGTAGTGAAACCCATTTCCGGTGTAGTGAAACACATTTCCGGTGTAGTGAAATCCAGTTCCGGCGTAATGAAATCCGGAGGGCGTAGTGAAAGCTGAATTGGGATTAGAGGTGGGGTTGAACCTTGTTTGGGGAAGGAAGGGACATTTGAAGAGGACTTTTGGCATTAGAATCTTTTAAATGAGGACCTTTCACCAATTTCCCCTTAATTTTATCATTGAATATGAAGTAGTTGGTTCAGTCCAAGCATTTTCCTTTTGATTTCTTCTTTACAAAATGTCCTAGATACTCTTTAATGGTGAAGTTCATGGCAAGAAACTGATGAAAAATATAATTTGTGATAACAGATTTGAGAAATCTGGTAATGAACAGTTTGTGACTGAAGTTGGCAAATGGGTTTTCCATGAAAGGGGTCATCTAAAGGTGAGGAATATTTACTAGTTGTTTTGTTATCTCTCCTTTTTATTTGGACTTTATAATTAGTCAACTTCTAGGCTTCTAGTAAAGTTGAGAGAAAAAATATGGAGTCCAGAAAGGAAGCTAAAGAAAAAGTGATAGAACATCTTTTAAACACATTAGTACGAACTTTCACTTTATTATAGCTTATTGGGCTCTCAGCTTTTGCACTATAGTATTCATATTCTTGATCTCCAGGCTGTCAATGTTAGACACCACAAGGTTGGGGAAGCCGATGAACCTGCGATCTATAGGATCAACGATGACCTGGTAATGACTCCACCCATCAAAATCCGTTTGCTCAAAAAACAATTGCAAATAGTTTTGGCTGCTATATCTTACAATTCTGAATTTATTGTAGGACTACTCAATTGAGATCTATGAGTGGTCTGGAACACGCTGGGAACCATATTTGGCCAATGACGTTCAAGTGCAGTTCTACATGATGAGCCCTTATGTATTAAAAACCCTATCAACTGACCAGAAGGCAATCTCATCCCTAATGCCAAATGTGCAGCTGATCTTGCAACCTTACTTTTACAAACATCTCTCTTAATATATGTGCCTTATTTTTTGCAGGGCCTGTATCACACCTCATTCAAGGTGCCAGATATATACGGGGTTTTCCAGTTTAAGGTTGAGTATGAGAGGCTCGGATACACTAGCTTATCTCTTTCAAAACAGGTAAGTTTTTTGCTCGAATAACCTTTTTGCAACTTCACTTAGCAATATGAATGCAAGATTACCCATATGGTAATTCTAGATTAATTTGATTAAAGTTTATTTGTATTCTATTATTCTGGCTTGATATGTCGTCATAATACTGATGTCAAACACACCTGATATAATTCGTGGCTCATCAAGGAAAAACATATTTTAAATATAAATTGAGCAATTTAGGATCTATATATGGGTCACTATAAGCATCACTAAAAGAACAAAACGAATGAAATGCGTTACCTATTTGATACATTCGCTAAAACAAACATGAAATTTTTGTTTCATGACGATAATAGCCTTTGTTGTTGTAGACTGCAAATTATTCTTGTTTTAGTGAACTAGTATTTCTAGTTTTCACTCATGGCAACAAAAATTTTGAATGGCAGATTCCAGTGCGGCCCTTCAGACACAATGAATATGATAGATTTATTACGGCAGCTTTCCCCTACTATGGAACTTCCTTTTCTACTGTACTCTCTCTCTCTCTCTCTCTCTCTCTCTCTCTCTCTCTCTCTCAGTGGTTCTCTCTATTGCTAATAATTCTAAATAACTATGCACTAAATATTTGTTCTATTGATTGCAGATGGCTGGGTTCTTTATCTTCAGCTTTGTCTACCTTTACAACAAGTAAGACCAAGTAATAAGCCAGAGAAAGCTGTGTTGACATTGCGATAATTGTTAGATATCTTCTAATTTGAGGGCCTTCTGACAGTTTTCCCCTCACAGGGTTTTCTAATTTGTTAGTTAAGGAATGATTTGATTTTATTAAATGCCTGTGGCATTCATTTCATATTAGTGCTTACCCGTGTAGGCATTTTGCTGCTAGCTCTTGCTTCCCTTGAAAGGCATGATTATTGGGTCATGTAGGCGGCGGTGTAATTTAGTGGGTAATTGGTGAACCCTCTGGGAGAAAAAACATAAATAAATTCGCCGAGTAAGAAATATATAGACATGACGAAAACCTCCTTTTTCTCTTTTTTATAAACAATTTTAAGTAAATATAAATTTTTTTTAAGGAGAGATAGTTGCTCCCTTTCTTCTAGATGGCTCCACACATGCTTCCAACCCTGACTTCGGCCATAGTTATTGCATCGTTTCAGCATCGATCGATTAAATCCCTGAACCATGATGGAGTCAATCAATCAAGCAAGTTGTTTAAATAAATTAAATGTAGCTTTTAATACATAAAAATGAAAAAAGTACTGACAAAGAGCACTGCTTAAGCCAATGATCTCAGCTAGCAATAATTTTGACAATCTTTTAAAACTTGTATGCAGTAACAAAAATTGAATTTTAGTTATCAAAAAAAAAAATTTTGAATTTTTCATATTTGTTTGTTGGAAAATATTATTTTAAAAATGTATTGTGTATTGCAAACGATACTGTGGATGCTTCGGTTTTTATTTTCGCAACATATAGTATTTTTTGTCAATAAAATTTTGAATTTATTTAAGATATTTTTCTAAAAAAAAATTAAAATATATAGCATTATTGTTGTTACTTTCGTCAACTATTTGAGTCTCGCTCTGTCAAATCACCAATAAATTCGGTTCATCCGTAAACCGACTACTGGAACAGATCGTGATCAATTCTATTTTGATAACGGAAGCTGGACCTACTACACTCATCTGCAACACCTTGTCTGCCTGGGCAGATTGAAGGTATTTTGGCCTTTACTTGCCCACAGAAAAGCAGTGGCACTTCCTCCCCCCACTCACTTCGCAATTCCTAATTAAATGACTGGCAGGGAGGGACATTTCCACGTCACGTGGGAGTCCACAAAAAAAAAAAAAAAAATTAAAAAAAGTACACTTTGCGGTCTCAACTATTTGGCCGCTTTGACACTGGGTCTTGTAGTTTCGATTGTTCCAATTTTAAACTATTAAGAGCATCTCCAATGGTCTTAGCTATATTTGGGGAGCTAAAGCTAAATTTAGCTTGCTACAGTATTTTTAGTTATAGCTTTGGCTAGATGAGTTCCAATGGTGCATCCTTTATTTTTTTAGCTTAACTATATTTTTTCCAATTTACCTTTATTCATTCACAATAATTACACAATTATGCATTCCTTTATCTCTCACCACAATTATCCAAATTTAACCGAAAAAAAAAAAACAAAAAAAATTAAAATTTCAAATTGTTTAATTTTTTAAAATTACATAATATATTCAATTTGTGTTTCGTTGTCGTTTGATAAGAAAATTTCATCGTCACAACGCATTGTGAGTGTTTTATCGAAAAAAAATAATTTTAAAAAAAATACAACGAAATATTGGGATTCAATTTGAGCTCATTTGTTCTTAATCACATGAATTGCACAATTTTTTACTCTTCAGCAATTATAATACATTCTTGATAAATGAGATTCGTCCAAAAAAAGCAAAATCAGATTCGTCCTTTGTATGACATGGATGGGATTTGGATATGACAATACACAGTCACATGCATCTTTTTAAATGAAAAGCAGAATTGTTAGTACATTCTTGGTAAATGAGAAAAATAAAGCAAAATCAAAATCGTCCTTTGGTATGACATGGATGGGATTTGAAGATGACAATACATAGTCACATGCATCTTTTTAAATGAAAAGCTGAATTGTTAGTACATTCTTGATAAATGAGCAAAATAAAGCAAAATCAGAATCGTCCTTTTGTATGACATGGATGGAATTTGGAGATGACAATACATAGTCACATGCATTTTTTTAAAAGAAAAAACTGAATTTATAGTACATTCTTCATTCTTGATAAATGAGAGCTCCATCTCTATAAATAAGACCTCTACATACTATGACTTTTGTAAATAAAAAAAATGAGTAACTCTTGTGAAGAGAATGCAAGTGGAGATTTTTCATCAGATTCATCTGATGAAGAGAAAAGAAACAATATGATGATGCTCATGGCAATCAACTATCAAAGAAGGAAAATGCGACTGAGAAATCAACAACCTATACATGGTGGTTCTACAAGCGGGCGGCGCTACATTGATCGTGATAGAGTTGCCGGCAACGACCGACTGCTTAACGATTATTTCTGCCCGGATCCAGTATAGGGTGCTGATTTATTCAGGCGCCGATTTCGCATACATCGTCCACTGTTTCTTCGTATTTATGAGCATCTACAACAGCATGACGATTACTTTGTCCAAAAGTATGACGCTACGGGACAACTAGGTTTATCCGACCTACAAAAGATGACAGCTGCGATCCGAATGCTCGCATATGGTATGGCTGCTGATGCTGTAGATGAGTATGCTAGAATTGCTGAAAGCACTACTATTGAGTGTTTGAAGAAATTCTGCAAAGGGATTGTGGAGATTTTTGGGCAAGAATACCTTAGATCGCATAATGCTTCAGATATTCAAAGGTTACTAAATAAAGGGGGGGCAGCGTGGCTTTCCTGGCATGTTAGGCAGTTTAGATTGCATGCATTGGGAATGGAAGAATTGTCCGACCGCTTATCATGGACAGTACACTGTCCATACTTATAGGCCGACAATTGTGCTCGAGGCGGTGGCCTTTTATGACTTGTGGATATGGCATGTTTTTTTTGGCATGCCTGGGTCCAACAACGATATTAATGTGCTTGACGCTTCTAATGTCTTCGCTGACCTCAGGGATGGACGTGCGCCTGCTGTGAACTATATCATAAATGGTCACTCATATACCATGGGATATAATCTTGCCGATGGTATATATCCGCCATGGGCAACAATTGTGCAGTTAATTACTGACGCTGCTAACCCAAAGAAGCGACATTTTGCCAACAAACAATAAAGTTTTCGAAAAGATGTTGAAAGGGCATTTAGGGTTCTGCAAGCACGCTTTGCTATTGTTCGAGGTCCGGCGCGATATTGGTGTCGAGAAGATCTTAGTAGCATCCTGAAGACATGCATTATTTTGCATAATATGATAATAGAAGATGAGCGTGTTGAGGATAACAGTGGTGAAGTAGTTGAGCCTCCTACTGGCGAATATGATGCATATGCTATGGACAATCCAGTTCACTTATCACAAAACTCCACACTTCCGTTTGAGGAGTACATGAATCGTGCACAAGATATCCGATCTCTTGAAACCCATCATGCACTTCGCAATGATCTAATTGAACATCTTTGGTCAAAGAAAGGAGATTGATAGCCCTCTCCATGTTTTACTTATAATGTATTTCATATTATACTTTGAATTTGTATTAGTTTTTATTACTTTGTATTTTAAATTATGTTTTTATTGCACTGTGTTCTTATCTGAGGTACTTTGTCTTTAATGTTTTAAAATTGAAAGATTCATTCATTTAAACAAAAGCCTGCTAGGCATATGAGCTACACAACAGGAGGTAGCTCTCTCATTTCCGTTAATATAAAAAACAAAGATAATACGGTGATAGGAAACTAATAAAAGATAATACATAAACTCATTCCTGCGCATCAGGAGGAGAAGGAATATAAAACTGGGAGCTGCTTGAACGTGCTTTGGCCATAATCTCATTCTTAAGCATCTGGTAATAATGTTGTAGTTGGGGGCTCATGTTTGTGATATGCAAAGCCATAATTTCAAAGTCATGCTTCATTTGTTCCCTTAGTTCTGCAGTCTCAAGTACAACCAATTTCCTTTGCTCCCTTGCTTCAACCGCCTTGAGATTTGCGAATCTTTGTTTTGCAAGCAGTTTCTTCTCGTTTTTTGACTCTTCAGCATTTTGGTTAAACTTCTGTAACAAACTAATAAATTCAGAGTCATCTTCTTCAACTAACTTACTCTTCCGTCGAGATTCTTATTCAGTTTTTCTTCCAGTCGGTCTTTTACTAACCCCTGGGGGAGAGTTAACACTGCAAGGACTTGGATCGTGGTCAGAATCCAAAGATATTGGTGTGCTATGAAAATCAGATGTACCAGGCGATATGGGTACAGGGTCAACTGGTGTCTCCAACATCCACCACTTCTGGGAATTTATAAGTATTTTCCAACAATGATCAAGATTAAAAGGTTTTTCGCCATTTTCCTTTGCATACATAATTTTCACTTGAGTAACCTACAAAGGGATATGAAATAAATTTAGAATTAAAAAATTTCAAAATAAGCATACTATGAATAAAAGAAAAAATTTCACCTTGTCTGCTTGGGTGGTTCCAGTTAAGTGACTGTGCTCTATTTGTGAGAGGCACCCACGATACTTGGAACAGGAATATCTAATTTTTTCCCAACGATTTTGAACCGAACATAATGTTCGTGGGTCTTTCCCTATCACAGCTGTTGAAAAATGTTGAAAAATACGGCTCCAAAAATGAGTATCTTTTTTACCAATACCAATCGCAGGATCTTGGCTAATAGCTAGCCAAGCGTGGCATAGAGCTCCGTCCTCCTCTATAGAGAATGATTTTCCTCGCCTTCCCTTCGATTGTGAAGTTGACATAATTGAATTTTTTTCCCTAAAAATAAAAAAAAAACAATTGAAGAAATATAATATAAAATGAAGATAAATTAGGTCAATAGCATACTTTATGGTGAAAAAAAAATAAATAAAGAAGAAGTGGATGGAAGAAATAAATAATTTTATTTTGAAGAAATATAATCTAAAATAGTTTAAATTAAATGAATAGCATATTATGTGGTAAGAAAAAAAAAATTGAATGGAATAATTAACCGAAATAAAAAAAAAAAAAATTAAAGAAGAAGTGGATGGAAGAAATATATAATTTTATTTTGAAGAAATATAATCTAAAATAGTTTAAATTAAATGAATAGTATATACTATGTGGTAAGGAAAAAAAATTGAATGGAATAATTAACAGGAAAAAAAAAAAAAATAATAAGTGGATGGAAGAAATATATCAAAAATATGGTTTGATAAAATATAATCTAAAATACTTTAAATTAAATGAATAGCATAATATGTGGTAAAAAAAAAAAATAATTTGAATGGAAGAATTAACTAAAATAAAAAAATATGTAGAAATAAAATATGAAAAACCTTTTTTGGTGACCCTTTGAAGCTTAAATGAAGTTGAGATGAAATGTGTGCAATTGAAGCACCAATATGAGGTTTAAATAGAAAAAAAAAAAGCCGTTGGATAGTTTGAGGATATAGCCGTTTGTGACCGTTTGTATAAGAAACAAATAAAATAAAAACAAAAAAAAAAAAAAATCTTATGTTCATATCACAGTCAAGCATCCCCATCTCAAATATTTGTACTTGAAACAAATATCTCCTCTCTCTCTCTCTCGATCCTCTCCATCCCCGTGTCTCCAAAATATCTCTTCTCTCTCACGATCCTCTCCATCCCCATCGCCGGCAACGATCCTCCATCTCTCTCACGATCCTCCATCTCTCTCGATCTCCCTCTCTCGAGACGTGCGAAGCTCCATCTTGATCGTTCTCACTCGATGCGACACGGATATCTCCTCTTGTTTTGTATGCCGATGGTTCTCACTCTCTCTCCCGATCGCGGCACAGACCAATAAATCATCACCGCCGGCGATGAACTCTCAAACCTCCTTCTCTCTCTCACGCTCCGAATGGTTGGACCTCACCGGCGGCGATCCCCTCTTCTCTTCCGATCGCGTCTCCGACAGATTCATCCATCTCTGGTGAGCTGCTAGAGGAACCGGTGATGGATCATCGCCGGCGGTTAGCTGCTCTGCCTCCCGGTCTCTGACTCCCTATCGCGACACAGTCACATATCCGACAGTGGGCATGGATCAGATTCAATTTCTGGTATGTTTTTTTTTTTCCCCAAATTTTTTTACCTAGAATGCATCAAATTGAAGTTATTGATTGCTATTTGCACTGTGATTGTTCATTGGGATTTGCTGAATTGGGTGCCAATTGTTGTGTTGTTTGTGTTTGCTGTGGGGGTATGGTTGGGATTTGCCAACCATACGGTGACATGGACTTTTTAGCTGAGCTAAAGCTAAAGCCAGATTTAGCTGAAATTTTAGCTTAGCAATAATTTAGCTGTGCAGATAGCTGAACCATTGGAGATGTGTTTTTTCAGCATTCAGCTATATTTGGCTTTAGCTAACACCATTGGAGATGCTCTAAGTTATATAAATTACTACATTATATTTATTTATTTTTTTAATTAAAAAATAATATTAGATTTATTTATAAAATAAATCTCTACATTATATAAATTACTACTTATATTCAGTAAAAAAGCAAATACTAACTAATAAAAGAGGATAATTTAATATAATTTCACAATATAGGTACAATCGAAACCCCACATATGAAAAGGACAACAATTCAAGGGTAAAGTGTAATTTTGCATAAATAAAATACAAACCACGTGGTTTTCCAACCAGGAATCATTATACGGAGTAAAATGTCTCGGTTTTGTCATTTTCTATATTTAATTAATGTACAGGACACATGACCATCTAAATAAATAAATAATGTCCATGTGTCCATATCGTTGAAAGAAATAATGTTGGTGTACATAGGTTTAATTTAGTAAAATACATGACTGGTGCATGGTACCACGTGATAGCGTACCCGGCCGAGAAAAACGTGATGTCTGCAATCATTCCTTTAAAGAATAAAAAATGTGAAAACCCGGGGAAATGAGCAAAGATAAGTATTACTTTAAAGATACTGTACCTCACGTCAAATGATTTTTATAGAATTAATTATAAAATAAATTTTAAATAATTAACTATTAAATTAAATATATTTCTTATATGTATCATGCATGTAAAATTTTTTAGTGATTTAATGATCGGTTTCTAAAAAATATTATTATGAAAAATTCTGATTTTTTTATTCTTTATAATATCACCATTTATTCATAAATCAACTGTTGAACCATTGTGTTTTTTGACACGCAAGATATGTATAAAACGAATATCTAGTCCAACGGTTAGTTTTTAAAGTTTTATTTTGAAATCAATCCTAATTGATCACCTTAAGCAAACCCGGAGACATATTCCATTCAAAACTGTGTAAAGTTAAACAAAAGGACATTGAAAATTAGGCACCGTTTGGATTTGTTTTTTATAAGTACTTATTTGTTTTTTTTTTAATTTGCGATATGTAATTTCTTAGGCGCCGTTTGGATTTGTTTTTTATAAGTACTTATTTGTTTTTTTTGCTTTTTAGTTTTTTTTTTAAGAAATTACATATTGCAAATTTTTTAAAAAGAAAAAAAAATAAATACATATAAAAAATAAATTCAAATAGTAAAAAAAATTTTAAAAATAAATAAGTACTTATAAAAAAATAAATTCAAATAGAAAAAACAAATTTAAAAAACAAATAAATGCTTATAAAAAACCGAAAATTTATTCCATCAAAGTTATGGCAGCCTCCACACATCTTTGTCGCATGCTTTAATTGGAGCTGTTCATATTTAATACGCCCACAACCGTAGCTTTAAATAATTGGGGTGGTTGGAAATTTTAGCCACTAGGTTAGGTTGGACTTGCTCTCTTTAATGGTATTTGATTTTTTATTAAATTAAGTTAGAATCAGTGTTTTAAAACCCGGACCGTTCATCGAACCGGAAAAGTTACAAAATTATGGGTCAACCGGTTCAAGCCGATACCGTCGTCAACCCGATACCGTCGGATCAATCGGGTTGAACCGTGACGTCACCATGACGTCATAAATATATTATTTATTTCTTAGAATAAAAGCTGTAAATGATTCAAACTATAATTTTTTTAAAAATGTTTGTACAATCAATTCATATATTTGAATTTATGTGCAGTCATCAAAATTGAAAATTGATAATTACTATTGATTAATCTTTATTATATATATTTTTTAAAATACAAGACAAGAATATTGTATTATTAAATTAGGTGTTTGGGTTTCTTTTTGCTATTTGGGATTTTTTTAGACTAATTTGCATTTTTAGCCTTCTTGGCTTTAAGAGATTTTAAAAAGATTGGGGCTATTTTAGTCATTTTAGCACTTTTTTTTTTTTTAAAAGGTTCGATTTTTTTACAGGATTGATCGGTTCAACCGTCGGGTTGACCGGATTTTGCAAAAGAGAGCGGGTTTTGAATTTAATTGATTTTTGTGGATTAAACCAACCGGAGAGAGGACCAACTTCTGGTTCAACCGATTGAACCGGCTGGACCGGTCCGAGTTTGATAACATTGGTTACAATTGGTTTAAAAGAACACTTCATAATATTGAGCATAAAAAGTAAAAAGTGCACCGTATGACAATTTTTAAGGTTGCCTATGGATAGAATGCACTGTGCAATAGGTGCGAAACCATTTTATTTATTTATTTTTCGAGGTCCATAATTAAAAAAATTTATTTAAATTTCACATTATCTAAATGCCAAAATATATAATAATTTTCAGAAATTATATCTTTTCACAATTTTGATTATTCTGTTTGTTTGTTTTTTGTTTTGCTGAGCGATATACATTAATAGAGTTAATAGTTAGTATGGTACGAGAATAACAAATGGGTTAATTTTCATTCATGAGGAATAGAACCTGAAACTTCATATAAGGATATCAACGGGACAGGACAAGGCGAGAGTTATGCGAGACGGGATTAGTTTCCCCATCGGATTTGAGAAAATAATTAAAATATTTTTTAAACTTCAATATATATATATATATATGGGATTACAATAAATTTGATTTCAATATGGGATTACAAGTATTTGTAATTAAAATATATATATTTATATACACTACTAACATGGTGAAAAAATAAAATAGAAAAATAAAAAGAAAAATTTCTTAAAATACAAAATGTTTTGAATATATATATGATCCATTGGGGTCTGGACCCCATTTAGATAAATGCGGTCCACTCCTCATTGAGATAATTGACACATGTATTTTGAAAAATCGACCATTGGATTAGATAATCCTGTTACGTATGTCATGTCTGCCAAAAATCACAGTGATCCAACGGTTGGTTTTTGAAAAAATTGACCGTGAAAAAAGCTGACATTTTATCGTTCTTTAAGTATCAGTTTTTTTAATGAAATTTGGTGTTAAGACTTGTTATAATCTTATATTTTTTCAGAGGACACATTGATGCAATCGAAATTACTGAGGGTCAACATGAAAACTGCCAATAGTTAAGGGGGGACAAAGTGTAAATTATCCTTTAAAGAGTGAGAAGAAAAAAGTTATTAACTTTGAAGAGTAAGAAAAATTTTGAAACCAACATTTACTATCTTTATTGGAGCTCCAAAATCTGAGGTGCATCTTCAAAAAGAGTGCTTTTGCCACTCTACATTAATAAGTACATTAAAAGTGGAGTGGTAATAGCATTCTCCAATCGAAACACGAGAAGACATATGAATGGTTTCATGGGTCAAGTTAGAAAGTGTTTGACGAGTCATAATTAAACGGAAGGTTAACAGCGAGTTTCACGTGATTTAGGGTGCATATTTGGGAATATTCCCATTTCAAAGGGTTTTTGCATATCCTTGTCACAAAACTCCAAAAAGTCTCAACATGTGATAACATAACGTGTGCCAATGTGGTTCCTCTAATCCTAGCCACTAATACTGGCCCCAAGTGATTCTGATTAGACAACCAAAAACCCATTATCTACTTTAGTGGAGAGGCAAATTAATTGCTTTATCGATTACTTCCGTAACTAAATTTGAAAATTTCTCATAATTGGCAAATAAGCAACCTCCATTTGAGTTTGTTTGGTGTTTGGATGATACGTCATGATCTGAATCTTCTGCACATCATTCAAGTGAAAAACAGATCGTTCAAATCATGACATATCATCCAAATATATTCGAATGTTTTTTCTTTGTAACTAGCATTTGGCATATTTTTGAGGAAAAAAAAAATTTAAAAAGAGAAAGTCAAATGAAACAAAATTTTTAAATAAAATATAGATAAAAATAATCAAAATGAGAAAAATGGAAGAAATTAATGAGTGAAAAAAATTATGTCGAATCTATAATTTATATAAAATATGAATGCAGCGGGTGAAGTGGAGCACTCGTGAGTACACACGCGTTTACGTATGCAACTTTTATTTTTTTGACCTGCCGCAATTGGGTTGGATATATAGATTTCTAGATACCCATTGCTATGAAGGCCGTCCAATCCGAAATCCTATCTTTGTCATCTGTTTGGTTGTCAGACATATTCTAAACACTCTCTCTCTCTCTGTCTCTCTCTCTCCAGTCTGCGTATGAAAATTGGGGATGACTGAATAACAATCTTCAAAATTTCTCAGAAAACTTCAAAGAAGCAAATTTGAGAAATTTATTTATATATATGTGACATAGAAGAGGTGGTAGCAGACACACTGCACCTCATATTCCTCTTGCAGAGCTTGTAATCTGTTCAAAAATCTTCAGCAATTACTATCTTTCTATTGCTCTCTGTCTTCTATATCTATCTGTTTATCGATATTTATATATAAGTGTTTGGGTGGGTAGTAATCAAAATCAATTTATAATACTAGAAGAAAAATGAGTGCTGTGAATTTGAGTTCATGGGTTCAAACATGTTCCATGTTTAACCAAGCAGACAGATCCAGATCTACACCATCTATGATGCTGCTTCATCCTTTGAGGAAGAGACCCATTTCACTCTTATCTTCCAGTAGAAGAAGACCCATTTCTTCTTTCTCTTACGTCGCCGTTTCTGCAATTCTCACCAAGGAAGAGACTGTCAAAGAAGGGGACAAATCCCCAGAAGAAGAACAACAATCAAAACCCACCTTCAATTTCAAGTCTTACATGCTTCAAAAGGCCGATTCAGTAAACCAAGCCCTAGACGCCGCCGTTTCGCTCCGAGACCCATTAAAGATCCACGAAGCCATGCGCTACTCTCTCCTCGCCGGCGGCAAGCGCGTTCGCCCTGTTCTCTGTATTGCCGCCTGCGAGATGGTCGGCGGACAAGAATCCATGGCTATGCCGGCAGCTTGCGCCGTCGAGATGATTCACACCATGTCTCTGATACACGACGATCTCCCTTGCATGGACAATGATGATCTCCGCCGCGGAAAGCCGACAAATCACAAGGTTTTCGGCGAAGACGTCGCCGTTCTCGCCGGGGATGCGCTTCTGGCGTTTGCGTTCGAGCACATAGCAGCGTCGACTGCCGGCGTGCCGCCGGCGAGGGTTGTACGTGCAATTGGGGAATTGGCGAAATCAATTGGGTCCGAAGGGCTTGTCGCCGGGCAAGTCGTCGATATAAATTCAGAGGGATTATCCGAGGTTGGATTGGAGCATCTTGAATTCATTCATGTGCACAAAACGGCGGCGTTATTGGAGGGATCGGTTGTTTTGGGGGCAATTTTAGGAGGTGGGTCGATTGATGAAGTTGAAAAACTTCGAAATTTCGCGAGATATATTGGATTGCTGTATCAAGTTGTGGATGACATTCTTGATGTTACCAAATCTTCCCAGGAATTGGGAAAGACGGCGGGGAAGGATTTGGTGGCTGATAAGGTGACCTATCCGAAACTGATGGGTATCGAGAAATCGCGAGAGTTTGCTGAGAAGTTGAATAAGGATGCTCAGGATCAGCTTACTGGGTTTGATCCAGAGAAGGCAGCTCCATTGATTGCTTTGGCGAATTACATTGCTCATAGGCAAAATTAATCTCTTGTATCAGAGCTGCTGTTTGTTTAGGAGAATTGAATTTCTGAGTAGTCATTTTAATGAAGCCTTTCTACACTGCTTAGTATATTTAAGAAATGGTGAAGAGAGTAGCAGGTGACCTTGTATTAAATCTAGCAGATCATTCTTCAATAGGAATGGGTTATTTTATTTATTCTCCCTCTGTTCTGCAGTAGTCGATTTTCACTAAATATGTATCTCAACATTTATCTGTGGATTACTGATTTTGAAATCTTCATCTTGAATATCGGCTCACTGATTTATCGGTTTCTCTATTACTGTGGCTTTGTATATCTCAAGGAATATATTAATAGATATGGAATCTCTTTCCCAGTTGAACTTTGAAATCTGTAATTTCTCTGCCTCGAGCAAAATTTATGGTTCCGTGCTTGTACAGGTTCCGTGAATCCTTTGATAACAAATGGGCAACCTCTCTCTCTCCCTCTCTCTCTCTCTCTCTCTCTCTCTCTCTGGGTTACACTGGTTGAGATTCGACCTTAGATCTAGCCTAATCCTAATTCTTTCACCAACGAAGCTATAGCTCCAATAGTTCACAAATGAGCAAGTTATTCGATTGTCAAATAGTATTTACAAATTTTAGAAAATGCACACTGCATCTTTCAAACATTAACATGTATTATGGACTTTCTATACGGTGCTGCTAGTAATTTATCTACATCCATTAGCATTTATAATGACCTTGAAAGTTTACAGTTGTTGCTCTTCTGCATTGCTTGGGGCTTCGAGCACATAGTTGTCCCTCAGCATTGTTTTGAGTCATGTAGTTGAGTAGTTCCATTCTCTGTCTGCAAACTTTGAGTTGAGCTGCAGCTGATTTGGTTTATTGTCTGGGTTGTCTGTGTCATTCTTTGGCTGGTCAGTGGTCTCCCTTGCTGTAGTTTTTAATCGAAATACCTCGTTGTAGGTTGTTTTCAGGATCCAACTCTGAAAGATGCTCCATTACCCACTCCCCCCCAACTCTGCACTGCATAAGGCCTCAGCGGCTCACCCTCATCCAGTACACCAGACTGTCCAAGTAGATCAACCACGGCAGCTATATAGCGTTCGATCCTAGTTACAAAATGGTAATCATTGGTCATTGATCGAGTTTCTTGAATTACTGAAAACTCTCCTTAATGAATCCCCCACAAGAACGAGCAGATAATACTCCCCAAGAAATTTGATATGATCATCCGGTTTTGTTCCCTCACTTAAAGAATTCAAGGTCTTTTCTGCATTGTCCATTCATTGCTAGTCCAGTGATCATCGTGAGTCCAAGTGATCAAGTCTCTCTTTCCACTGAGAAATTGCCCACTGCAACGCAAACAAACAAGCTGTAACTTCCATCTGTGAAGCTGAAACAGCTCTAATAGAACAGATTTGGGCCGCCCATCTGACATTAGCTTGTGAATTAGCCATCCAACCCGTTTCACTGCACAGAGTAACATGCATTGCCCTGGAAATTCGTCCTGCAATATGGCTGATAGCACAAATCTCTTAACTCTCCATTGACTCAAAGTTCCGCCACACTAAAGCCATGACCCTGTCCATCTTAAACAACATCACCAATGGCTCTTGAACGCTGTGCCGTGAAATAGAAATACAACTCTTGGGCGTGATTTCAATTGCATGAACATTGAACAAGAGCAACATTTTGCTTCACAGAAGACAGCCATCTACAAGAGTCTTGGCGATAGTCATATTAAAGTGATTCACCTTTAGCAATGATCTGAGTTTACTTTAAAATGCTAAAATAATTTTGTTGAGAAATTATTCGGTGTGCCATTTATATATAACATTCTAGACACATAACACCTATCATGTGTTTGTTATGTGATACTGTTATGTGTCTAAGAGGTTATATATATCCGATACACCGATTGATTCCTCCTTTTAGAACATAAGATTGTGAGGCTTTGGGCTGCCGAGCCACTTGTAGCATGCACAATATAGCGGGCTTAGGCCTTATCTCAAGGTTTAAAAAGGGTCCAACAGACAAACACAATTACTCCCATTCTAATTTTATCATTGGAGAGGCCTTTCCATTCTTTTTTTTGCAAGTTCTCAAGATAGGTCAATCAAGGATGTGCATATATATATATATATATATATATATATATATGTTTTAGTCAGGTTTTGCTGACTTTAGTTAAAGTCAGCAAATAACACAAACCCTTAGATTGGAATCTTGAGATGAATCTTCCATTAAGTGAATGAGAATCCAAGGGCTTGTGTTGTTTGCTGACTAGATCGCTTCTTTCTCTCTCTATATATATATATAGATTACTCCTTTGGGGATTAACATGGGTGATCTTTTACCCTTTATGTCACCAAACTTGATTAATTAGGTCCAGTTTGTATTATTTTAAAAAAAAATTAATTTTATAGAGTTATCTCTTCATATATCTTATTATATATATAACAAACATTGGGATCCCTAACTTTTACCACTATTACTTCTAGTATAAAAATTTTTCTAATCATTTTATCATACTTCAAGTCGTTTAAAAGTGATTATCACTCCACCTAGATCCCGTTTGGGTTAGATTTTTTCTAAAATTACTTTTGAAGGACTATTATTTCATATATATCTTTAGAATTAAGTTCAAATTGTGCCTTCACATATTAAATTTTCTATACTAGAAGTGATTATGACAAAGTTAAGAGATTCCAACTTTTACCGCAATCACTTATAGTATGAAAATTTTGACAATCATCATATCTCTCCTCAAGTTGTTTAGAAGTAATTGTCACTCCATCTCTTAGAATGAGTGAAATTTTAAGCTTCAAAACCAATTAAAAAAAAAAAAAAAAAAAACCTAATCCAACCAGACCCCTATTATATCAAGTGAAATTTTGAGTTCTAAAAATAATTTTAAAAAAAAAATCCTATAAACGAGACTTTTATGAGTTAATATAAATTTTTTTAGAAAAAATTACAGTTTGGCCCTCTAAACTATAGGTCGCTTTTAAATTACCCCCTATGGTATCCATTGAAGCAATGTGTTCCCTGAACTCTTGATTGTTTTCAAATTACCTCATTCTCGTAGTTAGCTATTTATGTTTTTGGACTAAAAAATGGTGTTATGCTTGTTATTTTTTTATGCAGTTTTTATCCTGAATTGCTAATAAGTTTACACGCGTATCAATGAAGTTTCATGATTTTTCTTAATATATTATATTTATTTATTATGAATTTTATTTACTGTATAGACAAGACAATTCATAAAATTTAAAATATATTGAGAAAAATCATGAAAATTCACTAATATTTTTATAAACACGTTGGCAGTTTATGATAAAATACTACACAAAAAAATAACAAGTGTGACATTATTGTTAACAAACAAAAGAGTGCAATTTGTTACATTAAAATAGTTTAGGGACACATTACTTCAATCGATATAATATGGAGGCAATTTAAAAACGGTCAATAGTTCAGGGGGTAAAATTGTATTTTTTCTATTTTTTATGTCAAAATATGTGGGTTTTTTGTTATTTGTTTTGTTTTTGTTTTTGTTATTTTTGTTATTTTTATTATTATTTTTTTATTTTTTATTTTTAAGGTAGAATTTGAAAACATGTCCTTCATTGTGTAAGCATTGACTTAATACTATAAATGAAAATCCCATAAAAAGGAAACAAAAAAAATTCGTGAACTGCAAGCATGAAGAGCTAATGAGCTTCATCTATTTTGGGGGTGGGGTTAAGGGTTTGACTCCCTCTCTTATACTCCGAAATAAAAAAAAAAAAAAAAAAAAAAAAAAAAACTACTTTACTTTGAGGGTTTAGATAATGTTGACATTTTTCGTATAATTTTAAAATTATGGATAAAATACATTGACCTCTTTTGAGGTTTGATGTAATTGCATGAACCTCTCCTAAGTTTTGAAAAATTATAATATCCCTCCCCATGGTTTATGTTTATGTTTATGTGCAAATACCTCCATCCCGTTACATTTTTCGTAAAAAGAATTAACGGAAATTGCTGATATCAGTTAATAAATTTTTAAAAATGCAAAATTTGCCCTCATTGTTATTAGCAATTACCTCCCTGAAATTTGACATAATTACAAGAACCTCCCCAAGGATTCAAAAAATGCCAACAACTCCCTAAGGTTTATGTTTATGTGCATACACCTCCTTTCTGGAAGTTGCTAACATCATTCTGTAATTTTTTTTTTTTTTTGAAAATGCCTATTTTGTACTTGCTGTTGTTGGATACGTTAAAAGAATTTAATTAAATCTATAATTTTGACCACCAAAATATAAATGGTGTAAAATTCTGATACCAACCTCATTAAAGTAAGCAAAAGTCATGTACTTAAAATAGACTCCCTTATATATGACGAGTATGAAATTCATAAGCAGTTTATCTAACTCAACGATCAGTTTTTCAAAATCTATTCTCAAATTGGCTCTTTGGAGGTCATGTTTCATAAATTTATCTAGAATTATTACATTTCCAATTAAAATGTAATGCTAATGCCGATCCAATTGTGACTTTTTAGGGAGTTACAAAAATAAAATCTCTTCTATATAAATTGTAATTGGCAATAAAATAAAATAAAATATTCAAACTTTGGAGATCGACAATTTTTTGTTTCAAAGCCAAATTGGGTTATTCAAATTATTGTGGAAAGTTCATACATTCTACTTTGGCACCCCTACGGTGGTATCTCTCTCAAAATCTTAGGAAATAAAAAAGCTCAAAATATTCAATTCACTAAATTTCTGTAACATTTCTAAAATAAAAATGTTACAAGCCTTCAAAGTTGAGAAAAAAAAATCACATTTTTCTACATAAAACTGACTTGAAAAATTTTAATTTTTTCCCCCAAAATTTGAAGGCCTATAACTTATTCATATCAATTTCAAATAGAGTGATTCGAGTTGTAATCGAAAGTATGTCATGAGAGCTTTTTATAGCAACTTGAATTACTCAAGTAAGCTTGTTAAATAGGGAAGGTCTTTTTAATTTTGCCAAACTTTATGAGAGATCGATGCAATTTACATTTGCAAAGAAATGAGGATATTTTAGTCATTTTACATACCTATTGCTCGAAAATATAACGGTAGGGAGGTGTTTGCAAATAAATTTAAACCTCAGGAGTAGTCGAAATTTTTTAAAACTTAGGGGAGGTCCCTATAATTACGCCAAACTTCTAGAGAGGTCAATGTATTTTACCCCAAAATTATTTATATTTGTTGGTATGATCGGTTCAATCGACGAGGGAGATTATTCCTCGTCAACGATCAAGATTAATAATTTATAAAACCGCGTGACAATTAATCTCAATTCGATTGTGACTAGTGAGCACGGGTGTCGAACCACTGGGAAATGCAGGTTTATATTAAAAAGACTTTTTAGAATCAATTCAAGCGGAAAGAATATTGTCAATTAAATTGGTTGGTGGAAATGCTCCGATTGGGTCGAAGCGAAAACGCAGTAATTAAATAAAGCTTAGTAAAAAAAATGCAGTTAAGTTGGTGGAATGAGCGGAACTTGGGTGAGAAGCCCATTGAATATCAAATATACAATTTATGTTTATAAAATCCTCACTATAGTAATTATGTATGGTGGTTCTTCCAACTACAAGAAGGAAGTCCCAAAAAGATTATGAATACAGGACCGGCAAGTTTATCCCCGAAAAGAATGGAATATCGCTATCCACCTTAAATGAGGAATAAAGCATGCTGGTTTGTATTCATACCAATAAGAACCATTGCATAATTATATAATTGCAATCACAGATGTACAATTATATGATATTATATTTAGCGATAGTGTGCGGTAAAACCTTCACAACTATGCAATCACATAATACAAATAGAGGGATGTTTATAAAATAGGATTGTAAAATGAATCCAACTTCATCCTCACCCAAGCTTGGAGTATTAGCTACACATCACTGGAGGAGAATATCCTTTATCCAGGACAAGCTTTAAGGGTTCACGGGATGGAAAACGGAAATAAAGACAGTAATTAAATGACTGAAGAAATAAGGAAAATGGCAGAAATAAATAAAGAAAAGTGACTGAAGTAAATAAAGAAAAGACTTAAGTAAATAAAGAAAAAGACAGAAAAAGTAAAGAACAGTTCTCAAGTGAGAACTGAGCCATGCATAAAAGGGAAAATAACAGAAACGTAAATGACTGAAAGTAAAGACTTAATAGGAAAGAACAATCCTCAAGTGAGAATTGAGCCAGGCATTGAAAGAAAAATTGCAGAATTGGAAATTGCTGAAAACGTAAACTGCCGAATAAAATGCGAAAATAAACTGTAACTTGAATTAAAATAGCAGAGTAATGATTCAGAGCAAAAGTCATGAACCCTCGAAACGTCGTCGTTACACTTCTATTTATAGAAGGAAAAGGTAAAAGACCAAAATGCCCTCAAAATATCCCAAAATATCTTAGAAGCCCGCAGCCGACCTTGGCTATCGATAGCGAAGGTTCGCTATCGATAGAGGCGCTATCGATAGCGAATCTTGGCTATCGATAGTCAAGGTCAAATTTTGACTTTTCTTGCAGAGTTCAACGTCTGCTCTTTTGGTACTTTCCCCGGCTGCTGTGGTTCCTTTTCGGACATTCCTTTGATTCGAGATGCTCTTCAGGGTTTCATCGGTGACGACTTTATTTAATATAATCTGCACAAATTTCTTGAAACAGAGATTTAAACCCAATTGTACAGATATTCATATAAAACGCTATTTATTAAACACTTATATATATAAGAGAACATAGTAATACCATAGTTGAATGGTATGATTGTGGTACAATCACACTCCCCAACTTAGGTTTTGCTAGTCTCTTAGCAAAAAGCTAAACCTTTAAAACTAGAATTTGAAAAAGCCACTTTCGCAGGGAAACGCGATTGCATTTAGCGTATGCAACAAGCCTTTTAAACCACTAAGTTACCCTTCGTGGACGAGTGTAGTCTCGTGAGAGTTTGCAGAAATGATACTCACAAACATGAATAAATAAAAGAATTGTTTGAGAAAGAATTTTAACAATATACTATGTACACAGTAGGAGTTTTATCCACAGATATATCGCTATTCATAATTGAACATTTATAATACAAGAAATGCTATCTTAATCAGGAAATTAGCAAGTATTCAATGTGTAGTCAGGATGAACTTGATAAAATCAAAATACTGTAATAAGAGTACGAGAATTAACCCATAATTAGTTTCAACTTCAAAATCCTCACTGATGGTCACTCGCAAAAGATGTTCACTCTGAAAAGGTTAGTAACCCAGAGTTCCCAAATGGAAATATACAAGTATAAAACTTATATATTAAGCTATAATTTAACGACCAAAGAGAGATGAAATAACAAAGTTATATATGCAGAGATGCAATTCATACATAAATAAAACTTAAATAAACAAGTAATCACAAGAGAATAATGCACAATATTTTTAAAATCAAAAAGGTCTTTATAGGCTTGTAAGATTTTTGGTTGTAACAGAAAGAGTTTGAAGACTGCAAAATTAGGATGGTTGTAATTTGTTCAGGTTACTACCCTAACCATCCTAAATACCTAAACTAACCCTGACAACAACTTTAAAAAGTTTTAACCAAAAAGAAACAAAGAAATTTTCAAAAAGAAACACTGTCCACGCTCAAAACTGACCATCATATCACATCACTGCTCATCCCCAGGCGGGATGTCAAATCTCGGGTCGGGCTGTGGCTCATAGAATAATGCGCGGTCGGCCTCAGAAATCGGCTCGCCGTCCATACGACGCCACATCACCCGGAGCTGCGCAGAATGCCTCTCCATCATAGCAGACTGTCGGTCAAGCTGTGTTGTCTGCCTATCAAGCTGAGCGGACTGCCTCTGCTGGATGTGCATCATCGATCTCAGTCCCTCCAGGACCTGATGGAACAAACCCTGGGAGCTGGCAGATGGCATGTCTGACATAGGAGGAGCAGCTGGAGTCGGAGCTGGAGCTGGAGTAGGAGCAGGCTCTGATGGACCGGCGGTCTCAGCACGTGGCCTCTTCGGCCGAGCTGCTATACTCCGAGCTAGTGTGGTAGGGGTAATAGGACCCTCACCCCATCGCAGTGGCTCATCGGAGACAACACCCGCACCCAATGCAAAAGCTGTAATCATCTGGGGGTACGGCATGTTGCTCCGTGGCTGTGTGGCAATGAATGTGCGTATCTCGCTGAAGATCAACGCTGCGATGTCAATGGGGTGGTCGCTCAAAAACTCCAGAAGCAGCCGCACCGACTCCACTGGTATCTGTGAATCCGTGCCTCTCGCCCGCAGATTGCAGTAAAGCAGCTTGTTCATAGCTGCGTATGAAGGATGCATGTTCCCGGTCGTGAAGTACATACCATCAAATAAACTCCGGTCCACGCATACTGCATCAGCACACTGACTCTCCGTCAGCTCTAAATAAGTGCTCTCTGCCGCTGTCTCTAGTGGAAGCTCGCACCCCAGATAGGTAGCGATGTCGTCTATAGTGAATCTGACAGTGCGGCCTCCAACCTCGGCCTGGAGTGTCTCGGGCTGATCATCTGCTGTGTGTGCTGTGGTATAGAACTGTCGCACCACACTGGCCATATACCCGCCTCCCTTCCTCAGCCAGGTGCTGAGGTGTCTGTCCTGGAGGATCTCTACGAGCAAGCCCTCGTATCTGAAGGCCTTCGGATCCACATATCTCTCGACATTGAAGTTCCTCGCCGAGAGGATCACTGGCCATGGTCTCGCCGCTCGCCTGGTCGGTACTCTCCTCGACCCGGTCTCAGTCTCGGCATAGCTCTCGAACTCGCGCGGCATGCGCGGCTCTCCAGTCTCACCGATGTCTGGCTGCTCAAATATGTACTCCTCCTCCACAAACTGTGAACCAGATGGAGGAGCACTATCTCGAGGCTGCTGGGCAGACATCTGACCTCTGGCAGATGGTCTCTGAACTGGCACAGGCTGCCACTCTGAGTCTGAACTATCAGACGAATCTGGCTGTGAGCTCTGGGCCTTGCCTCGCCCAGAATCTGAAGACCTCCTCTGTCTCGGCTGAGCCGGCTCCTGGAAGGCTACGCCCTTCCTGCCGGTGGTCTTTTGGCATACCATGTCTCTGTATAATTTTTTAAACCCACACGGCAGCAGATAGGAACATAGTCAGCAGTAGAATATTTTCAGAGATACTCGAATATAAATTTTTTTCAATAATAATCAACACACAACACAGCCAGCTTATTTAACCCACATGATAATCTTTTTAAATCCTATCACCAACTTCAGGACTAGCCTATCATCCAGGCTATAATCAATAACTCTTTTAATCACATGCATCGATGCATGCATGCCCTTGCATGCCCATGCATAGCCTAACATCCAGGCATTATCACAGCTCCACATATTCACAACTCCACAACTCCATATCACAAAGCAGTGTAACAAATGAAAGGACAAGTTTCATTATTTTCTAAACTCAAAAACCCAACATACTATTCTAACTTTTTACATGCAATAATCTACGTACACTAAGTCATGCTATGATATTTTACACAAAATTAAGCCATTTTAAGAAAAATTCAATATTTCAGAATGTGAACAGGTACTCACGAAGTATGGAAGGTGAAGAAGTCGCTGAAAAACCAACTGCCCTCGCCGAAATGCGATGCTCGTGCAAGAAGGCGTCAAAAATGGAATGAAGCGAATGCAGTTTCTGATCGGTCAGAAATGCTCAAAATGGCGCGAGGATCGCAATGGAATCGATCTTGCGCGAAATGGATGGCTGGGGTGGTCGGAAACTGAGCTTGAAGATGAAGGGGTGCAGTGGCTATGGCGGTTTTCAGGCGAAATAACAGTGAAATGCGAAGAGTTTCACGCGGGAAAAGCACTAAATCAGGCCAGGATCGCGATCTCTATCGATAGCGATAGCCCGCTATTGATAGCCAACATGCACTGTCCCGCAGTTATTATTTTTTTGAATTTTCAATAGCTTCTATCGATAGCGCCTATGCGGCTATCGATAGTGATGGTCAAAAATTGACTTTTTCAAAATTTTGGCTTATTTTGACTAAATTATCATAATAACTACTCTATACACAAACTAAATGCATAAAAGACACATCGTTACCCATGGCTTGTTAAGTTATCGAAAAAATTGGCAACTTTTCGGCTCAAAATTGGGTAATATGGGGGTCCTAAACTCTAACAAAAATTAACACGGCTCAAAAACTCGAAGAAAATGGCCTTAAATCATTTTTCAAAAATGTGCACAATATTCTCAATTGATTAACAAGATATTTGCATTCTAACATACGCATGAATTGAACATTTATGCATAATATAACAGGAAAGCAATTACCACAGATTGATAGGATGAATATTTGAGTCCCACAAAAGATCGAATGGTTCAAAATTTGCTTTAATTGTCATAAGTCTCCACTTTATAACAGGTTTTATCAAATACTCAATTCACCAAGTATAAAGATATAAACCAAGTTCGTGCATGTGCAAGATTGAATTCAAGCTAATCACAGTAAAGTTATCATTTAATGTATAGCAAATAGACAACTAGAAATGATATAAATGAAAGAATAAACTCACATTGTAATACATGTTTATTTATCAAATTCTATACAAATAATCTTTAAATAAATCACACTGGGTTAACATGTACACAAGAATAATGAATTACTATGTATATACAAATTAAATGAACCAATAAATAAATTGATCATATACAAATGCATATACATATTAACAGAATATACAAACCCTCCCCAACTAGAAGTAAACATTGTCCTCAATGTTTGACAAAATATTACGACTAGAAATGTGTGTATGAACAAGGGAATGGGTGGGTGGGACTAAGTTTAACGTCTTTAGCTAGACGTGAACTTCCTCATTAGTCAAACTGGTAGGTTGGGTCTTCCAAACTGACAGACTCAATTACCAAACCATCCTGAATGCCCTCACTATCAGTAATACCCTCGATAAAAGGCTTAAGCCTTTGTCCATTCACAAAGAAGGACACACCAGTACGAGGATTTTGAATTTCTACAGCACCGTGAGGAGTAACCCTAGTTACTACAAAAGGTCCATCCCAACGAGATCGATGCTTACCAGGAAATAGCCTTAATTTAGAGTTAAACAGCCACACCTTCTGATTTGGTTCAAAAGATTTCCTATTGATGTGTCTGTCATGAAACTCTTTCATTTTGGCTTTAGCAATTTTGGAATTCTCGTAAGCCTCATTCCTAATCTCTTCGAGCTCATTTATCTGAAGCTTGCGGTGAGAACCCGCTTCCTTCATTTCAAAGTTAAATTTCCTAATAGCCCAAAGTGCTTTATGCTCTAACTCGACCGGGAGATGACACGGTTTGCCATAGACTAAACGGTACGGAGACATACCAATAGGGGTTTTAAAAGCAGTCCTATAGGCCCACAATGCGTCAGTTAAACGCAATGACCAATCCTTACGATCAGGCCTGACAGTTTTCTCTAAGATATGCTTAATTTCCCTATTTGAAACCTCCACTTGCCCGCTAGTCTGAGGATGGTATGGGGTTGCAACCTTGTGAGTAATAGAATATTTAGTTACGAGATTTGCAAAGGGTCGATTATTAAAATGTGACCCTCCATCACTGATGATGGCCCGTGGAAACCCAAACCTAGAGAAAATGTTCTCTTGGAGGAAATTCAATACCACTTTGTGGTCATTGGTCCTAGTGGCTATGGCTTCTACCCATTTGGACACATAATCTACAGCCACTAAGATATATTCAAACCCATGCGAAATAGGAAAAGGTCCCATGAAGTCAATGCCCCAAACATCGAAAATTTCGACGATCAAAATAGGGTTAAGAGGCATCATATCCCTTCTAGACATAGAACCCATTCTTTGGCAGTTTTGGCAGGACTTACAGAAGTCCAATGCATCTTTGAATAGTGTGGGCCAGAAAAACCCACACTGCAAGACTTTAGCGGCAGTCTTTTTCCTGCTAAAGTGTCCTCCACATGCTAGAGTGTGGCAGAACTTCAAAACATCTTGCCTTTCACCCTCAGGAATACACCTACGTATGACCTGGTCAGCACAGTACTTAAACAGGAGAGGATCTTCCCAATAATAAAATTTTATTTGCGAAAAGAACCGATCATTCTCTTGTTTCGACCAAAGAGATGGTACAAGGCCTGTGGCATGATAATTCACTATATGAACATACCAGGGTAAGGTAGAATGAGTGACGGCAAAAAGTTGCTCATCAGGGAAAGAATCCCTAATAGGCATGGGGTCACTCTCTTCTTCAACTACTATCCTAGAGAGGTGGTCAGCAACAACATTCTCAGACCCTTTCTTATCCCTAATCTCAAAGTCAAATTCTTGCAATAAGAGAATCCACCTAATCAGCTTAGGCTTCGTCTCTTTTTTAGAGAGCAGGTACCGCAAGGCGGCATGATCTGAGTACACAATGGTCTTCGATCCCCAAAGATAGGATCGGAATTTATCTAAAGCAAAAACTACTGCAAGCATTTCTTTCTCAGTCGTAGTGTAATTTAACTGAGCTTCATTCAAGGTTTTGCTTGCGTAGTATATAACATAAGGGGCCTTATCTACCCTCTGACCCAACACTGCCCCCACAGCATAATCGGAGGCATCACACATTAGCTCGAAAGGAAGTGACCAATCGGGAGCTCGCATGATAGGTGCCGAGATCAACATTAAGCGCAACTTATTGAAGGACTCTATACAGGCTTTATCAAAGTTAAACTCTACATCTTTAGCTAGCAGATTACACATTGGTTTTGCTATTTTGCTAAAGTCTTTAATGAAACGCCTATAAAATCCTGCATGTCCAAGGAAGGACCGGATTTGCCTAACAGTAGTAGGAGGAGGTAGTTTCGCAATTAAGTCAACCTTAGCTTTGTCAACCTCAATCCCCCTACTAGAAACGATATGCCCGAGCACAATGCCCTCACGAACCATGAAATGACTCTTCTCCCAACTAAGCACAAGGTTTGTCTCACAACATCTCTTAAGCACTTTCGAGAAATTAGAGAGGCATTCATCAAAAGAAGGACCGAAAACAGAAAAGTCATCCATAAACACTTCCAGATAGTCTCCTATCATATCAGAAAAGATAGAAGTCATACATCTTTGGAACGTGCTCGGGGCATTGCATAGGCCAAAAGACATACGCCTAAATGCAAATGTCCCGAATGGACAGGTAAATGTTGTTTTCTCCTGATCCTCAGGGTAAACCGCTATTTGGTTATACCCTGAATAGCCATCTAGGAAGCAGTAAAAACTCTGCCCGGATAATCTCTCTAGAATTTGGTCAATATAAGGCAGAGGGAAGTGGTCTTTCCTAGTCTTGGAATTTAATTTCCTATAGTCTATACAGACTCTCCAACCAGTGGTAGCTCTTGTAGGGACTAGAATACCCTCCTCGTTAGCTATCACTGTTATCCCAGACTTCTTAGGAACCAGTTGAGTAGGGGAAACCCACTCACTATCTGAAATTGGGTAAATGATACCCGCATCCAGCAGTTTCAAAACTTCCTTTTTAACTACCTCTTTCATATTTGGATTCAATTTACGTTGGGCATCTCTAGAAGGATTCACACCTTCCTCTAGGTGAATACGGTGCTGGCAGATTGACGGGTCTATACCCTTTAAATCAGCAACCGACCATCCTATGGCTATTCTGTGCTCTTTCAAAATGGATAACAACTTACCTTCCTGTTCTAAATTTAATGAAGATGAAATTATAACAGGCAAGGTGTCACTATTACCCAAAAATGCATACTTGAGATTAGCCGGCAGAGGTTTTAACTCAAGTTGCGGTGGAGACTCAAAAGACGTAGGAGAAGGGACACTGGCAATAGACGGAAGTGGCTCAACCCTAGGTCTCCATGGCAATTTTTCTACAGAGGAGGTAGAATCTAAGACAAGATTCACCTCCATAAACGAGTGCTCCAAGTCATGGTCCTCGACCCTAAAGTAATTAAGACATGTTTCTAACGGGTCCTTGGACAGAAGATAAGGTGTAGCTTCCTCTACCACTTTATCTATGATATCAACAAAAGAACAATCCTCAAAGTTATGAGGTTGATTAGCTGCACTATAAACCTGCAGCCTGGTTTTCATGTTACCAAAATACACCTTCATTATGCCAGTCCTACAATGAAGGATTGCATTAGCAGTTGCCAGAAGAGGTCGTCCTATTATAACAGGGATTTGGGGCCTAGTTATATCAACAGGCTCCATATCTAGGACAATAAAATCTGCAGGAAAGACAAACGAATCTATCTTAACCAAAACATCCTGCAGTATACCTCTAGGTACCTTTGTGGACCTATCTGCAAATTGAAGAATAGTAGGTGTAGTTTGGAGTGTTCCAAGCTCCATTTTGGCGTAAATTGAATATGGAAGAATATTCACACTTGCGCCAAAATCGACTAACGCTCTATCGATGAAATGACTTCCTAAGAAGCAAGGTATAGTTGGCGTTCCAGGATCTTTTCTCTTAATTGGGGCTTGGAATTGACACACAGCACTAGCAATGTCAACGGGAGCTATGGTTTTAAACAAGTGAACGCGCTCCTTGCGTTGCTGTGTGCACATTTCCTTCAGAAATTTGGCATATGAAGGAATCTGTTTAATGGCATCTAGCAGAGGTAAATTAATATGGACACTTTTAAACACCTCTAACATATCCGACATGCTAGCTCCTTTCTTCGCTCTCCTCTCAGGCGCAATCAGCGCGGATGGAAATGGGGCTTTTGGCACGTACGATGCCACTGGATTGTCTAAAGCTGCGGGAAAGTTATCCCTCGAAGCTTCAGACTCTTTCTCTATTGCAGGTTCTTTCTCTATTTTCCTTTCTTTCTCTCTCTCTATCTCTCTCTCTTTCTCTCTCTCTTTCTCCCCCACTCGATTATCTACCACTTTCCCACTCCGCAAGACTGTAACAGCCTTAACTTCCTCATTACAATGTGGGTTCTGAGAAGTGGAACTCTCAGCTACAAAAGCTCCCTTGGGATTGGCAACAGCCTGACTCGGGAATTTCCCTTCCTCTCTGCGACTAAATGAAGCCGCTAGTTGACCCATTTGGGTTTCTAACTTTGAAATAGATTGAGAATGGGAATGAGTGAGTTGTGCTGAAGCCTCTAGACTTTTCAGGGTAGCTAGGACTTGTTCCTCAAAACCAGGCGTTCTATGAGGTTGTGGTGGTGGTTGAGTCACAGCTTGACTCTGATACTGGGGTGCAGGTGCTTGAGGAGCACCATAACTGGGGTACTGGGATTGCATCAATGGTGGTCTATAGGGTTGACTGGTAGCAGGGTTACTGTTATATGGGGGTCTTGCAGACTGACTAGGATTGGATCCTCTAGGCTGGCTAGACCACTGAAAATTGGGGTGAGTCTTCCACCCGGGATTGTAAGTATTGGAATACGGGTCATTCCTAGGTGGTGCATATCCTTGAGCAGCATTAACCTGCTCTTGGACAAACTCAGGGTACTGGCCTGCCATAGGGCAATATGGGGTCTCGTGAGTGGGGTCAGTGCAAATATTGCACACCAAGTTGACAGGTTTCACATGGGCTTTTGAAGATTGCCCTTGTGCCGCGATTAACTGGTCAAGCTTTTGAGACAGAGCCTCAACTTGTTTATTTGCCAACACTTGCGTGTCCACATCATAAATACCGGCCTTTTTGGGAGGCGGTTTCTTAGCTAACACATCGTCACGGTTACCTAAAGACATTGAGGCCATGTGGAACGAGTCCTCACTCAATGCTTCAAATAAAGCCCACATTTCATCCTCACCTTTACTTAAAATAGCTCCCCCACAGGCAGATTTCACAGTCTGCGTATCACCCTCTGTTAAACCTCTAACAAAAGACTCAATGATTTGCCACTTGGGTACATCGTGATGGGGGCATAATCTAAGAAGTTCCTTCATTCTTTCCCAGGCTTCGTGGAAAGATTCCTGTTCATGTTGGACGAAGTTTGTTATACCTCGTCGCATCTGGTGGGTTTTACCGACAGAGTAAAATCTAGACAGGAATAACTTTTGAAGCTGTTCCCAAGTAGTGATAGGGACAGGGGTTTGGAGAGTGCAAAGCCAGTGTTTGGCCTTATCTTTTAAAGAGAACGGGAATAAGAACAATTTCAGGGATTCTGGATGGAACCCCTGAATTCTAATAGTCGAACAAATCCCTAAGAATTCCTGCAAATGGTCGTATGGGTTCTCTCTATCTAACCCATAGAACGTAGGAAGCATCTGAATGGTAGCATGCTTAATCTCATAGATGAGATTCTCTATGTGTGGGATTTGGATACAGGAGGGTGGATTAAAACTATTGGGCATGAAGTGATCCCTCAAAGTTTTAAGACCTGGTGGTGCTTGAATATTATCTGCTGGTAACATGGCAGTGTGTGCAGATGATTCAGCCATTTTTAAATGATGCAAAGGTACCGACTCGCTGGACTGACTTTGAGACGCTTTAACAGCTCTCAGAGTTCTTTCTAATTCAGAGTCTATAGGAATTACGTTTAATGACAACGACCTTCTACCCCGCATAAAATAGGTCTCCACAGATAATCACGGAATTCAATAAACAAATTGTGAGTAGTTAATCTTTAGCTTTTAATTTGTTGTTTTAAGCGCGCGGGAGTGAAGCTCCCAATTCCTGATTTCAGCCACCTGTAGTTAGAGAAAGAAGAAAAATGAATAATAATTATAATATATTGATATTAACAGTATAAAAGAATATATATATTAAGTAATATTAACAGTATTAATATTTACTACTTAAATTAAATCCCAAAATTCTTTTTAAATAAACCGTAGTTCCCCGGCAACGGCGCCAAAATTTGATCGGTTCAATCGACGAGGGAGATTATTCCTCGTCAACGATCAAGATTAATAATTTATAAAACCGCGTGACAATTAATCTCAATTCGATTGTGACTAGTGAGCACGGGTGTCGAACCACTGGGAAATGCAGGTTTATATTAAAAAGACTTTTTAGAATCAATTCAAGCGGAAAGAATATTGTCAATTAAATTGGTTGGTGGAAATGCTCCGATTGGGTCGAAGCGAAAACGCAGTAATTAAATAAAGCTTAGTAAAAAAAATGCAGTTAAGTTGGTGGAATGAGCGGAACTTGGGTGAGAAGCCCATTGAATATCAAATATACAATTTATGTTTATAAAATCCTCACTATAGTAATTATGTATGGTGGTTCTTCCAACTACAAGAAGGAAGTCCCAAAAAGATTATGAATACAGGACCGGCAAGTTTATCCTGGAAAAGAATGGAATATCGCTATCCACCTTAAATGAGGAATAAAGCATGCGGGTTTGTATTCATACCAATAAGAACCATTGCATAATTATATAATTGCAATCACAGATGTACAATTATATGATATTATATTTAGCGATAGTGTGCGGTAAAACCTTCACAACTATGCAATCACATAATACAAATAGAGGGATGTTTATAAAATAGGATTGTAAAATGAATCCAACTTCATCCTCACCCAAGCTTGGAGTATTAGCTACACATCACTGGAGGAGAATATCCTTTATCCAGGACAAGCTTTAAGGGTTCACGGGATGGAAAACGGAAATAAAGACAGTAATTAAATGACTGAAGAAATAAGGAAAATGGCAGAAATAAATAAAGAAAAGTGACTGAAGTAAATAAAGAAAAGACTTAAGTAAATAAAGAAAAAGACAGAAAAAGTAAAGAACAGTTCTCAAGTGAGAACTGAGCCATGCATAAAAGGGAAAATAACAGAAACGTAAATGACTGAAAGTAAAGACTTAATAGGAAAGAACAATCCTCAAGTGAGAATTGAGCCAGGCATTGAAAGAAAAATTGCAGAATTGGAAATTGCTGAAAACTTAAACTGCCGAATAAAATGCGAAAATAAACTGTAACTTGAATTAAAATAGCAGAGTAATGATTCAGAGCAAAAGTCATGAACCCTCGAAACGTCGTCGTTACACTTCTATTTATAGAAGGAAAAGGTAAAAGACCAAAATGCCCTCAAAATATCCCAAAATATCTTAGAAGCCCGCAGCCGACCTTGGCTATCGATAGCGAAGGTTCGCTATCGATAGAGGCGCTATCGATAGCGAATCTTGGCTATCGATAGTCAAGGTCAAATTTTGACTTTTCTTGCAGAGTTCAACGTCTGCTCTTTTGGTACTTTCCCCGGCTGCTGTGGATCCTTTTCGGACATTCCTTTGATTCGAGATGCTCTTCAGGGTTTCATCGGTGACGACTTTATTTAATATAATCTGCACAAATTTCTTGAAACAGAGATTTAAACCCAATTGTACAGATATTCATATAAAACGCTATTTATTAAACACTTATATATATAAGAGAACATAGTAATACCATAGTTGAATGGTATGATTGTGGTACAATCAAGCATTTTAGTTAAAATATCTTACATAATTATAAAAGCAGCGCTTTAATGAATTAGATATTTTAACTAACTCTAAATAATAGTCAAATATGATCAACTGCTCTATAACTATTAGATCTCGACTATGGAGTGAGATTTAAAGGCTATGGAGTGTTTGCTGACTTTAACAAAATCAACAAATATTGATAGAATCACTACTAGTCAAATATAATTAAAAAAATTAGATATTTTTATAAACTAATTAATTTTCTTAAAGTATTTATAATATTTTGACTTACTAAAGTCATCTAAGGCAAAAATGCTATTTGGGCTCATGGATATTTCGTGGCAAATTGTGTCGTCATTTGTACTATCGAAGAGCAAATTAATCATTCAAACAAGCACTTTCCAAGATGCCGCTCCCAACTCCCTTTTGACTTCTTCTACTTGTAGTATTCTTTGTTTGAATATGAATATTTATGCGTGTGTTTTGTAAGGCAGAAAATTAGTTGTCCGCGTCGAAACTATGTAGAAGGAAGTGTAGACGACAATTACGTTGTCGCGTCTTCCAGTCACATATACTGATATTTATAGTTTCATTTCCCTGTCATTTCCTTTTCTGTGTGGCCTGCGGGTAGGCTATCCCTAAATCCTCCCACCATCTCTTCACCTTCCAATTGATTCCTACCCCTCTAAGCCGGAACTGGTATACTTGTTTCAATTTGTTCGTTTTTATACTTGTTTCATGGGTTTTATTACATCACCAACTGAAGGTTTTAGCTTTCGGGGTTCTCAAGATCTGAGCTAAAATTTAAAGCTTTCCAGTGTTTTGCTTGCTCCTGCTCCTTTAAGCTCCAAATCAGGTTTGTGGTTCACACTGATTATTATTGGGTCTTTGCTTAATTGCTTAGATTTAAGATCATTCACTGTTTGTGAAGGATTGAATTTAGAAGAACCCACCTTATCTTTTGTCATTTTTAGCTCAAATTCAAGCTCATCAAATAAAGGGTGTTTCTTGATAGCTTTTGGGGTTCTCTAGATCTTGCTAAAGTCTTAGCATTACCAGTGTTTTGCTTGCTCCTTGAGCTATTGATCAAAGTCTGGTTTCAGATTTATTGTTGGGTTTCTATTGATAACGAACACATACCCAAAAAAGTTCACTATTTGATTTTGGGGTTTTATTTATTTATTTATTCTAATTTGTATCCAAATCTGCCACAATGGGTAATCTATTTAGCAAGAAACCAAGTGATGATGCCCCTCCACCCATCCAAATCAACACCAATACACAGTACACAGTTGAATTGCGTTCATATGAGGCAGCATGCCAACTCGATCCTGACTTACAAACCTTCGATGCCACCCTTCAACAGCGAACTAACCGAGTCATTAACACCCTTGCCGATGGAGTTGAGGTTCAAGGTGATGGAGTTGAGGTCCGATCCGTATCTTTGGATACGCTTAGTGAGGTCACTGGTTGTCTACTTGAAACGAACAAGGAGGTTGTGGATGTAATTCTAGAGTGGAAGGAGGATATATGGAAAAATCAAGAATTAGTTGAATTGGTGAAAGAGTACTTTGAAAGTAGTCTTCAAACTCTTGATTTTTGTACTGCCCTTGAGAAATGCCTGAAGCGTGCTCGCAATAGCCAATTGATAATTCATGTTGCATTACAACAATTCGAGGAGGAACAAGAAGATGGGGTTGATGGGAAGAATTATTTGAGGACATTACAGGAGTTGAAGAATTTTAAAGAGGCGGGCGACCCTTTTACGAATGAGTTTTTCTTGTTGTTTCAATCAGTTAAAAGACAGCAGGAAAAATTGTTGAAGAAATTGCTACAAAGGATGAGAAAGCTAGATAAGAGATTAAAATCAGTGAAGAAATGGAGGACTGTTTCAAATATAATATTTGTTGCCGTTTTTGCATCTGTGTTGATTTTCTCAGTGGTAGCAGCTGCTATTGCAGCGCCACCGGTTGTAACGGCTTTGGCTGGTGCTATGGCTGTTCCAGTAGGCTCAATGGGTAAATGGATTAACTCACTTTGGAAGGGGTATGAAAATGCAGTGAAACGACAGAGAGAGATGGTTCGCACAATGAACCTTGTCACATTCGTTGCAATCAAGGACTTGGATAACATTCGGGTCCTTGTCAACAGATTGCAAATTGAGATTGAGTCACTGTTGCAAAATGCTGATTTGGCTTTGAGAGAAGAGGATGCGGTAAAGCTGGTGATAGATGAGATCAAGAAGAATCTGAGTGTGTTTATGGAAACCATTGACGGTTTGGGTAAACATGCTGACAAGTGTGGCCGGGATACAAGGCAAGCAAGGACGGTGATTTTGCAGAGAATAATGAAACCCCCAAACAGCTGATTTTTTTATTTGGTATGTTGTACTGTTATCTGTTCCAGTATTGGTTATCTTATGTGAACTTCATGTACCAAGTAAAGAAATGCTAACTCTTCACCTTGGGTCCATTGATTTGGATTCAACCCCTTATGAAGAATACTTGAATATAGAGTTTTACTGTCAAGAAGATATATACTTGATGTATTTAGATTTGGACTTGCCCTTTATCAGAATATTGTTTCTTGTTTTTGCTTTATTAGTTTTTAATCTGCTATATGTGTGGAATGAATGCTTGATTCCCTGAAGTTTTTTAAAAACTTCAAAGTTACTTAATTGTTTGATTCAAGATATAGAATTATGATTGGACAATCATGCAGTTAGTGTTCTCTTGTTAGCATGATAGTTCTGCATATGATATTACCTGCACTATTATTGTGAACTGAAGAAACTTAAGTAGGTGAGGAGTGTTTGTTATCTGAAAAAGATGGGGGGGAGGGGGTTTTAGAGTTAACAATCTTGAACACTTCATATAAAACTTGGAAATGGATATAGTGGCCAGGGTAAGGTCCAGTACACATTTCTCTGTGAAAAATAATGTAGTCATACTGACAGGGTTATAAACACAAGTGGTTAGAACCAGCATAGTGATACAATCTGAGAAATGATGTATGCCTTCCATGATGGTGGGGATCAACAGAGGAAGGAGCAGTGTTCTGCTTTTCTTGCTCAGCCATGAAGGCTACAGTATGGTAGGCTTCTAATCAGTCCACTTGGATTAAAATGGAGCTCGAAAAAGATGAGCTTGAGATATAAGGTTACCCTAACGATAATAAACGTTATTGTTTGATTTGATCATGAAACATTTGTGAACTGGATCTACAATATTTGTGTCTGTGGCCTTAGTAATCTTCCAATAAATGAGTACGATTCTGTATGGGCTATCTATAGATGAACTAAGGTTAAATTCAAAGCTGCTGGAAGCTACTGTAGGGTCAAAACAGTAAAGTAATTTCTTACTTATTTAGCTACATATATATTAGATTAAGTCCTCTCTAATTGCAAGAAATGTCGCTAAAGATAAGTTAAATACAAGCTTCACAAATCCTAGAAATCTTGACATAGTGAAGAGCTCCTTTAGTTCTTTACCCTTTTCTTTTTTTTGTGTGTGTGTGTGTGTTGGGGGGGGGTTTGACATTGAGAAACCTGGATATCTCAAAATCACTAAAATATAATGCATATCTTGAAGTAACAAACTCACAAATGGGGTGCCATCCCAACATATATCAAATGTAGGATTTTTTGTAACTTTAACTAGATAGCAGATTAATGTCCTTTTTTGTTTAAATTCTCCTTTTATTTGGTTAGATGCTCCAATGCCTTTTACCTTGGAAGATCATGTAGCTGTCTAAGATGAAAAAGTCTGAAATCCACATATTCTGGACGAGTTATCTGGTGCAGTAGAATGAGGTTCTGGGATAATCAGTGTAGGCAATGAGTGTATTGAGTCCCAGAATGACTAGGTTGAGGACTGTTGATCCACACAGAAACCACCACCCTCACAATAGAACACGTCACCCATCCTCCCCGCAGAGAAATGGTGTTAAAACATCTCTTGCAGGAATCAAGGGCTAGCTGCAGACACTTGAAAGCTTTTATATTTCGAGAGGTCTGGAATTGATATCTTGCTGAAGAATTTATTGTCATAAAAAATGATTCATAGACTGCTTCAAATGTCACAAAGTTTCATATACCCCCACAAACAGTTTGCATTTTGACTTGGTCCCGCAAATGAAGAAAAAAAGGGGTGGGGGTGGGGGTTTAGAATCATTTTCATTTCGTTTCGTTATTAGAGTTATTTGATTGGCATCGTTGTGGTATATCAGTGCTCAACAGCCAACGACTTCACTTATTGAACAAGCTGCTGCATCCTGCCTAACTTCGCACCACCAAGTCGAATGCCTTGTTTTGGTGAAGAGAGAGTATATTAGGAGCGTTTGGAGGAGCTTCCATCTGATTTTGATCTAGTGATCTCATTGCCTAGTGCCTAAAAGAAAATTTGAGTGTAAATTACTAAACTGTTTCTGCTGACCCAGGGAAGAATTAGAGCATGAAGATTCATGGCTCATATGAGCATCAAAGATTGTATGTGTGCCAGCTCTATACTCTATAATAGTGTATTATTTGGGATCTCATCCAAGGCCAAGATGTCTACAATATGGCTCTTTGAGTTAAGAATATGAATGGGGCCACAGAGGACAAGTAGTTGTCTGAATGAATTATTGTAGTTCAGGCAAAATCCTTTTAGGGCATGCTTACTTCTTGAAAATTTTCGCAGTTTTCATTTTTATTTTCAATAAAAACAAAAAACGGCCTAAAAAATGCGTTTACTTGTAAAAAAATGAAAACTATTTTCAAGAAAATGAATTCAGGTTTTAAGAAAATGTGAAAACATCAAAAAGACGTTTTTTGTATTTTCACGAAAATTGAAAACAATGATTATATCGTGGCAATACTAGCTTATAAACATAGAAAAAAATATGTAGACCAACTGTAGAACCAAAAAATAAAAATAATAAAACATATAGAGATAATATATAGTTTTAGTAAATGCATTTACACTATTTTTAGATTTTAAAAAAAAGTTTTAATAAAGTAAAGGAAACACATTTTTTAAATTTTGAAAACTGAAAATGAAAACTATTTTTAAAAATTTTTCACTGAAAATAAAAACTGTAAAAATTTTCATGAACTAAACATGCCCTAATCTTTTTCAGATTTTTTTTTTTTTTCCTTATGTGGAAGTCATTTCTTAATTACAATTCATACTGAGTGTTTGCTAAGCCAGGGGAGAAAAAAATATCACTGGCAATCATTTTCAGAATTTTTTCATATTAAGAAAACGAGCGGTTTCGTTTTCACCATTCTGCTTCACTGTTGAAGTTTGATAATTGCATTGTTGTTATAGCTGTTTTTTGTTGTTTTCCAACTTTGTATTATGCTTTGTGCTGGGAAATGGTTCCCATGGAAACCAAAAAGAGGTTTTGAATGTGGTAAGAAATTAACTGGTGCTTTATATATTGCTCAGCTGTTGCCAGCACTGATCAAGTTTTTACTTACTAATGGCCTCATAAGGTGATGATATTTTTTTTTCCCTTTTCTTTAAAAAGAAAAAAGAGGCAAAAGAAAAAAGAAAAAAAAAAGGTCATAAGCAAAATCACTCTGAGAAAATCATGCATATTTTGAAAAATTAACTGTTGGATTAATTAGAAACGGTAAGTAAAATATAATATTTTTATTTTTATTTTTTTTAAAGTGATGAAAATGTGGAACCTAACATCATGCCAACTCCATGGAATCATGACCCATATTAAGGGGATTTGGATTTGCTGTTGATCACCCTTTTGATCAACACCTATTGATCATCTATATCAATGGTTGAAATGCTTCCATATAATGGTTTGAAAATATTCAAAGATCCTCAATTATTGTCTTGACTTGAACACCAAAGGACAAAGTTTTTTTTTAGCAATAATCCTATGTTTCTCACTCATTTTTTTAGTAATAATTATAGTGATCCAACGATCAGTTTTTTTTTTTTTTAAATGTTACTAAAAAAACTATGACTATGTTGATTTTCAAATTATCTTCATTTTTTTTTTTGGTCAGTTTTTTTCAGAAACTGATTGTTGGATCATTGTGATTTTCGACAGGAGCAACATACATAACATGAATCTATAATCCAATGGTTAGATTTTTTAATTTGTTTTGTTACTGACCACATGGAGGTCTATTAATATTTCTGTATTTTTGTAATTTCTAAAATCAGTTTAAATCTAAAGCTTTTCTATTAATTATAACTTATTAGTGTACACTAAATTGATTAACACCGTGTTGATCAAAAGGGTGATCAACTGCAAATCAAATTCATATTAAGGCTATTATAAAGTTGTTATGAGCTTTCTTTATTTTTTTTTTTTTTTTTTCAAATTGTTAGAAATCTATTCTTAACTTTGATTATTTTTAATATTAATAAATAAATACCGTTGGAATCTAAAATTTCTCACCTAAAATAAAAATATATTCCGATAGAGACCAATTGACATTAGACATTGTATCTTTTTTTGCATTGTTATATTGGGGACTTCTAGAACATTCAAATAGTTTAAAATCAGTTAAAAAATAATCAAGATGTTATTATAACTCATAAGCTCCAATTAAAAATAAAGACACGACATTTAGTCACCAAAATCAAGGGATTTATGGTGCACATGCATATGCATATGCATTTGTTCTTTCTAATGAATTTCTCAAGAGAGGACCCCACACAAAGCCTTGCTTCGTGCGATGTGTGCTGCTGGTGAGCATTGATTTGATTAGTCAGAGCAGCGTTTCACCCTTCCGATACATCGTCCAATAGATTTAAGTAGTCAAATCAGACCAATGTGAACCGTCAGATATGCATAAATTTTCCTACCTACGCCCGTACTAGACTGAGCATTCGTATATGTTGTCATTGTCAGACCATATAATCCAACTGTCAGAACACTCCTCCAAATCCAACGGCTTGTGTTTAGCCAATAATGGCGGGAAAACAGGTCGACGATTATAATGTAGATAATTTAGTTGGTGGAATATGTGAGCCCCACGCGAATAAAGATAATAGCTAGAGTGGATAAAGGCAATCCACGTGGGCCCCTCTCCTAGATTTCGGGCTCCGGTTACAGTCTTTTCCACTCCTCTTTACGTTTCTTTTTTCCGTCTCTGCTTTCTGTATCTTTGGCGCTAAAATGAAAGGTTTTAAGACCTATTTACCCTTCGTAAATTTTCAAAAGTACATCTGTATATATGCAATTTCCTCTTTTTTTTTTTTTTTTTTTTTAAACAATAAAGAACGCACACCCACAAATCTTAATCCAGGCACATCTCGTTGGATTTGAATCCGATGCCTCCTACAATAAAAATGAAAGAAATACACTTACCAACTCAACTAAAAATCAAGTGCTTGCATTTATATTTTTATATGACTAGAACTTTACTTAAAGATTGACTTTTTTTAAAAATTATTAAAATTTTTGTTTATAAAATAAATTATTTTTAAATTCAAAATTTATTAAAATTCAACTTCATAGTAAAGTTATTAAATTTATTCAAATTCAAATTCAAATTTTATTCTTAAATTTATTAATTTATCAAACAGATATTAAATAAAGTATTACTTAATTCAATAAAGCTATTAATATTTTAAATAATTAAATTATTAAAATTCAACTTCATAGTAATGTGATAAAAAATCGTTTGAACATTTTAGTAAAATAAATTATGGGTACAATTAGGAATAGGTCAAACCAGAAATAGGTCCAAATTGAATTCAGATTGGTCATAATTCAATTTCTTCAATCCGAATCCAATTCGGACCTATCCTCATATTTGGCCTTTTGGAACCTGTCCAATTCAAAATTCGAATTCAATTCTTTATTTATGTATATCATGTATGCCAAAATTAAGTAATCCAATGGTCAGTTTTTTAAAAATACCACTAAAAAAAATTATTATACTATGATATTTTCAGAAATATTAGAATTTTTAATTATTATGATTTTGTTTGTTTTCTTGTATCAAATAATTTTCTCCATTTGGAGGTTTATTTTGGATTATTAGACTAAAATTTTATTTTATTTTATTTATTGTTACTTTACATAATTGTTAATACTTAATTGTTATTTTGTTCAATTGTTTACTTATGTGGAAGTACAAATCTTATATTGGTACTTGTTATAAGAAGGAAAAAATCAAGTTCTTATGTAGCTATAATTGAATTTGGATTTGTCCAAAGCCGATTCGAATTAAATTAGGATTGATTCTAGTCCTTGAAAGCCTAATCCAAATTAGTTTGGATTGGTCCCCATTTACTTTTAATTCTGTTCAATTCGAGTTGCACCCGTAAAATAAATGGATTAAGTTTAAACTTAATTTTAAATTTATTAATTCAAATTTAAACTACTTATTACTCAACTTGAATGACTTATTCACTGTTTTGAATTTAAGACTTCTGGTGGAACCCATATCCGAAAATATAATGCTACACATCTCAAAAATTCATTTAAAAAAAATATTTATTAAAATTTATTATTTATTATTTTATTTTTATTTGAGATGCAGCTTTTAAAATATTTTTGTAAAACTTCTACCATTTTTCACTGCAGAAACAACCACTGTTTTGCTCTCAGTCAACCGGTGTCTATTCTTCTAACATAAGAAAAGTCACGTGTATTGGCACATTTGCCCACGTGACTCTTTCGCTGTGGCACTCACCCATTGGTTCTTCAGTGGCTTCCAGACCAAATACATACTCCTCGGAAGTATGCATTCTCTAATCTTCGGGTCCATCCTCTCCATCACCAGCCAAAAAGCAAGAGTGAAAATTACAGTCATTCATTCTCTCTAGCTGTGCATGTATGTAATAAATGTTGGAAGCAGTGGAGAATACAGTTAATGGTGGTGGGCTATTACAGTCGCATAGCTGTGGAGAGAGCAGCGAGGAGGGGCTCACCGTTTTGCCGCCTCACACCAGAGTCGTTGTGACCGGTAATAACCGGACCAAGTCAGTGCTGGTTGGCCTCCAAGGGGTCGTCAAGAAGGCTGTTGGGCTTGGTGGCTGGCATTGGCTGGTAATTCCTCTTACCCATTTTGCGTTTTACTAGTATGAAACTGTGAATTTGTTTACTGAGCTTTTGATTTTGAGATTGATTATTGTAGTTTGTGCAATTTGGGGGTTTTTAGTTTGAAGGTGATTTGTTTTGGTGTGCCCTTTTTGCAATGTGCGATAATTGAGTAGCTCCTGTTTTAGTTATTTTCTTATTTGTATTTGTTCTTTTATGTGTCTGGTTTTTTAAGGCTTATTTACTAATTCTGTTTTGTTAGCTCAATTTGATTGTTTTTGAATAATTGTACGAGTTTAATTCATGAATTTCTCGTTCACTGATTGTTTATTTAGTTCTTTTTTTTTTTTTTTTTTTTTTAATTCAATAATTTAGGCTTAATTCAAAGTTTCAAAGCTTTGGTTTTGGTTTAGGATGGGATTCGTCCTTACGGTGATAACCATATTGGTGATACTGTTTGTGGATGCATTTGTGATGCCCTTTTTCAGTATATCTTGCTGTATGAACTTGTAGGGGTCCATTTTTGAATCTCTAGGATTTCCTTCTGAACAGTGAATTGGGATTTGCCTTTCATGACTCGGATTTTGGGCGGATCTAGTTTTGATTGTATTTTATGGTTTATGTTTTTTTCCTCCCTCATCGCTTCTATTATTATGGAAAACACAGGATGTTTCAGTGGATTTTAGATTGAAATTTTCCATGTTTTGTGCTTGCGCCTGGTGTTTGGTAAATTCGATATATGAGGTTTATCAAATTCTGAATTTGGATTTGTGGATTTGTTAAGTCCCTGCATATTTTTTCTTCATCTGAGTCTCTATGTTATTTAGTGATTTGAGTTGTTACTCCTCCAAAAGTCCTACTTTCTTTGGATATTGAAGATTAAATTTCTCAAAAGGATTTTGTATAAGTAATTTATGCTTTATAAACTTTAAATTTTAACGGAAGTTAGTTAGAGTCTCCTCTGAATTAACTGCAATTGGAACTGATTTGGAAGCTCAAATGAATCCTTTAATTTTCATTCTTGATGTTCTCAATTGCAAGTGATTCAGTGTTGTATACAATATTAGCGTTGGTTGCCAGCAATGGACTCTTGTATTCTTCTCCCTGTGGACACTATAGATGTCCAATTTTCGGACACGTGCCCGTCTTTAAAATCCACCGGACCCATAAAAATGAAGACAACATTTACAGATAGACACTTGTTCGAAAATTGGACATGTGTTGTGTCCATGGGGAGAGTGGGGTGACAGATGAATGCTAGCTGATGATAGCATCCCTCTTAAATATTTGATATATTAATCAAATTTATTCCTATTTGTATGGTACTTGATTGCATTGGCTAAGAAAATCAATATCAAATGTTTTTTGTCCATACTTTCGGTAAATTTGAAGTTTCTTGCTTCCTGGATGAAGTCTCCAGATTTTAGTCATTGTCCTGTTTTCTTTGATTCTGCAGGAGTTGTTGATTAATGAGATAAAACCTCTCGAAAAGTAGAAATTTTCTTTTCTGTCCCATGAAATTTTAACTTTCTTCAAGTGTTCTGAGTTGTTCCGCCAGTTTAACTTCTTTTTGTTACATTTGAAATGTTATATCAGAATGCATGTTTGGTCATCTTTGTGCCCTTTTTTTTTTCCCGTTTGTTGCTTGTTGTTTACTGCTGTCCTGATTCATGATTTTTTCAGGTTCTTACTAATGGTATTGAAGTGAAGCTACAGAGGAATGCTCTCAGTGTTATCGAATCTCCAACCAGCCACGATGATGATGATGACCCTGAATGTGAAATCTTGCAGTGGAATGACCCAGACATTGGTGAGTTTGGTCAACTTGGTAAATTGTATCTTTTTGCTCCTTATGTCATCCTTTGGATATGTGGGAATTTTTTTTTTCCCATTTATACCTATTTTAACTTATTATATATATATATATTAGTGGGTGGGTTGTAGTGTGAGTCCTCAATCAGAAAATAAGAATCCCATAGACGTCCATACGACCCTGATTATTTTACATATTGTTGAGTTCTGGATTGTCAGGAATGAGTGATCGAAAAAGTCCTGGGTTCTGCATCTGATATATGTTTTTAGGTTCCACCTGGTCCAATTGGTATGTCATAGCCTTTTCAAATTTAGTGGCTTGTTTATTAATCTGTTGTTGACTACATGGTCTGCCAGTGGCAGCTAGTATGGCTGGTTATGGTGGTTGTGTGTTGGTGGGCACTTGCAATTGTTGGTATGATGTCATTTGAAATGTTCAAGCAAGAAGCAAGTTAGAGTCGTTTGGGACAACCATGTGGTGTGTCTGAGAAAGAACTTTCTTTGGGAAAGGAATTATCGTTGTTACATAGGATGCATTGTGTCTGTACTTCCCTGAACACGATTAACTATTTTGGAATCACTTTGCCTTTTTTTGTGGGGGTTGGGGTGGGGGGTTGTTTCTTTTTAAAACTCCTGTTTTCTATTTTTTATTTGGTGCTCTTTTTTTGCCTTCTTACTGCAGGGTCTGATGACACTCTAAAGTCCCGCAGACAAAGAAATCAGTCCCATCAACCGGTGGGGTCGTTTCATAAGGTTATGAGTAGAACTTTTTCTGATGATTCACTGTCCAAGGGATCTGTTTCACCTGCCGGGAATACCACGGTACTTGGCATTAGTTTTACGCTTGCTAGCTTTTCATTCCTCATGAATAAAGAACATTATATATCTATGATGGTTATCTAGTTCAAAATGATATTGATCCTTTGTTTATAGCTTTCATTATTTGTTTATAATTCCTGTTTACAGAAAATTGACTTCAGCAAACTAGAAACGACCGCATTATTGAGATATTGGAGACACTTTAATCTTGTGAGTTTTATTTTTAAATTTATTTGTTAATTATATTATTGTGATTACTCATGCATGCTTGGCACCGTCGACAATCTTGAATTCTCCAGCATATGTCAAATTCTGAAATTTGAAGAGTTGTTTCCTTTTGTTTTGGTGCCTGCAGCATCCTTGCTTTTGTATTCTGAAATGAGTCCTGTATATTTTATCCAGGTGGATGCCGTCCCAAGCCCATCCAAAGAGCAGCTAATTGATGTTGTACAAAGGCATTTCATGTCACAGGTACTACAAATTTATGTGCTGCTTTTATTCTTATTGAATTTTCATATTATGAATATTAGCACGTGGTAGTGATGCCAGCACATTTATCACAGGATGCTGACTCCTTATATTAACATTGATTATGGTTAAATCATAGATATAGCAAGAAGATTGTTGATAGCTGGATTTACTTTATGATAATGTGAGCAATATTCATGTGATTTGAAAATTATTCATTCCTCCATCATTCAAGAACTTGATATTCCATCTTATTTATTTGAAACCCAATTGCTTCTTATCTTCCTGAAGCAATTGGATGAGTCGCAGGTCATTGTAGGGTTCGTGCAGGCTGCAAAAAGATTGAAACCAGTTTGCAACTGACGTATGAAGAAGGAGCATTTCGTTTCGTTGCAGCCTCCTCACAGATAAAGGTTCTCCAATTTCTCCTCTAGCGTCAGTTTCAACTTTCCTGTCTGTAACATGTATAAATCCTCGGCATTTTCCATTCCGCACTTCCTGTTATCAGTTTGGGTAAATGAGTTGCCTGATTATAGAGGTTCCTACTTAAGTCTTTAATTCATGTAGATAATGTTAAGTGGTGAAGAAACCTTTCTAATGTCCTCAGTGGCTTCAATGCTGGGTTCAAGTGCATTTCTGACTTGGGTGAAATTATCAATCACTTTGTGTATATTAATATTAACTAGCCTTCTTTAACGTTTCTACTTTCCTACTAATGTGTTGTCTTCTTTACTTGTAAAGAGGTTATTCTGCGAAAATGGAAACAGAAATAGTTGTGTGAGAATAGGAAGAACAATTTAACCTCAGGGTGGGTAGCTTAGTGGTGGAGCAAGCAGGGCTAAGGGCTTACCAAGTCCCTTGGTCCTGTATTCGACTCCCACTAGCTACTAATATCCGGAGCCACGGACCGCAAGTTGCAAGGCGCAAGCCTTGTTTCGGAAGACTTGTTCGGTGTGCAGGATTTAGTCTCTGCACGCAAGCTGGCCCAGGATATCTGTATAGCAAAAAAAAGGGAAAAAAAAAAAAAGAAAGAATAGGAAGAACAAATGGGCGCAGAAATTTTGGAGAAAAGTACCATAGAATGAGCTCATGAATTACTATTATTGATTCATACTTTGCACTGTTATTTTAGATGCATCTCTCATGCTTCTTCACTAGAGACGAGGGCATGCAGAATACCTACAACTGATCCACAGCTTTTTAAAGACAAAAGTTAAGGCATGACTGCAAGTATGAGTGAAAAAACGAATGGAGATTCATTTGGGTTAGTTTTTTTTTTTTTTTTTAAATCACTTTTGGAAAACTATTTCTTTACATATCTCATTAAAGTTACAGTCAATCCTCGCTTTTCTATAAAAGAAGTAATTTTGGTAAAAGCATCAAGTAATTTTGGTAAAAGCATCAATCACTTCTAGTATGAAATTTTTGCTAAGAATCTTATCACTCTTCAAGTTGTCTAGTAGTGATCATTACTCCATCAGTTAGATTAAGTAAAATTTTAAGTTTCAAAAGTGATTTTAAGAAAAGTTGATCAAAATGGACCCTAAGTCGATGATAGTGGTCTGGTCTCGGTAAAGACATCCAGACTCAACTGCTCTGCTCAAGATATCCACATCCGTTGATAATGCTGTGATCTGAAGTGAGACGGTGAGAATGAGGAGAGGTGGTGTTGGTGAATTGCAGATATGAGAGACAGAGCATAGAGGTTTGCTTCTTGAGTTAATGGTGCTGGGGCCATGATGGATTGGTTCCGTCGGAATATTGCTTAATTGACATTAAAAGGTGCGTTTCACTAAGTTATTTAGATTGGATGGTCCAATAAGATAAGTAGATGAGTTATCCAAAACTGCTATGACTGAAATCTATCGCTACAAGTATTACTATAAGAAAAAAATATTGTGAATTTTTTATAAATTATAACTTTCAATTGATAATTTTTCAAAATTACCTTAGAGTTGCTTTTTATTATTATTATTATTTATTTTTAGCGATGTATATCATTATTCTTATTTATTTTTAAATATTAAAAATTAAAAATTAAAAAGCTTACGACCTGTTTGGACACTAAAGGTATAAACATCTAAAGGTGCTTTTGAAAAAATAATAATTTCATTTGATGTAATGAAAAATATATATTTTTTACATTTAGGTACTTTAATGAGAAGCATGTTGTTATGAAAAACATGTAAACATGGTTTACAAAAAGAGCACCTTTTAAGTGCTTATGCTTTACCTTCACACATGTTCTTAGGATCCGTTTGCGTTAATTTTTGCTAAAATTATTTTTGAAAAACTATTTTTTCACATATTTTTTTAAAATTATGTTCAAATTATTTAAAAATAATTATCATTCCCACTTATATCACGTGACATTTTAAGTTCCAAAAGTGATTCTAACAAAAACTGATGTAAATCCGGCTAACCAATTAAAAGAAGCTTTTAGAATTCTAAAATGCCAAAATCAGTCCCATAAAAGTCGACCAAACCCGATATAATCGAGTCTTTGAGAGCTGCTATGTGAGCGACGGTTTCCGGCACAGTCTCGCAGCAATTTCGGCACAGCTCCGGCGACGTCCACCTTCCAGTACCGTTTTCCATTGAAAGATTCGGTATTTCTCCTCGTCCTCTTCTTCTTTTCCTTTCTTTAAATATATTTTTTTTTCAAAAGTATTTTTATAGTTTTCTAAAGTGCGAACTACACCAATTATTTGATAAAATGCTTCAATGGAAAAAAAAAAAAAAAAGTGTGTGAATGTGCTTTTTGCCCTTTTTGTTTTCTTGTTGCTAGTTTGTTGAAATATAAGATATGTTTATTTGTTGAGTAGAAGCAAATACTGAAGTTAATATATACTTACTGCCATTGTTGCGTGTTATTGCTAGCTCTGCTTGTCAGGAGCAGAGCCTTTTTTTTGAAATTTTACAATGAAGGTGACTGAGTTTGTATCAGATTAGAATTTCAAACGAAAAATCATGGAGCTATGGAGTATGGAACGCCCCACTATCATTTGAAATCACCGTTCCATCTAGTTGTAGGTTTCCTGCATGCAGGTTCTAAAGTTCATCTAAGGACTAATAATGGTGCTCAAGGGGACCACCTTTCACTGTTCCCATATGAACTCGGTACGGACGGAGCAAACCGCTCTGGCGATTCAGCTGTGCATGCTGCAAAAAACAATTAACACACAGAGAGAGAGAGAGAGCTTACTTTGTGAGAGAGAGAGAGCTTACTTTATGTGCACAATAATTTTCCTTTTGCATCCATCTTTTATTCTTCTCAATGATAAACTTCTTTGTTGCTTTGCAGTGCTATCTTAACAGGGTTTGGGTTTCTTGTCAATTTCTATTTTTGATTATTTAAGTACCCTCAGCAAACAGGAGTTGCAGAGTCTATCACAGGTATTATTATTGTCTTCTTCAGATTAAACTATATTGGGTTTTGATCTAAAGATGCTCTCTTTCTGTTCTGGAAATGGAATCTTTTCTTTATTCTGCTACCGTTATTGTTATTTATTGCTATGTTTTTCCATATCCCATCTTAGATGAGTCAGTGTAACTCTGAATTGCTATTTGTCTATTTTTAAATTTTCTATTTACTTTTAATATCACAATGTTTCTTGTTGGATTTACTCCTATATTAATCTTGTTTTTTTTTTTTTTTAATCAATAGTTATCTTGCTTAGGATGGTTTTCTGAAACCTGACTGCTGCTGTTGCTGTTGCTTATCAATGGACATTAGACGAAAAAATTGTCTATGAAGAGAATCAATGGTTATTTATGTTCCGTTCTCACGGTGCCCATGGATTTCTCAAAAAGTATATGCTCTTTTTGGCTATTTATGGTGATCAGCGTTTTGGCTATTGGAAGAGTTCCATTAAAGGTGTACATTCCCTTAATCAATTCAAGCAAAAGAAGCCTATTCGACAAATTGACAGAAAGGCGAGGAAATCCGTCAAACCAATTGAAAGTAGTGATGTAGACCCAAAAGTTTACATGAGGGATACTATTGGAAAGATATCAAAATTTTTGAGATATTCGACCTGGGATTCTGCTCAAGAACAGCTTGAGAGGCTCCCCATTAGATGGGATTCTTACACAATCAATCAGGTTCTGAAAACCCATCCACCAATGGAGAAGGCCTGGTTGTTTTTCAACTGGGCTTGCCAGTTAAATGGTTTTAAGCATGACCAGTTTACATATACGACTATGCTGGATATTTTTGGAGAAGCTGGGAGGATTTCGTCAATGAACTATGTCTATCAGCAGATGCAAGAGAAAGGAATAAAGATTGATGCAGTTACTTACACTTCACTTCTGCATTGGCTTTCCAAGAATGCGGATATTGATGGGTCGGTGAAGGCATGGAAGGAGATGAAAGCTAATGGCTGCCGTCCAACAGTTGTTTCTTACACTGCTTACATGAAGGTTCTATTTGATAATAACAGGGAGAAAGAGGCCACTAAGATTTACAAGGAGATGCTTCAATCTGGATGTTCTCCTAATTGTTACACTTATACAATCTTAATGGAATATCTTGCTGGCTCTGGTGAGTGTGAACCTGCTTTATATGAGCTTTATTTCTCTGTTATTTTTGTATGTTGGTGTGATTGTTGATTGTGTTAACTATTTTTGTTATGTTCAATAAATATATGCTTTTATCACTTTACCTTTCCTTTGAAAAAGTGATTATCAGTAATAATGTTTATATCTAGCTGTGCTTTGTTATTGGATTTTTGACCCTTTTTTTATTCTATAGTTCTTAACCTTTTATCTGTCATACTTTTAACTGAACTCCATTCCATTTGACCCACAAACTTGAATCCAACTTCTCTGCAAGAGACGATTTAATTACTATGCATTTTTTGTTGATAGTGTTGATAAGTCCAGCCTGACTACTTGTTGGCTATTAGTGTATTCATATCTCCTCCATTGATAGTGATGATTGAGAGTGAAAACTAAAATTGAACAAAAAAAGAAAGAGAAAGATAGTTATATACAAGGAGGAAAAAGAAAAAGAGGTGGGTAAAATAAGAAAATAAAATTGGGTAAAAATACTAAGAAAAAAAAAGAGGGCGAAAACTCCGCCCTTGCATCTAAGAGCCCCAGAGTTCGATCTTGGTCAAATTTCTTTTATATTGTTTATGCTCTACGCCTTAGGTGAATCGTCATCAATGTTTAGGTTGAACAGGCATGCATGTCAATATAGTTCATTATGTTCCATATCTTTGGATTTCCTTTTCTTTTTGTTATTTTTTCTTTCGGGGGGAAGGGGTTTGTGATCTGTTACATGGGCGTTTCTCACTGTCTTCCATTTTTGGGGAATTCAATCACTTTTAGAGTTTGATCTTGGGGTTCAATTAGGCCTATATCATCATCAAACACAGGAATTTAATCACTGTAGAATCTAATTCTGAATGACCCCATTTCTGCAATCCAATTCCAGGATATTGAGCCCAACCTTAGGATAACCATGTTTGGCTGAGGGAAGAGTACTTGGAAAGCATTTTCTTAGATGGAGTGATGGACATGCAAACATGACATGTAAAATATTGTGCAGTTTAATGTATTGATGTACTGTTAATTAAGATTCTTGTGGTAGTTATTGTTTAGTACACTTCAGGGCTTATCAAAAGGATTTCTTTAATGCTTACCTTTGTCATGTGGATCCCATGAACAGAGTGTCATAATCAATAATAATATCGTTGACAAGACTAGGTCAGTTACTATCTCTTAAGTTCGTTGCTTATGTTTTTGACATAAAGATTGGGAAGGTGTGATTTCCTCAGGCTCTCATTTTCAAAAAATGTTTGTGGTGGAGATACAATGAGTGAATTGCTCAGCCGTATACGGAGAGAATTTACTCTCAATGTTAAGTAGTATCTCTGATAATCTAGTATAATTCAAGTAATTATCTTTGATAATAGTATATGAGTGCATTGCCTTACCCTGAAAGTATAGGTTATAGAATGAGTCCTGCCGCCATGCCTGTTTTCTGTTGATTTGATGCTCATAAATGCATTCTGGGCTGCTTTGCGGTAGATGAAAATCCCATATATGAGGACCAGATACAATTCTTTTTTTGTTTTTGTTTGTTTTAATATGCGAGAGTTTGACTTATAGTTCAAGCTTCTTTGCGGGTCTGTCATTTGAATCAATTTTCCTTCTATTGTGTTAGAGCATTCAACCCAAAAGCTTAAGCCCTATCGCGGAAAGGCCTGACTTGGTATATGAAGCTCTATCAAATCTTTTTTTTTGGCTATGTGGGATAGAGTGGATTCTTCAATACTTCCCCTCATGTGTAGGCTCGTTTGGGCCTGCCACGTGGATAATTTTGCTCCGATACCATATTAGTCTATATTAGAGCATCCAACCCAAAAGCTTAACCTATAGAATGGAGAGGCCCTACTAGGTATATGAAGCTATATCAAGCCCTTTATTTGAGTGATGTGGGATAGAGTGGATTCTTCAACATATTTTTTATGATTACAGGGGTTTTACAATTAGCTGGATGAGTCATATTTGTTTCCTAGTTTCATGATTCTGTCAGTCTTGTTCTTTTCAGCTGGTTTTCTATTTTTCATCTATAATAGTCTTGAGATGCCACAATATTGTTGTATTTATTATATTAATTAAAAATATCCAAGATAATATAGATGTTAATGTACATTGTAAATATTTGTAATCAACAAAGGAAATTAAATTAATTGTCCTTTTGTAAAGGCTCCTGTTTTTCACTTTGTTGTATTAAGCTGTCTTTGCTGGACTATTGAGGTTGTGTAATAGAGTTAATAATTCTATTCTCAATGGGTTTCAGGCAAATACAAAGCAGCCCTTGAGATTTTTGGCAAAATGCAAGAAGCTGGGGTACTACCTGATAAAGCTACATGCAATATTTTAGTTGAGAAATGTTGCAACACAGGAGAGACGCCGGCAATGACCCAAATTCTACAGTATATGAAAGATAACTCCCTTGTTCTTCGTTACCCTGTATATCTGAAAGCATTTGAGGCTTTAAAAACTACTGGTGAGAGTGATGCCCTCCTCAGGCAAGTTAATCCTCATTTCTTCATTGAATGCAGTAGCAAGAAGGAAGAGCTTGAAGCATCTTTGGTTGATGTTCATTTCACAATAGATAGAGGTCTTATTTTAAATTTCATGAAAAAGAAAAATTTTGTTGCTGTTGACTGCTTACTCACTGAGATGATTGATAAGAAAACCCAATTGGATTCTGCGATGATCTCAACTATCATTGACATAAATTGTGCTCATTGCAGAACAAGTGGTGCTTTGTTGGCCTTTGAATATAGTGTGAAAATGAGTATAAACATGGGGAGAACTGCCTATCTTACCTTGATAGGCACTCTCATTAGAATGAATTTATTTCCAGAGGTTGTGGAGATTGTTAAGGAAATGATTGGGGCTGGACATTCTCTTGGATCATATCTGGCTGCACTCTTAATTTATAGGCTTGGCTGTGCAAGAAAAACTGTTTGTGCCGCAAAAATATTTAATTTATTACCTGGTGACCGGAAGAACTCTGCCACTTACACTGCCTTGATTAATGTCTACTTCTTTTGTGGGAATATCGATAAGGGACTTAAAATTTATGACACCATGCGAAGTGATGGGATTCATCCGGCATTAGGCACATACAATGTGCTATTAGCTGGTCTCCAAAAAAGCGGCAGAGTTCACGAAGCAGAAATTTATAGGAAGGAAAAGAGGAGGCTGCAAACTGATATCCATGCTCAAGATATATTCTCCATGGAGGAAAAGATCTGTGACCTTCTATTTGCTGGGAATGCGGTGTCTTGACATACTAGTTAGGACCATGGGCATAGTGATTGCATACTTATTATATAGCCTCCCAAGAAAAATGGTGTAATTGGGCAGCACGAAGAATCATGCCGGGATAATATGTACATGTAGCAGCTGCTGGGAACACAGAACGGACATTATTGGGCTTCGTGTTCTTGTTCACCAAGTTTGATAAGCAGGGGCTGAAGTGTAGCAGGTGAGTTGCTTGCTTGTCTTGTTCTTTGTTCAGCTTCAAATCATTTTGGATGGTGCACTGTTTTACGTTAGGAACATGTTTCCCAGACCTGTTCATAATCCAAAAAGTTTACATTACGTCATTCATCATTTGTGAAAAACGCAATTGGGTATTGAATTCTGAATTATTAATGCTGTGAGGAAATGATTTGGATTTCAGCTCAGTTTAGCTAACCAAAAGTTTAAATGCATGGCACACATAACTAGGAAATTTTATTATTATGATTTCTTTTGACAGTTAGCAAGGTGATTCATACACCAACCATGAAAGTCTCCAGAAAAATACATAAGGTAATTGATAAGGGTGAAAGCATAGACCTGCTTACACTCCTTGTTGTTAGGTCACAAAGAGCATGGCTTTAGGGTATTTTTTCTAAATGAAAAGGATTATATAATTGATATATTTTCTAAATGTCTGGGGAATGTTAAGCATAATAACAATTGGAGCGGATAGGGGCAAGTTTCCAATCACAACCAGCTTACATATATTAAGAGTAGACATGTAGCCATTGATTGAGCAGAAAATGAAAGGACTAAGGAGTCTCATGGTGTATATTGTTTGTTAAAAATATAAGCTTCATTTTTTATACCCTAGTTCTAGTTTTTTTTGCAGATTTTATTTTTAATTATTAATTTTCTTGTCTTTGATTGTGGCTGCAATAGGTATGGTGGTCAAGAACGCCCTTCAATCCAACGATTCCTCTTTTATAATACACACTATTTTCATTCAGAGGGGGACACTTAGCGCCAAACACTGAATAAATTTCGTACAAAAGATGATGTTAATCTATCCAATCATCTGGATAAACTCAGAGAGAGTGGTTGTTAGGGCGACTAAACAATTCAAATTAAGGTGTCATTTCCTTCTTTGTTGGTCAAAATTTGAATTTTTTCGTGTTGGAACTTCCAACTTGGAAGCCCATGTGTAAACCCCCTCACTGTACCGAGTTTTTTTGCAAATGTGTGGTTTGAAAAAAACTTTTTGACCAAAATATAGTTGTTTCAAACAATTTTGCAAAACTGAGTGTGGCCGCTGTTGCGGCTTTAAGATTTCTATTTATAAAGAAACTGCAATAGAGGCTTCAAATTTTTTTTTTTGTTTTTTAAATTTTTAAATTTTTTATTGATAATTTCACATTTCACAGTTTTTTTACATTCAGTTTTCTCAAAAATCAACTGTTGGATTACTGTGATTTTTGATAGGCATGACATACATGATTGGGGTATCTAATCCAACAGTCAGCTTTTTAAAATTTGCACTGCAAGTGGCTCTACAAGAGAACACCTGATGCAAGAAGCATCGAGTGCACCTTATATTAGCACTTCTGATAAATTATAAAGTGATATTTATAAAAAATCAATTGTTAGATCACTGTAATTTTTTGCAAACATGAAATTGATAAGAAATATATTTAATTCAACGGTCAATTTTTCAAAATTTGTTCTCCATTCAAATCTAGGCACGCTACCTTACAAATTGAATGCAAAATAAATTTTGAAAAAGAGATCGTTGAATTAAATATATTTCTTATCAATTTCATGTTTACAAAAAATTACAGTGATCTAACGATTGATTTTTTTATAAATATCACTTTATGACTTATCAGAAGTGCTAATATAAGGTGCACTCGATGGTTCTTAAATCAAGTGCTCTTTTGTAAAACCACTTGCGGTGCAAATTTTAGAAAACTGACCGTTGGATTAGATACCCCAATCATGTATGTCATGCCTGCCAAAAATCACAGTGATCCAACATTTGGTTTTTGAGAAAACTGAATGTAAAAAACTGTGAAATATGAAATTATAAAAAAAAAAATTTAAAAATTTAAAAAAAAAATAAATAAATTTTGAAGCCGCTATTGCGGTTTCTTAATAAATAGAAATCTTAAAGCCGCAACAGCGGCTACACTCAATTTTGTAAAATTGTTTGAAACTACTATATTTTGATCAAAAAATTTTGTTCAAGCCATACATTTGCAAAAAACTCCACCGTGCCATGTAAGCCTATTGGAGCCATTATCTGTTTGGTTACATTCCTCTTTTATAAATTTTTTCTGTGCTGGCGTGTCGGCTCGTGACAGATTGCTATTTATTATTTCAAAACATATCTTATTTGGTTTATAAAACTCTCTTTGAAGCTATCTTTATAAACAATTTACAATTAAACCCCACAAAATATTAATCAAATTTCCTTTTGCTTACATCTCCTAACCTATGCGATCCGAACGAGCAGAACGTATATTCTTCAAACAAAAGACATTCTTGCTGGACATACAAGTGATTAAATCAAGTCTAATCTAATATTCTAATCCGACCACCATCCTTCTTTGAAGCCACTGCTTACTCCCAACAGAAATTAAAAAAAACGAATATATTGTTTTTTCTAGCTCAAAAGTTCTTGTATAGAAAATTTTTGCATTATTATAAAGTATCACTGTAAAGAAGAAAATATTGTAAATTTCAAAAAGCTACTTCCATTCCTTCTTTGCAGCGATACTCCTGTACATTTATTATATTTGGCGTGTAATTGACAGGGTCGGCCTTCTCTTCAACACTAAAACTTTCATAATTACTGCGTACACCCTTCAAATAGATGCTGACCAAATGACCAATTGGTTGAAAATGACAAATTGACAAGTGAATTGGGATGGGTTTTTTTGCCTAACAAATCTTCTTCAAGATGCTCACAAAAATGGAGATAAGGAAATGCACACTTACCTTTCTGGACCTAATAAAGTTACAGAAGCTAGTGCTGCTTAATGTAATAGGGCACAAGTGCGTAAGCAGTTGCTTTTAGCACTAAGTCCTTGCAATTAATAACATTTTCGGATTTTCCTTCGCCTATATGATCTAATGAGTGAATATATTAAGAAGCTAAAAAAAAACGCGGGAAATACAATATGAAGGATGAAGGCTCTGAAAAACGTGGGAGCAAAGGAATTGTTAAACAAAGATGATTATATTGTTATTTGTTTAACCATCCAAGTGCCCAAATTCAATAATGTATTTCTTGAATGACAGATACCTCATACCCTACCCTTCTTCTCTTTTATGCTCCATCAATAACTTATTGCTGACTTAAATTATTTCATCCATTTCAATTCCCGCATTTTTGTCAGAAGAGAAGAGCCGTTTGTTATAATGTTAAGCAACCCTTAAAGATACAGAGAGGCAATTTAATTGGAGTACGTAGCCAACCAGCATCAAAATTAAAATATATATATATATATAGAGAGAGAGAGAGAGAGAGAGAGAGTAATGATGAAGTTAGAATATGTTTATGTTAGCATGGAGTTCATAGATAATTGTGGGATGTATATTTTGAAAAACTGACTACTGCATTAGATACTAAACTTATGCATGTCATTTCTGTCTCAGAAATATTACTAAAAAAACTGTTACAGTTTTCAGCGGTTACAATTTTTCATAAGGATTATTGTCATTCAATCACCTTCGCCACTGATTTCATTTGAATAAGCTAATATTCAATGCCTGTATATGTATGCTTCATTCAATTTTACAACCCATAGTTTGAAGGTTTCTATAATGCTTGTTGTCATCACAAACTTGCTTGCTTACAGAAAAATAGCTTATATCTAATGAAAAATAATGTTGTTTCGTGATTTTGTTTTTTCTTTACTGCTAAATATGATTTACAACCACTAATATTGGTCTTGTGGCCGAGTAGCATCTTGGTAGGAGCGCCAAGATCGAGTATTTCAGCAGTTTAATGGGTGCAGTAGAAACTTAGTCTTAGTTTACCCACGTATACTCTGATTATCGAAAGATTTTGTACTATTTGTGGGTTGGGCTTCACTTTCGAAAAATACTATACAACCAAAAAATCTATTGACGGAATTTCAATTGAGCCGCTCTTTGAGATAAAAAGACAGAATTATTGCTGAGAAGTGAGTACTGAGTAGACAGAAATGATCAAGGACAAGATTCCCAATACTTCTCATGAGACCCTATCACACCAGGGTCAGCACCAACGTACCTACCAATAGGCTACTTTGGACCGACAAGATGAATGGAAAAGCATTTGTATGGTGCAAATTAGAAAATAAAAAACCATCACAAAGGCAACGATTCCTCAGAATATATGCCGCTATGGAATTGACGAAGAAAAACCAGTGCAAAATCTCAAGCAACTGAAGCAAGTGGGCATTTTTTTTCATAGATAAGGCACGTATGTATGCATTATTAATGGCTAGAAGGCTCAGGTTCCTTCAATCCTAATGTTGGCCTCACTTTTATATTCCAATTTACAGTGGAATTTGGAAATGCATATGAAAAAAAGGGGAACAAAGCGTCAAATTTGAATTAAAATGTCAAGCATTCTAGTCCCTTTCATGATTGAGTAAAGCTAGAAACAGAGCACCCTTATGGTGAGCTGATCATCACAGCCGTTTGATGAATCAACACATTCATCAAGAAGTGCACTAGAAAGTATGATGGCAAATGTAAATTTCAAGGAGAACTTCATTTATGGGGAAGGAGAAATGGGCACTGGATGCATCACTATACTCAGGGGCATTGAGAGAGAGAGAGAGAGAGGTTAAGGATATCTGAGCATCCAATCCTCCAAAATTATTGCAGAAAAGGGTGCGCATTTACGTTTACGTTTCTTTCATAAGTCCACACGTCTTGTGTGTTGATATCAACTTAAAAGCCTCGTTATCCAATTACAATTATTATTGCTGGTGGTCCGACCCTCTGTTCCATTCCCAATACAATTATTCTTCGAATATTAATTATTTTCTAGCTAAAATTACTATAACTATGGCAGCTTAATTCCCAAGTGTGTATATATATATTTCTTCGAATATTAATTATTTTCTAGCTGAAATTACTATAACTATGGCAGCTTAATTCCCAAGTATATATATACAGAAATTCTCTTATGAGGATCACCTTACTTTAAGCTAAAGTAAGCATCTAACAGTAAAGCCGCCTGTGATGAAATTTTGGAAAACTGACCGTTGGATTAGATACCCCTATAATGTATGTCATGCCTG
>JAESVK010000348.1:252296-293462 GCA_017140935.1 Hamamelis virginiana | reverse complement strand
TTAGATATGAATTTCTGAGATTTAATTTTTATTATATATTTTTTTTATTGAATACTACTGAAATCTGATATTTTTACTATGTTTTTTTTTTTTTGTTATTTTTTTTTTCCACAGGAAAGTGAAACTATGTTACTCAAGATCTAAAACGTGTAAAGTGTTCCACGTTTGAGATGGTGACTCTAGGGCTTTTTTTAAAGACCAAAGACACCCTGCGATTTTTTCACAGTGACACAGATTCTTCTGGGTTCAAACCCATTACCTCCTTGAGGAGGTGACCCTAAAAACATATCTTTACAATAAATTTTTATGGTTGAGAGGTGATCTCTGAAATTTAAAAACAAAGACAAGGAACAAATTGTAGAGATAACCTTTCATATGTTACAAAAATTATTTAAAAAATTCTTCAAATAAAAAAAATTATTTAAAAAAAAAAAGAAGAGAGAGAAAGAGTGTTTTTTTGGGGGAGAGAGAGAAGAAAAAGACCATTCAGTGGGAGAGTCAGGGGAAGAAACCCAAAAAGAGGAAAAGGCCAATTCGGTTAAAATTTTATCGACTTAGGATTCATTACCAACTCATGACCTGGTTTGGAGGAATCTGGTTGGTTGCTTGGAGTCCATTGGGAGTCCATGGCTATTCACTAACTTGGCATTAGATCTTAATAGATGTCTAATATTTTGGTCCATGGCCATTTACTAACTTGGCTTTAGATCTTAGATATGGGAATTAATTTCTGGTAGAAAATATTGAGAAACAGAGAAAGATGGCGAACCCATTTGGTAAACACATGTTCAAGGAAGACAACACTGAGGGAGAATTGAGTGAGACAAATACAGGTTTGTGGTGCCCATCATTCCACACTTTGTGGGATGGTGTGACCCTGCAAAATAATAAGCTGTATGGCCAATTATATAATTTGGGTTGTTCTGGATTTGGGCTTGGATGAGAATAGTTTTCAGCTTTTGTTCTCTCTCTCTCTCTCTCTCTCTCTCTCTCTCTCTCTAGTTGGGTAAGATTGACATTTGACAGGAAAAACATAGGAAGGAGACGGCCTCGGCTAGGTATAAATGGTCTGAAGATCAGGCTATTGAAAATAGACAATTTTTCACATTTAAATTGGTTGATGGTTTGAGTTTGACTGAGTGAGGGCCATGATGGGGATTGCATTGGCTATAGATTTATACACTGTTGAAACATAAAAGCCCAACATTCATGTACAAAGTCACGTGAAGTTGAGCCATTATTACCCAAATGTTTCACAATTTCTGTTAACAGGTAGTGAAAACCTTCGAAGGCCTAATTCCTGCACCCGTAATCCACTCAAACGATCCAAGAAGGAAGGAACTTGAAGAAATGGAGAAGCAGAAGGCTGTCATTGACAAGAAGGCAGAATTGCTAGTTCGTCGTGAACTCTGGTGTGGGCTTGGCTTCTTTGTCGTTCAAACAGCCGGGTTCATGAGGCTAACCTTTTGGGAACTGTCTTGGGATGTCATGGAGCCCATTTGCTTTTACGTTACATCTGCTTACTTCATGGCTGGCTATGCTTTCTTCCTCAGGACATCCAAAGAGCCTTCCTTTGAAGGGTTCTTCCAGAGCCGGTTTAGTGCAAAACAGAAGTGGTTAATGGAGAGAAAGAATTTCGACATTGGAAGGTACATTGAGCTTCGGAAAGCTTGTCATCCACACTTGTCATTGGAACAAGCCTCTTCAGCCACACCATTGTTTGATAATTCCAAAAGGGCAGATTTTGATGCTCTCCAGTCTGCACCATTAACTTAAAGACTGGAAAAGAAAAAGGAATCAAGACATTCAATTTTGTTCCATTTCCCCCCAATGTCAAGTAATATGCATTGTAATACAAGTGCGGCTTCTTGTAAACTTATTTTGGAGAGTTTTTTTTTTTTTTTGTTCATCAAACATCATTCTGATTCAAAATTAGATTCATGAATGAAAAGTTTTTTCTTTACATACTTCTGTGAATACCTTGGGATGATTCATGAACGAAAGATTATATTGTACCAAAGTCCAATTCTGCAGGACTGCAATAAGCAGCATGGCCAAAATGATCTGGCTCTTTCAATTTAAAATTTATACCTAAATTTACATTGGTTTGTAATATTAGCACTCAAAAAGGATTGAAACTCACAATCTCGTGAATTTTAACATCCCAAAATTCAAATACAATGGTTTTAGCCTTTTAGTTCTGGCCAAACCATTTAATTGATTCAACTTTCTTGGTCCTTTCCATTAAAAAATCTGCCTGGGAAGTTCTGCTGCTGGCTCTGATCTTGCCTCGTAAAATGAGAAGATGCTCATTGTCTTCTCCTCCCCCCATCTTTTTAATGTTCAAATCAATTGAACTATGCAATATTCATCAAGTCTCAAAGCCTTGTAAATACGTACTAAACACATAAATACCAAACATTTTTTTTTAGTTCAACGGTGAAGTGTCCGGACCAGTTTGTGCGCACCTCGTCTAAATCTCTCTCTAGCGATCTTAAGGGACACTCCCTCATATCGGCCTAGTACATTCAGGAATTAATTCCTGAAGTGCTCCCAACCCTTAAGCTAGTCATCACATTTAAGAGCAATCAACTCACTCCTCCATATATGCATGTAGTCCAAGTTACAACAATCATGCTAAGCATAAACTGATATGAATCAATTGCCCTCAGTACAGTGCCTACTAAGGGGGGCGTTCGCATTTGAATTTGCTTTGTCTAAATCATGTTTAGAGCTCAAATTTTAATTTGATCAAAGAGATGTGATGATAATCATTTTGGACATCTCGAAGGGTGAGAGGATGGTTGGATAAAACTGAGCCCCCTATTTTTTGTTATAATCACTTCTTGTATGAAAATTTTAGTACGTGAAGTCCGGATCCTCTACTTGTGCTTGCATATATTTGGGTGATGTGGCATGATCTGGATGGTCTGCTTTTCACTTGGGTGATGTGCAGACCATCCAGATCATGCCACGTCATCCAAGCACCAAGCATATGCAAGTAAAGGATCCCATTCATAATTTGAAGATATATGTGGAGACATAATTCTTTAAAAAGTGATTTAGATTAGGTCATGTTTTCCTTGCACCGTATTTTTCATCTATGCTTACATCTCAATTTAAAAACACTACTTATACTAATTATTTTGACTATCCGATTGTTGACATAATTATGCTAATAATGTCTTATACACATCATATATGACAAAAATTATAGCAATTCAACGGTTAGATTTTAAGAAATACTATTATAAAAAAAAACTGTAATATTTTTAATTAATAAAAAAATATAATGGTTATTCACAATGATATTTTTCAAAAATTAACCCCCTTTTTTTTTTTTCATATATGACAAACATAAGAAGAGTGATCTAATCCAGCAACTGATTTTTTAAGATGTTGGATCTAAAATGGTATTTAGAAAATGAAGGCACTGTTTGGATTTGTTTTTTATAAGTATTTATTTGCTTTTTTTTAATTTTTCTAAGAAATTACATATTGTAAATTTTTAAAAAAACAAATAAGTATTTATAAAAAATAAATCCAAACAGTGCTGAAGTGTAAACATAAGTGTGAAAATAAGGTGTAACGGAAACTTGATCCATTATATAAATTAAATTAAATGGGAGTTAAAAAAAAAGAATAAAAAAATAAAAAATATTTGAATTTGACTGTTCATACTTCAATTTCAGTTCATTTGAATGCACTGAATATTTATACAAGTCTGTTAGAGAAACCAAAACTTTCAGTCTTTTTCTCTCTGTAAATAACGCGGTAGTCGTTGATTTGACAATACAATATTCAGGATAGCTGTCATGATAACATGCTACATAATTTTTGATGGATGTATTCCAAGTGCATTCATGATGAGCACAGAGCCTATAATTTTGGAGGCAGATAAGATAGAGGTAGAATTAGATTTTCCAGATTGGGATGCTGCTAAGTAATGGCGGTAGGTTTTTACTGGACAGGCTAAGTCTTCTCTCTGCACTGTTTTGTTCCTTGTAAAAAATACAGAGTACAGACCCACGCGTTGCAGGTTCCACAATTCACATTCGATCATGCCACGTGGTAGGTCCAAGTTCACTCAACCACCGCCCAATGAACTATGAAGCTTTAGAACTTGAAAGGAAATTGTTGGAGCATTCATCTTTTCATCCTCTACTTCCTTTGCTGCCTGGATTGCAAGCACTAGGAGTGTGCAAAAATCCGCCCGATCCGTCTTATCCGTCCGATTACGTCTGAACCAACCGTAATCCGCGGTTACATATTTCATGGAGGGTGGGGTCGGGTGGATGAGGTAGAAATTTTATGGGTGGAGTTGGTTGGTGGGTGTCAATACCAAAACCCGCCACTCGCCAACATTTATATATAAATATATTTATATATATAAATAATAAATTTACATAAAATGATTCAACATACTTGTTATAATTTTTTTTTAAAACAAATGCATGCTAGAAAAGTTAGAAAGTAGAAACCATAAAGGATTAAAGGAGCAAAATACATGATATAAATTTATAGCTATTTCTTTGTCATCAAATTGCACTGTAAAATATTGGGAAGATACTCCAAGGCATTTAAATATTATGTTATAAAGTGGTGATGTGTTTGTTCATCATCATATTCAATGTTCAAATGCGAACGGAATCACGTCGATCTATGCATAAGATGTCTCTCTTTCTATTTTTGTTTATTATCTTTTTCAATTAATAAGCATTCTTCATTCATTTTGTTTAGGGAGCTCCTATAAATTTTGAGCAAAATTTCATCCCATTATCAAATGTACTCACCCTATTTTATATGAATGTGTCTCCCTAATTCTTATTTCTTATTTATATTAATACGTATATACTTTCAATTTATGTGCCTTACATCATTTTTATAATTTTCATATTTATGTTTTAAATAATTTATGGAGAAGTCCCAATATAATTGTAGTTTAATCATTAAAGAACACAAAATTGTATTGTTAGATATAAGTTTAAGGTGTCTTTGCTTGTTCAAATGGGTTTAGAGATTTTAGGTGTCTATAAAAAAAATTATTATTGATTGGCCCACCCAATCCGCCCATCCGCTGGTTGAAATCCCACAATTTTTTCAACCAACCCGCCGGTTATTAAGATGTGCGGGTCTGTTAGTAGTTGAGAGGATTAGCCACCCGCTAAGAGTGGATTGGTTGACGGTTTTACCCTCCACCCGCCCTCAACCGACCCGTGCACACCCCTAGCAAGCACTTGCATTGGGAACAACTTGTTTGGATTGTTGTATCAACAAATATACAAATAGTGTAAGAGATATCAATCCTAAATTTAAAAGTTTTAGGTAAACGAGCCATACATATATATATATATATATTAATTTTCTTATGATAATTTCTTTATATGAGGACCTGACTTTTTTATCAATGTAATATGAGAATTTTGGAAAACCGATCGTTGGATTAGATATTCTCCCAATGTATGTCATGCATGCCAAAAATCACAGTGATCTGACGGTCGGTTTCTAAAATATAGACTGTGAAAAAAATGTGACCATTAGATACTGTTATAGTTTTTCACGGTCTGTATTTTAAAAATCATCTGTTAGATCACTGTGATTTTTTGCATGCATGTCATACATGGGATTAATATTCAATCCAACAGCCGATTTTTGAAAATATTCATCTGATATTAACTAAAAAGCCAAATCCGCTTACGTAAGGACGACCTCGTGTATATATATGTTGATATTATATTTTTTAATACCACCTGATGTGACAGTGTATAAAATATTTGTATCGTGATAATGTGTTATATTTTTATGTTTTTGTTTTTGTTTTTGTTTTCTAACATCTCCTCCAACTTGAATGGTTGAATCCAATAAGTCTAGCTACAGCCCAGCCCAATGCGAACTAGGTCTGGGTTTAAAAAACGATGGATGGGGCGGCCCACCCAAATTAAACAATCTTCTCATTCCTTAATGACCCAATTGAATGTGTGTGAGAGAGTGGGAGAGAGAGAGAGGGTTGATGCCTTGATGGTTTGCATTAGTTTAATCTTTTTTCAGTCCAATTTCTCAGTGCTCCAAATAAAGTTAGGGCCTGTTTCCGTTAGCTTATACTAAAATCACTTTTAAGAACTAATTTTTTCTCATCTCTCTTTTAAATTATATTCAAACCATATTTTTACATATCAATATTTTCATATTAAAAGTGATTGTGATAAAAGTTCGGACCTTAGTTAATTTTGTCACTATTAGTATTAAAATTTTGTCATGTAATTCTATCATCTTTCAAATTGTTTAAAAGTGATTGTCATTCCTCCTCTTAAATCAAGTGAAGTTTTAAGCTCCAAAAGTGATTACAAAAAAAACTAATGCAAACGGGCTCTTAGTTTCCGTGTGTACTTAGGTCTGATAAATATTCTTTATAGTTGTCATATTATTTTTATTATTATTTTGGTACGAATATTTTTTTATTCGTCTCTTCTCTCTCTCCCTCTATATATATATATAGATTAATCTAAGTATTAGAACAAAAACTCCATAATTGAAAAAAAAAAAATGTCGGCTAACTCTGGCTGTCAACTCTACTTATTTGTCATACCTGAATTGACTGCATAAAATATAGGGGTGGACTCAAATATTCCTTTGAAGATGCATTTATATTTACATATATTATATATAATTAAAAGATGGTAATATTTGGATATTCCTCCTTGACCGGTAAGATCCCATTTAGGCACGGATTTATAATTTATTCATTAATGAAAATGATCGAAAGTGGGCTCCACAATTAACTTGAAAATTCCATCTCACAACGTCTTTTAATTGACTGAATAAAAGAATGCTTTTTTTCGGCCAGTAAAAGTATGCTTAACTAAAAAAATAAATGCTTAACAGTATATGTTTTGCATATATATATATATATATATATATATATATGCGCTATTTGTTAGCACACCATAGTTGAAATTGTTCCTGTATGTGCTATTTGTTAGCACACCATAGTTGAAATTGTTCCTGCAGTAGGGAATATTGTGTTGCTATCTTTCTATATAACAGATTAATTAAATCATTAGGATGGTCCCAAATCAAGATGATTAGTTAAGTAATCCCCAAATGGGACGTCACTCATCCGATCATCCCCATAATGAGTGGAGATCTTCTGTTCCATTTTTTATGTATTACTATCTGTCCCCTTTCACAGAGTCCAACTTAAAAATTTCATCTTTTAATAAATATTTATATTTATATTTTCAATGTGGACTTTTGTTAGATGGGACATGAAGTGGTACATAAAAAGTGGGACAGAAGATCTTCACTCGTCCATAATCAAGCCCGAGTAGTACATATTCTGGTACAAACCGTACTAATAGCAGTATATCATTATTTGTCTCGTTTAAATTGCATTTAATTTTTTATCATGAATGATATTCGTTCGCACTCCACACAAATCAAAATAAGGGAAATTTAATTTTGCCTTTTCATATATATATATTTTTTCATTTCATATATTTTGGCATTCTACTTTTGTAATGTCAATTGCATAACATATTTTGAAAAATCTATCGTCGGATAAAATATTCATTTTATGAATACAATGCTTGCTAAAAATCACAATGATCCAACAATCGATTTTTTGAAAAAGCTTACTGCAAAAAACTGTGTTCTTTTTGTTACCTCCGTCCTACAAAGACATGTATTCTTTTTTTTTTTTTTTGGCTTTCCTAAAATAATAGTCCATTTTGAAAAGTCAAATTATATTCTTTTTAACTTTTCCATATTATCCTTTATTTTTCCAAGAATGCTTTGATATGACACTAAATGCAATTGTAGAATAAGGGTAGTTTTAAAAGTAAAAGGTAAAAAAATCACAAATCAATGCATTAACGAGTTTTTTTTTAATATGTGTGTTTTTGGAAGTGACCTATTTTTATGGGATGGAGGGAGTATTAGAAATCTAATCATTCTGCAATCAGTTTTTTTTCAAAAACCAACCATTGAATAATCATGATTTTTGACAAGCTTGACATTCATAAGATGTGTATTTTATCAAACGATCGATTTTTTTAAATATATTCTGCAACTAACCCTACAAAAACACAGAATGCCAAAATATATCAAACTAAAGGTTTTTTGACATAAGGGCAAAATTGGAAGTTTACCATTATATATATATATATATAAAATTTATGGGCATTAGATCATCTCATCACTTAAAAAAGTTTCCATTCATGAGATGATCCATTGGCCATAAATCTTAACTGATTTAGATTTAAGTCAGCATTATCTAACTATATATATAACTTATGGGAATTGGATCATCCCATTACTTAAAAAAGTCTCCATTTATGAAAAGATCCAACGGTCATAAATCTTAACTGATTTAGATTTAATGCTGACTGAATCATTTCAATATATATATACACACTCTTCTGTGGAACCTAATAAATGCAAAAGTAAATGGAGTAAGAAAGAAACATGCCAGTAATAAACAAAATTTCATGAGTTTTATCAATAAATCATTATTTGTTTCATTTGGGCACAGTTTGGTTCACTTTGACCTTTTTTAAAAGTACTTTATTATTATTATTTTTTTAAATTAGCGATGTTTGATTTTTTGATAAAATATCAAATATTATTTATTTTTATTTTTTTAAGAAATCATACTGTACTAATTTGAAAAAAAAAAAAAAAGCAAAAAATTAAAATATTTATAAAAAGTATATAAATACTTATAAAAATCAAATCGAAAGAGTGCCTTAATTAATGAGAAGGCATGAAATCAGTAAATATAATTGAAATGGAAATAAAATTTTAAAATACATTCGGATAGGGTTTTAAAATGAGGCATATATTTTCCAAGGGATGGGTTAAGCCAGGCTCTAGTCCTAATCCTAATCCAGATAGTGGATTGGTTGTATACCTTTTTGAATTTGATATTCAGTCCAGAGGCACTTGCATGCTTATTTGCTACCTATTCGATTAGATTTTGGTATGTTTGGAAAACTTTAGGATCATAGTTAAACGTTGTACATGTAATAGTCTAATAGACATTGCAGCACATTACTTCACTTTGTGACTGCATGGCCTATGCCGCTCCAACTTACTGGGTTTTAGCATATTATTCCTGCTTCTCAGGGAAAAGACTTCGGGTTTGCCCATCTTGTTTTTGTGTTCCCATGCTGCCAAAAAGAGGAGAGTGAGAGTGTGAGAGAGAGAGCTGAATTTAGTTTCCTTCAAAAAAATTGGTCAAAACAGCATGAAAATTGCATTTCTTATTCTTATCAAACTCAGTCAGTTGGAAATTGAAGTAAAATCTTAGAACGCCCAACCAAATAATCAAAATATTCCAAAGAGGAAAAAGAAATTGTTCTCTGAATTCAACAATTAATATATTGTAATGGGAACACAAGAATTCCTTCCCCTATAAATTGCAATTTTAAATGAAGAACCATAATCCAGTAACTAAAAATTGTAAAAAAAAAAAAAAAAAATACTTATATGACTTGACATTGCTGTTACCTATTGTAATTTGTAAGTTTGTAACCACTTCTCAACCATATGTATACATATATTCATATATGTATATCGTGTACAAAGAGACAAGATTCTTGGCCTCTGAATTACAAGAAAGAATACCTACCAATCAAAGATCCTTGACTTTAATCTTCTTTTCCATCTCTCTCCCCTCTTCCACGGGCCTCAACTCAGAGCATGAAAGAACAGTGGATTCATCATCAATTAAACTTGCAACATTTCTGTTCTTCATATGAATCTTCACATAAAAATTCAAGAACAGCAACAGAATTGCCCCATTCAGTACTGAATTGAAAATCCATGCCTTAATTCCATGGCACCCACCCTTCATCAAATGCAGCAGAAGCACCCCCACATGGCACATCAAATTGCAACCCAACAACACAATCTGGCAATTCACCACAAATGGAAAACACGCACTGGGTAGCCCGATTGCGGTCCAGAACCGGTACCCGTATACCACCGAATAAACCGACGTCGTAAAGATTATCGCCAGGACTTGAAAAGATTGGGAGAATTCCAGCCACAAAAACGACATGAATGTGAGAATTGAGTGGTTGAAGAGCTGAAAGAAGACCAGCTTACGACGTCTTAATATCGTAAAGAACGTACGGAACATGTGTAGGAATCTGGAGATGTAGAATATATAGGACCAGAAGAAGACCCGACCCGATGGGCGCGTACCGTGAGGGAAACAGAGGAGCCATTGGAAGGGGGTTTTGGAGTTTCGCCAGAACCAGCGGGTGTCGCGGATCTCGGCGGCGGCTGAGAATAATATTCCAGCGAAGATTGTGGCAGAGAGGAGGGCCATGAAGAGGCTGTGGAGAGCGGGGAGAGGGCCGAGAGGGACGGGGCGGCAGCGGTGGCGGAAGAGCGAGAGAAGGAGGTGGAGGAGGATGGAGAGGGTGAGGTAGAGAGAAATGGAGGTGAAGAGGAATGACCACGTGGAGCCCCACGATTGGGTGTGACTCCATCGGAACTTAATGATCGATGGGTGCTCCGACAGGTAGTAGGTTACGGTCTGGATCATCGTTCCCGGGTTTAATCGCGATGTATTGAGGGAACAATCGGACGGTGGAGGTGAGTTGAAGGAGAGGGAGACGAACCTGTTAATATGTTAATACTAATGATTTCCGTCTAGTCATTCAGTATTCTGGTTTGTTTTTAGAGCGAGAGAGGGGTTAAATTAGGACACGAATGACTGGTGGACATGAAGAGTTGAAACAACAGTTTAGTATAGACGTGGCGAAACATGATTGGAGAGAGATGATTAAGATATTAAGAAGGAAGAATGGTGGCATTAAAATTGAAATATCCAAATCATCAATATATGCTGTGTGCTGGGAAGTTTCGGAGGGCAGTAGTGTTTCCGTGTTAGTACTTGGTAGTGGACGGCAGACCAGTAAGCAATAAATTTGGCACGTTTTCGATGAGCTCATTGGACACCGCCATCATTCAAGAATCGTTCAAACACTTGTAATTAATAATATTTAAAAGAATCAAAGTATGCTAAAGGATTGAAGCTACTCATTAGTGACCCTTTTTATGTATTATTTTCTGTCCCCTTTTCACAAAAGTTTACATTAAAAATTTTACATTTCAGTAAATATTTATATTTATATTTTTAAAACTAACTTTTATGAGAAGGGACAGAAAATAATACATAAAAAAATGAAACAAAAGATTTCCACTCCTAATTAGCTAGCTTATAGAGTTTTTAAATGATTATAGGTATAGTTGAGGATTGAAAATTCTCATTTTTATATTTGGGAGTATTACAGTATCAAAATTAGAGCTCCTCCCATATTTACTAAGAATTATAGTGCTCTAATTGAAAATGAAAGTTCCCATATTTGATACTATCGTGTTACCATAAACTTTAAAGTGTAAAAAAATCTAATATGAACTATTTGAGTAGAGATAGTTAGTGTCAAATTTTTTTCAAATATAAGAAGTACTAATGATGCAATTGCCAAATTCGAAAATCATAGATAGCACTTCATTAAAGTAATTTTTTTTTTTTTTCATGATCCATAAATTTGGTAATCAAACTTTCAAATGGCGGAGAGGTCAAGCATTTTATGCATTTTTTAAATAAAAAATTTGTTTGTGTACACTTTTTGTTTTGTATTGTTTTTTGATTCGTATTTAATGCTTCATTTTGGTTTTCTTGAATGCACACTTCTACACTTGAATAGGACCGGACTTGTTAAAAGTTGTTTGGTATATCTGAGAGCTAGACATAGACATGTTACCGTATGGCGGGTATGCTTTAAAAGAGATTAGGGACATTCATCAGCATCATGAGAAAATAATTATTTACATGGACACGTGTCTATTTTACGGAACATATTTTCAAATTTACGTGGACCTCATTTGTTATTAGGTGAACAGTGAATACGTGCTCCCTCTCTAACGCGGATACGTGTCGGTCTAAAAGGGACGCGTCAACATGTTCCTTTGTACTATAAAAGATCTTTTTGAGAGGAGTGTAATGAATAATGGTTATTAATGGCCGGTAACCGTATGAGTAGGTCTGCATGTCCTGTCCTGCATTGAATGGGTTATGGGTAGTTGTGTACGAGTGACAGTTTAGGTGCTACTTTACATACAAAGGGATAACTAGCCCACTTGTAATTTTAAGGGCAATATTGACATTCCACCTGTGTGGATTAGGAATATCAATGAAATATTTTTTTAAATGATAAAAACTCAACTTAGCTTTGATTCTTTAGTACTAATGTGTAAATGGGCAAAAATGCTGATGTGCACCCGATACAAATTGTATTAGGTGATATTTTTTGGAGCTAGTTACAGATAAATTTTTGTTGATTTTATCGTTGAATTAGAAATTTCTCTTATGTATGTCAAGTATGTCAAAAATCACAATAATTCAACGGTCAATTTTTGAAAAAATATACAGTGAAAAGTATTGTCATTTTGAAGAATAAAAAAATTACAGTTTTTCACAGCGATATTTTTTAAAAGCCAACAGTCGGATTACTATAATTTTTGGCTGGCATGATATACATAAAAGAGATATTTAATCAAATTATCAGTTTCTCAAAATATCATCAGCAACTAGTTCTATCAAGTGGCATTCCTTTACAAATGGGTGTTGATGTGTTTTTATGATTCGAATCACTGTATTAATGTTTCAATGCATTATTGTTGAAATTGCTGTAGAAGCTGTTTTAATGAAGTCTCCAATATGATTTTGTACCTTCAATACAATGATAGTCGTTAAAGATTTCTGGCATCCAATGAAGAATAAACTGGAGATGCATTTTATGAAATACCTTTTACTAGGGGCAAAAAGGTAAACTTAACAAAAACACCCCTATGCATGACAGAGCCCAGTACCCACTATAGCCTGTCCTACTTCCCACTGAAATCACTAAAGTAACTGTCAAGGTGTCAATGACAAGGTTCATTTTTATTGATATTTCTAAAGAGAACCAACCTATCAAAGTCACCAACTCATTCCCAAAAATGCATTAGAAACAAGAAAGGCACCGACTAAAAGTTTATTTTATATTTTAATTAAAAAATATTATTCTATATATATATATATAAACCCATTTAATCAATATAACATGCAAAACCCATTTTAATTAGTTAGAAAATTGAAGGAAATTGGTTATTTAAATTGTTTCAAGTGTTGTTGGTGGAGAGTTAATTAATTGTTGTGAGGGAGGATATGTATGAAAAGTAAGTGGGCAAAGGTGATATAAATCACCTGGAGCCCCGACCCATGTCACCCGGCTTGTCCGGACTCAAACGACACGCATATATCACAGTTGAAGTATAAAAAGGAGACTTGAAGAGTTGAACCCTAATTCCAATATTCCAATCCTGATCATTCACTTCCTCAACATTTTTTGTCTATTTTCAGACTTAACTACCTTAGGGTCATCGGCTAGCACCACACCAGGTAGTCGTCATTAGTGCTATGAATTTTTGTTGTGGACTGTGTTGCCAGCCTGGCTAGCAACCTCAGCGCTGGTAATGTCATTCTTGAAACTTTATTGTAATTATATGCTGAAATTTGGCCTCATTTGATGATGAAATCAATCAAAATATTTGAATGGCTAGAAAAATTTAAGAATTTTTTATTGGGAAGGGGATAGATATATGAATAAATGAAACCCTATTAATCTAATGGCTTACCTAATCAAGTTGATTGTAATGTGCTGAAATTTGGCTTCATTTGATGGATTTGAAATCAATCAAATTAAATATTTGAATGGTTAGAAAATTTTAAGATTTCGTGACACATTTATTTTGTTAAATGGGTTTTAGTCCAATTTCAAATATGAAACAACAAGTGGAGGTGCAGAATCCATTCCTTTGTCAATGGCCTTCGTAAAAGATAAATAATAGAAAGGTAGAACACCGTATTTAATGAGAGAAAACAACCCTTTTCAAAGCTTTATGGGAATGAAAAGGAAAGAAAAATATTAAAATTGATTTATAAGTTAATTCCCATCAAAAACATTTTTATTCTTTCTTTATTTTTTCTCTCCCCCAGGGTTTCACATTATTAAGGAAAAGTTTAATTTTTGTAACCTTGTCAAGATATGCTTGGAAAAAGAAAAGGACAATCTACAAGTATGTTGCACTCGTTTTTTTTTTTTGAATTAATACTATTAATACTATACATGCTTTAAAAAATTGCTACAAGTACTACAAAATAAAAAAAAAGGAGGATTGGTTTGAAAAATTAGTAAATTATCAATCGGTAACTATAAAAATATGCAATATTTCTTTCTTGTAGTGATATATGTATAGCATTTTTCTCTCTTTTTTTTTTTTATTATTATTATTTTATCCAAAGCTTTTTAATCCTTGATGGAGGAGAACTCAATCGGTTTCTTAAGTTATACAAAATTGATATATAGCTCTCTTCCTTCCCTTAAAACATCTCTATTGCAAGATTCAAAAACTTAGAACTCAAATTAAACTTCCATCTCATACGACGAGAGACACCACTTAGGACCCATTTAGATAAGTTTCTACTTCATGTTTTTTTTACTTTAAAAAGTAGAATATCATAAAGTAGAAGTTTATTCAAACACGCCCTTAATTAGCCACAAAAATGACCAATATTCAGGAAGACCAATAAGGAAACATAAAAAATGGAAGAGAAGTCACGGAAAATCTTGTGTATTAATTGCGTTAAAGAAATATTATGCAAGTATGCTTGATATATGCACTAGTCATCTCTTTCTCTCTCTCTCTCTCAAGTTAGGATATTCTGAAAGCAAATTGACATTGATATAATAATATAATTAAATGATTAAAGCTCGGAAAGTTTCCTATGATTAGATTGATTTACGACACGTTTCTTTCATTGAAATAAAACAAATAAACAGAGAAATTAATTAATAAAACATAAAGTAAAGTCCAAGAATGGCAGTTGAAATTCCTAAAAATGTGGTTAACGTGGAAAAGCAACTTTCATTTTGCATCATTATTATAAGGAAAATAAAATTTTCAATTCAAACATGAGCATTATTTTGAAAAAGCATAAGCAAAGCGTGAATGGAAAGTCTGTGATCGTGACAATAACTACCCTCTGCTGGTATGTAGACTCTTGCCCCTTTTCAAATCACAATCAACTCGCCACTAAAACCTCTCTCCTCACAAATTATATATATACAGGTACAGGTGTTTGGTGCTTGGGTGATGTGGCATGATTTGAATGGTCTATACATCATCCAAGTGAAAAATAGACCATCCAGATCATGCCACATCACCCAAGCATATCCAAGCCCAAGTAAAGGATCCAAATACGGTTAGATGTCACTATTTTTTACACTATTTTTTACAATGCCACTATTTATAATATGATAATGACTTTGAGTCAATACGACTCAGTTATGTGTGTTATTAGACTGATCAAATCCTTAATCATTTCTCTCTTATGTCAAAATAAATACTCTGTAATGATTAATATTGTGATATTACTATTTTTATACTCCGTATATATTTATATTAAATGTCCAATTCAGGTATGTGATATGATCATAGCCATCTATAATATGCACATACCAACGCGTGTTGACCATTCCATGGACACACAACTTTATAGACCGGACTAATATATATATATAGGGCCGGCCCTGACCTAAAGCAGCCAAAGTGGCTCCTTTAGGCCCCATTATCTATTAGAAAAAAAGAGGCCCCTCTCAAATCTCCATAGTCCATATATACTACTTTCCAGCAAAAAATAAAAAACCCCCTCTCCAAGGCCCCTCTCCATAGATCATAGTCCATATTTAGGATTGGACTTGGACTTATAATTTAAAGATTGGCCCAAATTCTAATTTTAAAGCCTGTGCAACAAGCCCGCCTTCTACCAAATGAATTCTAATTACTTGTAGTTTCCCTTGTGCTGAAACTTTCAAAAGAAAGTTTGAAGATTGCCTTCTCTTTTTGACTTTTTGGCATATGAAAAGTCTCCATTTCTTTTTCCCTCCTCTCTTTATCATTTTCGGCTTTTTCCCTCTCTTAGATTGGTTGATTGCTTGTCTCCTGTGGAAAAAAAAGAAAAGAAAATTGTTTCTCCATCTCTTACCCTCTCATTTCTCCCTGGAGTCTCCACTCTCCAAGGACCCTAACTTGAAGAACTCAAAGAAAGCAAGTAAGCAATCTTTTTTTTTTTTTCCCTTTATTGTTATCATTTTGTTTTTAATTTATCATTATTATTATTTATTTGATATGAGAATGAAATTTTTTATTCAGGATTTTAATTTATGAATTAGGACTTTATATTTGCTTGATATTATTGTCCTTTGTTATGGGATTGAAATTTTTAGATTTTGATTTAAGACTTTAGACGTGCTTTCGTATGTGTACTAACAAATACAATAATAAAAATTGGTAGTTAAATATTTTATAAAGAATTTATGTGTCATTATGCACTACGTAGAGCCCCATTTTAGAAGTAAAAATGAATTGAATATGGATGGCTCTGTGAAGTTATCTCTCTCACTCATAAAATGGGCGCGAGGGGGAGTTTATGATGATGTGAGAAGTGAAAAGGTGTATACAAAAGAACAAAATACAGTATAAAGTGCGAAAATGAATGTTAATCGTGCCAAGTTACCTAACATTTAACAAAACAAACTTAATAATTTTGGGCCGGTCGGCTCTATTCAAAGCATTAAAAGAAAAAAGAGAGGAAAAAGTGAAAAAGAAATGTTTGATGGAAGGGCCAATTTATGTGTAGAGTGGATGACCATTGACTAATGTATCCACCTTTCTTCCAACGAAATTTCACTTTGTGGGCACTTAAACTTGGTGGGCCGCGAGCATATATAATTTGACCAATGTATCCACATTTCTTTGAACCAAAATTGCACTTGTTGGGGCACTTAAACTTGGTGGGTCACATGACTCATGATCATAAAATTATCCATCCATTTCTAGCATTTGGATACTGCCTCCCGGAATTTGAGGGTCGGAATGACTTACCGAAAAGAACCACATAAAAAAAACAAAAAAAAAAAAAAAAAAACACACAAGCTTACAAAAATGTAAAGCTTTGCTTACCTCATCCCAAGCTCTGTATAAGCACACGAACAGTGAAGTTCAGAAATTGTTTTGATAGGAGGAGATGGCCAAAATATATATTGAAGGTTGGTTGGGCTCCTCATTTTATCAGCAGATCCCATGGCCCATGGGTGATGGCATGTAGCCCAAAAGAAGATCTATAAATGGACGATTGAGAACATGGGTGGGCCCCGACAGCTTACATCTTGACCCTCAGACTCGAAGTTAGAAGTGAGAATATGGAGCCCATGGTTGAATTGCCCATAAATTGAAGTTTTATTGCCCATATCAATATTTAGCTATTGAGGTTGATGCAGCTCAAGCTGTTAATAGGGTAGTTAAAGGTGTTCAACCTAGTCATCATTTTAGTTCTTTTGTAAATGACTGCAGGTTTTTTATGAAGACTTTCCAAAGTTGTTGGATCCGAAACATTTACAGGAAAGGTAATGGCTGTGCTGATTGGCTAGCCAAGAAATCCAAGAATGGTTGTAATATGGACAATTCATGAGTTATAATCTAAAAATAATAATAATAATAAGAGTAGTGGGAATTGAATTAGAGACAATTAATTTTGAAAATGATGTCATATGTAGCTTAGGCTTTAGATTGGTCTAATGGCATTACTTAATGTTCAGACTATTTTTGCCAAATTTATTTATTGGTAAACAAATAGAAAGATGTTAATAAAAAAAAAACTCCAAATAGAGGGATAAAGTGCTCCAATTACCTAATTTTAAAGAATTATTTATTCAATATTAAAACTTTTTTTCTTTTTTTTTGTGAAATTAAACTAAAGTTATTTATTCAATATTAAACCTTGCAAATGATTTTACAAATTGAGCAATACTTGATGAGATTTACAATTTTTTGATTTTGTTTGAATCTAAACTCTCTCATTCTTTTCCTTATAAGTCAAAATACATCTTTCTTACTATACCAAGGGAGGTTTACAATAATTTATCCACGAGAAATGCTATATATGGTTACAACGAATTGTAAGATAAATTTGTTATTTATCTATTAGGTGGCTCACATGATAAGCATATCTGATAAGATGGGTTTAATAGGATAATATCCTTATCTTATATTTATCTAGTTAATGATTGGCCAATGGAGAAGTGGTTTCCTAAATTACTCCAACTTTGATGGACAGTAGAGTTATAAAGAAATTTGGAAACTGGTCCTCTCTCTGCCTATAAAAGGATTCAAGTTACCCATCCCAGTTAACTGAATCAAATATATCTGAAAGGGGCTAAGAGAGAGAAACCAATTTTATCAAGATTAAAGGCTTCCAAAAGATTGATCGTTTGAAATAATCATTATGGATTCAGGTATGTATTTATATTTATTGAATTCAGCATTATTATGATTCATGATCCATATGATTTTTGGGTTTAATATAGTTATTAATCATGTAATAACATAATAGATTTTACACCAATCACAACAGGCGTATCAAAATACGTTAAACCTATTTTTATTAAAATAAACACAACTAGGCCGTTACCAAGACAAAAGTGAAAGGTCGTATGGGAGAAAGTAAGAGGAAAGGGGGCACCCTGGAATCTTTCAGAGTTATCGTTTATCTTGCCCATATTATTATTCTACGACTTTCGCAGACGACTGAGCTCTTCCATTTTGATTTCCGATCACTCCATTCCGTTGATTTTCCAATCACAAAGGTATCTGTGTGTATTTATCTCTCTTATCGTTGCAGTCTGCGTTATTTTGTGTTTCCATTTTGTTGCCGATGTTTTTCTAAATTTCATTGATTGCATTCGATTTGCATTCCCTTTTTTTTTTTTTTTTTTAATAATGTTTGAGCTTGGAATTTGAAAACTCAGCAGTATGTCTTCTCTGAATTTCGCTGATATTTTTGTTTTATTTGTTTTGGTTGACGTTTTTGAAGAAATCTAGGGTTTTGTTATTTGGGGTCCGTTTGATTACAGCGTGTTATTGATTCAATTTCAACATTTTTTTTTTTTGGCCTTTGGATTCAAGTTTGGTATTTTGATGAAATGAGTGAATAGATTTGTCGGAGAAATTGCTTGTTCAGGATTTAAGGTTTAGGAATTAAATTTTTTTTTTTTCTGTTTCGGGTATGCTTTTACGGTTCTTTGGATTTTTAGGAATTAAGTTATGATTTATTAGGTTATGAATCAAATATAAAATAAATAAATTAGATAAGGATTTAGAAAAGATTGTGTTGGATTGATGCACTTGAGAATTTGCATTTGAGACTACACACCCTTTTCTGCATTTGGTTTATTGACTTGCATTTCTCAAGATACGATGATTATTCGGGTAATTTCTGTTCCAATGACACAGATCTCATGAACTTGAACCCCTAGTATCTCTTGATTTTATGAGGAAAATCCTACGAAATGATGCCTGCAATAAGGATATTGTAGAAATATAGCAGAGGTAAAAAGGTGTAGAATTATATGCTATTTTTCCTTCTGTGTTTTTTCTTTGATATGGATGGATAATATGTAGATAAAATTCGTAACTGAACACCTTAAAATTGGATCAAGGATGCATGAATGAGTGGAGAGGGATATATAATGCCAATGCTGGAAAGGTTACAGCACTCCAACAATTAAAGCATACAAAATAAAAATGAAGAAGAAGACAGTAGAATTGCTGGTGTGTGTGTGAAAATGCCAAAATGGTTGAATACTGATAAATTGAATCCACTGCACCCTGGTTTCATGGGTGTTTATTTTTTATTTTTAAGTTCAATGAATGAGCATTTCATTGACTTGCAATTGTTTGGGTTTTAGTCCTTCCTCTTTCCTAATCAAAATTTTAATTGTTTCTTACTGTGTTTTAGAGAGCCCTTTTAGGGCCCATTTGGTAGTGTGGTATGGTGGCCCAAAAGTACTTTTTCTTTGCTAGAGTACATTTTTTAAAAATAATAAAAAAAATGTTTGGCATAACTGTAACACCAAAGTTGCACTAACCTAAAGAGGAAGAAGAACACAAGTTTTTTCAATGGAAGTTAGGCGGGTGTAGGCGTGTAGCTTTTGCCTGAAGAGGTTATAACCTCTATTCTTAAAGAGTTTTTACATTTAATAAATCTTTTATGGATGAACCATTTTGTCCTTATTTTATTTAAAATGACAACTGTACCCATGGACTTCATAGTTTTTTTCAACCCTAATTTCTTATTGCACATAAAGAGAGATCATAACTCAAATAGAGCTGTAGAAATTCCATGATGTGCTGTGACCGTGTCTTTGCCTTGAGATAACTTTTTCCATCTTTAAATCCTAGTAATTATTTGTTCTTCGTATAAAACGAATTCTTTTCAAATTTACTAAGGGCATTACAGTCAAATTTAGGGTCAGAATAGCTATAACAAATATTTTCACTGGACAGATATAATTTACTTACTACAGTAAATGCTCTTTTAAGTATGCAACAACGAAACACCATCAAACCTCTTTACAGCAACAACCTCTGTTCTATGCAGCTCTTTAAAAAACAAAACAACACTACTACTTCTCTTTAAGATACAGTTGTGTCAAACAGGCCCTTAGTCTTCCTTGAAACCATGGTTTGTTATGAACTTAAAACTTCTTATGGCATTGATTTAAAATTTTTATGATCCACAGGCAATCAAGTTTTAAGTGTATTGGGCTTGGAGATGGCTAGTGGGTTTGGGGAATCAACAAGCCCTCCGCCACAAAGCCCTTCTTGCTCGGGCAATAGTAGCAATGATGTTGGTGATTTCGAATGCAATATCTGCTTTGATTTAGCTCAAGACCCAATTGTTACCCTTTGTGGTCACCTCTTCTGTTGGCCCTGTCTATACAAATGGCTCCACCATCATTCACATTCCCAAGAATGCCCAGTTTGTAAGGCCCTCATACAGGAGGAGAAATTGGTTCCTCTTTATGGCAGAGGGAAAACAACAGCTGATCCGAGATCGAAACCAATGCCTGGCATTAACATTCCTAATCGTCCAGCAGGGCAGAGACCCGAAACAGCTCCACCTCCAGAAGCGAATCACTTTTCTCATCATGGGTTTGGATTGATGGGGGGATTTGCACCAATGGCAACCGCAAGGTTTGGCAACTTTGCATTGTCTGCCGCATTTGGTGGTTTATTTCCATCATTATTTAACATTCAGGTTCATAGATTCCCCAGTGCTACTGTATATGGAACGACCTCTGGTCATCCCTATGGGTCTTATAATTCATTTCATGGGGTCCATCCTCATGGGTTCCATTGGCCAATACGTCGAGGAGGACAGCAGGCTGATTACTGTTTAAGGAATCTTCTTTTGATGATTGCTGTCTTTGTGATCCTTGCCTTGTTTTGTTACTGAACTTAAAACCGCTAATGGCCATCTAGAGTTGTCAGTCAGGTATCTGTAAATTTACTAGTTTCGGAACATCATTATCGATATTCTTAAGCGGTTTGTGGCAATTATTAATGCCCTCGGAACATCATTATCAATATTCTTCAAAACATTAAAAATCTGAGCTGGCAATTCAATTCAATCATCTTCAGGCGGGCTAATATTCTGTTGTCAATTTGTGTAGAGTTTGAGTTCTTATTATTCTCAGTGTGTTTGGAAATGTATTATGGAAGATGTACCTGTGCTTGTTACGATTAATAAAGTTTTATTTTTTCATTTTATGCTCGAGGAAGCTTCCCGAATGATATTTTTGAATCGGTGTTCTTGTACGTACTCACTATTATTTTTTGTCGGTTTCTATAAATGGTCTTAGTGTCGTGTCGCTCTTGGAAGTTTCTTTATGTCAAAGGATGATGCATTGCATTTTGGCTATTTACTCGCACCGCCCTGAATTATTAGGAATATTCTATCCCTGCTTCTTTAGCCTCGGTTTGAATCTTAAAAGAGAGAAGAAGTCTATTTCAATACAATTTCTTTTTAATTCATATAATGTAGTGATTAGGGAAAATGTTTTTTTAGGACTGAGAATGCTTTGCATTAGGGGAATTCCAATATTTGCAAATTTCAACCAAACACAAGGAGGTGTACGGTAACCCCTAGGGGGGAGGGTGGTTTCATAGATGTATCTTTGTGTGGAGCAAACTATTCCATATTCGCTCTATTCATTGTCCCCACGGTTGGTACATTTTATACGAATGAAAATGACACCCTTGATGATTCTCTCTCAATGTCCTTATGGGTGTTGTCTTGGTGGGTATATTCCAAGATAAAAGGCTAATGGGTACGGAAGAATTGAAAGGTATGTCCAATATAGAAAGATAATTGTGGGGCAGTGGTCCTTAATTAAGTGCAAATTTGAGCCCATGCTACCAACTAATTGATTCCAATTATTGTTGATTTGATGCACAAGTAGTATGGTTGTTGGAGCAATTAATTTGAAAAGCACCTTCGTCTACCACATGGGTCTTGAAAATTTGAAGTAAAGCAGGCCAAAGAAATAGTTCAGCAATTGGGATATGTTTTTTGTTTGGTTGAGTAGAAGAAGCAATTGGTGGCTCTCCTTTCTGGCTGGAGTGCTTTCTCCCTCAAAGACCTAGCGATTGAATTGGCATGATATGTTTCAACAAATGAACACCAATTTAATTTCGCGTGTCAAATGATGCCTCGATATCCTAAATTCCTAACAATTTTTTTTTATTCAAATGATAAAATTTAAAACCACGATGTCCGTTACATAGTAATTACAAATTATCATTGACACAATATAAAGAATAAAGAGAGAGATGTAGAGATATTGAATTGCCTTCACTCAGCCGCATGTTGCCCTTAGTTGCTTGCATGTCAGCCACCCAAAGGATGATCAGCAAATCCGGACGGGTGGCCCAACACTTTCGCTAGGCATTAATATATCACGTGGACCTGACCCATGATATACAGAATCCAGCAATTGGATAGGCATCGTGCAAAAACAAAAAAAACAATAAAAATATTATAACCTGAAATTAAAAATTACCCTAATATGTCATGTTTTGAGTGGTGTGTGAAAAAAATAAAATCTATTTGAAAGAAAAATTAAACCACTCAAAGCATAACACATCGAGATAATTTTTAATTTCGGATTAAAATTTCTGGTTGTATAGTAATTTTTTTTTTTTTTAAATGATGGATGATATATGGTAAAGAAACAAAAATCCACAAATCAGAGGGCTGTAATCTACGGATCAAGTTGAAATTCAATAAACTTGCTGGCATACGACTCCTATATACGTTTGACATAATACCAGTGGGCGCCAATTTCAAGCAACCTTCTAGAGCTGAGTCTTCTACCAAACAAAACGCGTTCGGACTTAAAGAAGTCTTATATATATATAAATATATACACGCTGCAGCCATACAGCTAGGCATTTAAAATATTCTTTCTTGGCGGCTCTGCCACACTGTCTCATTTATTTTTCATTTTCCTTTTCTTTGACTCGAACCCTTATTTAGCACTCGTACGGTTTTGTTATTAATGTTGGAGTGACATGACCATCCACGCTTATACGGAATGAAAGGATTGCACACTCATTAGCCATCCGTATATAAACTAAACTTGCACACATTATTCACACGGATAAGCTATCAAACTTATAATAATTCACCATCATTTGATAGCTTATCCATGTGGTGAGGTCATAAGGGCTAATGAACTTGAAGATTATAAAAGTATAAAAAAATACATCGATATCCATTTATTGGTATTGAAAATTTGAAGATTAGGATAACTTCGATCGTTTAAAAAAAAAAAAATGCATATATTCTCTCATGCTGTCATATTAGATGATTCACATTATTTGGTTCAAATTTCTGCCAATAGCAAAGCATCCACGTCTGATTTTCACGTGAAAGATTTCACTTGAAATACTTCGAGATTGAGACATGCCCTAATAATGGATTCCAATTCTCTTTAGCCTACTAAGTAATACTATTAATCAATCGATGGAGAGGCAAAAGACAATAAATGAAGAATTGGGTCTTGTTAAACATACACGAACAACCCTCTTTCTCCATAACCTTATTTTCATGGAATTGTTAATGAGCGTTACGGTTGTTACTTTCACGACAGTTTAATCATCATCTTGCTTTGAGCTCATGCTTCAAAACTATGGAAGTAATAAACTTGCATTTTACTTTAATTACCTTTTTCTCCGTTGCCGTTTAAAGTAAAGTCTGACCTTTTACGTCCATTTAATTGAAAAGTTAATAAATATTTATATATATAAATACACGTGCTTTCATACTACAAGCTCTTACATGTGCTTTTTATATTTACAGTCTCGAATATAGACAAAATTGAGAAAAAGATGGCCTGACTTTTCGGCTGCTATTGACCCACCCATAGTGTCGGTGACAAACTGTAGAAATGATGTTGATGAGCCAACGGATTCTAGAGATCCACAGGAAAAGGGTAGGAAAATAAAAAAAAATTCTCTCTCTCTCTCTCTCTCTCTCTAAACTGGTCATTATCAATACAATGTTGCAGAAGAGTTTATATATAGTGATAATGGCGACTTGACAGATACTATTTTGGAATGGCGGTGTTTGTAAGGGTGTCGTGTGTAGCACATGGTAATGTTGTTATATAAAAGATGCTCCAATAAAACCCTAATAATGGTGAACCTTCTCTTTCTCTTAAAAAGCAAACCAACTTAATTATATATATTATTGAAGGGCATGTGAGCTTCACATGCCATTCAATGATAGAGTTAAGAGATTGTATTCTATCCATTCAAAGGCCTTGTCCATCCAGTCTTTTACAAATAATTTTATGTTATTTTTTGTTCAGTAGAATAATTATGATTTCACAGAAACTAGGGGTATCATGTACATGGAATTAAGTAGAGAAGGAGCATGTTTCGATCCATTGATGTTATAAAAGTTTCATTTATGGAGAAGTGATTCATAAAATGGATTTTTTTAAAAATTATTTAAAATAAAAATAGTGTTTAGTAAATTCAGATTTTAAAAGTCATTTTTCATAGAAAGTGTGGAAATTATTCTTCCTACAAAAGTAGATTTTCAAAAGCAATTATTTACTTTTTCCTAATGGACTTCCAAGTAACTCACTTTTTTTAAAAGTCTATTTTGGTGAACTCACTAAACATTTTTTTTTTCTTTTTTTCTAAAATGACTTTTTAAGATTAGAAAGTTCATTTGGACCCCCTAAAAGCTACCCGTCGGGCACTAAAAGTCACTTCATCCATAAACATGAGCTTTTTATTTATTTATATTTATTTATTGATTAGAACTTGAGTTTATGGATAAAAAATTATTGGTATGCAATTAATGTAATATTTGACATGCATAACACGCATTAAAAGAATATTTAATCTAACGGTAAATTTTTCAAAATACTCTTCTAAAAACTAATGTCAGAATTGAACTTGTATCCCTTGATTCCATAGTTATCAGAACTGGACTGGCCCGATCGGTCGGACCGGTGAACCGGTCACATAACCGGTCTGGATCTTTAATTGGACAGGAAATGCAATTCAACTAGTGTGAATTGGTGTGACCCGCTAAAAACCAGTGTGAACCGGCCGGTCGGACCGATCATTTAATAATCCAAATTTTTTTAAAGAAAGTTGCATTCCTTGAGGTTTGAACTCTCAACCTAGAGGATGGGAGCCTTTACCACCAGGCTATACTTTATTTGTTGTTATTATAATGTAATATATAAAATATAACCTTATTACATTCATATACTTGTAAAAATCTCAAATAAATTTAAAATAATATATATTTTATAATTAAGCGGTCCGACCGTTGATCCGATGGTTGAACCAGTGACCCGACCACCCGGCCTCTTGTCCGAGTCGATGTCCAGTCCAGTTCTGATAACTATGCTTGATTCCCTTGATCCTAACAATTATAATATTAGTTTACATTCTTTCCATATAATAAAACTTATGTCACAATTGAACTTGTATCCCTTGGTCCTAACAATTATAATATTAGTTTACATTCTTTCCATATATGAGGATATATATAGCTGGAATTGATTCACGGACTGTATTTTGAAAATTGATTACTGGATCATCGTGATTTTTAACAAACCTAACATTCATAAGAAAATTATCTAATCCAACAGTTGATTTTTCAGAATATTTATCCTATGATTTTCAAAAGAGGTGGGTCGACGTTAAGAAGCATAATGATTATCTGACAGGATCAATTATATATTGAAATGATCTAGTCAACTAATGCCGAGTTAGATCTAAGTCAGTTAAGACTTATGGCCGTTGGATCATCTCATGAATGAAGACTTTTTTAAGTGATGAGATGATCCAACGCTCGTAAGTGCTTAATTGACTTATATCTAAATTATCATTAGCTGACTTGATCATTACTGTATATATAGCTCAAATTCGAGCCCACCATATTTTCATTCATCTCATGCCTATATGCCTTTATGTATCGCACACCTACAGCTGTCATGCTCCTGCTTGTCACTTCTTCACCTTGAGCTTTCTAACTTGGCAATGAATTTAAGCGTTAGGTCACATGTTTGGAAAAGAAAACAAGTCACTGTAAGAGGCAGTACGTACCTTCTACTACTTTCTAGTTTGCCAGTCTATTTCCTTCCTTCCAAACGAACCTAACTTTTTTTTTCTTATGTGGACCCTGCTTGGTCAAAGTAGCACCCTATGGAGTCTTTGTTGAGTGGCTTCGTGGCAACTTTCCCTTTCGCAGCTCTCCCCGCAATTAAGTCTTTGGTGGGAATGGGCAGCAGATTACAATCTGCAAAGGTGGCGGAAATTATGGACAAAAATTTGACACAATTTAATTAATTACTGAAGTGTCCCGTAATGAGACATGAATGATAGCAAGTAGGGCTTTGAAATTTAATGTTTCTCCTTAATATCTGGAACAAAGACAAAACGTCAGTTGAGGATGCAGTCACTCTTTGAGATTAGGGGACTTTATTGTTATTTCAGATCCTCGAAATTGCCCATAAAATTAAGCAAATTTGTTGGTTAGTGACGTTGCCAGGATAACATTTTTTTTTTCAACTTTAAAAAGCCAAAGTTGCGGACATTGATGGCTGAGAGAGAGAGAGAGAGAGAGAGAGAGGGAGAGGGTTCAAAACTAAAATTTAATTTGATTTGATTGAACTTTAAGCTAAATGCAGTGTCTTATTGAGAACTACGTGCTCTCTGAGTGATTTCACGGTTGGATGATCGATTGACTTTGTTTTCAAAAAGCAATAACAAAACACACTGTAAATTAAAAGCAAAAAATTATGTGTAATTTTTTATGCCAATCATATCTAAGGAGGCAATCTTGTCTTAATGCGGCAAAAAGCAAAAAATTAAAATGGAAATCTTGTCATTAACAGTATACGGAAAGAATTGAAGGATATTTGAGATACGAAAGTGATTATTCATGAACACGTGCTCTTAATATTAATAGATGGATATGGATTCACAATCCACTTCATGTTCGAACTTGAAATCTTTTTCATAAAAATTGTTTTGAGCCTCCTGGGCCACCTATTTAAGATATTTGTCTTGCGTCTTAACCGGTATCTGTGATTAGTAGGGTATTGCGGTCACCCGAGGGATTAGTCGAGATGTGCGTAAACTGGCCCGGACACCCTCATCATAAAAAAAAAAAAAAAAGAAAAAGAAATATATGCACTTCGATCTATGTGTCACACTATTATTTTAAGTTTTGGAAAATTATTTCTCAACCTTGTCAAATAAATTAGTTGATCTTAGTAGAAGGTCCCAATTTCAATATTCCTCGTGGGTTATTACATACACGTCTAAGAATTAATCAGACAAAAAATTTATATAGTTTATGGTAAAAATAATAATAATGATTTTTATTATTCTTTCAAAAATTTAAGAAAGAATGAAGATTTTCTTTTTCCCTTTTTCTTTTATTTTTATTTATTTTTTATTTTAACAATTGAATATTACATATTGACGTACAAAAAGAGAAGATATTGAACAAATATGAAGCGAATGCAAGGTCTCAGCTCAAAAACCTTGACTTGGCTTCTCAGCTTACTATTTTCGACCTACTTTGGTTCAAAGCAAAGCAGAGAAGCGTAAATCTCTCTCTCTCTCTCTCTCTCTCCCTCCAAAAAAGGCATAAAAAACCCACCACTCCTCTCTCTAATCTTTCAAAAGCCTAAATCTTTGGTAGCAGCCAAAGAATGCCGAAACCTGTACCTCCATGTCTCTTCATCATCTTCAACCTTCTACTTTTATGCTTCATCACCGCCAATGCTACCACCACCTCTCACAAATTCAGAGAAGCGCCACAATTCTACAACTCCATAGACTGTCCTTCAATTCACTATGACCACCACCACAACAACGACGGCGACGACGCCGTTGACATCTGCTCTCATCATGCAGTACACGTGGCAATGACCCTCGACGCCGCCTACCTCCGCGGCTCAATGGCCGCCATTCTCTCTGTTCTCCAACACTCCACCTGTCCCCAAAACATCAATTTCCACTTCGTCGCCTCCGCCTCCGCCGACACCCACTTCCTCCGCCGCACAATCGCTACCTCTTTCCCATATCTCCGCTTCCGAGTCTACCAACTCAATGACTCGGCCGTGTCAGGCCTAATTTCCACCTCCATTCGCGCCGCTCTCGATTGCCCACTTAACTACGCTCGTAATTACCTCGCTGATCTCCTCCCTTCGTGTGTTCGCCGAGTCGTGTACCTCGACTCGGATTTAGTCCTGGTCGACGACATTGCGAAACTCGCTGCTACCCCACTCGGTGATGACATAGTCCTTGCAGCGCCAGAGTACTGCAATGCAAATTTCACCTCATACTTTACACCGACGTTTTGGTCCAACCCATCATTGTCTCTAACATTCACCGGCCGGAATGCGTGTTACTTCAACACCGGTGTAATGGTTCTCGATCTCGAGCGGTGGCGCGCCGGCGACTACACAACTAAAATTGTAGAATGGATGGAGCTCCAAAAGCGAATTCGGATCTATGAATTGGGTTCTTTACCGCCATTTTTATTGGTTTTTGCCGGAAATATAGCTCCGGTGGATCATAGATGGAATCAACATGGGCTCGGCGGCGACAATTTCAGGGGACTTTGCAGGGATCTGCATCCCGGTCCGGTTAGTTTACTTCACTGGAGTGGAAAGGGTAAGCCATGGGCTAGGCTCGACGCGAACCGGCCCTGTCCATTGGATGCTTTGTGGGCTCCTTATGATCTTTTACAAACGCCATTTGTTCTTGATTCTTGAGGTATATACGGAGGAAACAGATCAGGCTCTCTTAGCTTACTATATTTTGATCTGTTTATGGTGGTCCGAGAGAGACTGTACCTGAACAGTACGGAAATAGCAGTGACATATATAAAGATGGTTTTATATATAATTCCCTCGATCTTCTCTAATATACGCAGAGAGTAGAGAAGTATATATGACTACAATGATCTCTCTGTCCCCCTGTCTACTGTCTCCTTCCTCAGGGGAGGTTCTTTGTAGATTATTATACAGCTATTAGCAGATGTTTACAAAGCTTTCTATTTTTGTCTATGTATCTGAGAACAGTGAATTACAGTTACGGCCTCTAAAGGAAAAAAGAATTAAAGGTTTGTTCTTGTTTACTACTTTCATTCTTTCTTTCTTTTTTGGGTTCTTTTACTCTGAAGTGTGTCTGTGACTGTATGTCGTTCTGATGTTAGAAAATGAATAGTTTTCTTTTCTTTTGAAAGTAAATTTGTAAAAACAACGAACACAAATAAATGAAAAATCATTCTTAATTTCATTAGGGTTCCTTTGAATGATACTCTCTCTCTCTCTCTCTCTCTCTCTCTCTCTCTCGTAAGTCTATTTGCATGGGTTGTAGTTATATGTCCTAATGAATGAACAACTTTATGTTTTGATTTTCTTTTTCTTTTACTGTTCCCGCAATTCTTGTGATTACTACCAGCATATCACGCTGCATTAATTCGAGCCTAATAATCTTCAGTCTTTTTAAAAAAATCTGTTGCTTACAGTTATAAATCAAAACATCTATATTAATTGCCTTTATTTACTGGAAAAAAATAAATAAATAAACAGTTAAGATTGAAGATATCGTACTTGAAAATGTAATCTCTAATAATTATATCTTCTTCTTGTGTAATTTGTATTTTCCTTTCATATTAATATGGTAAAAAATTATCATGCTGTACGTAGAAGTTTATTTAATTTCTAATAGTGGAGATGGAGTTAATTCGGGACAATTCAGCTTAAAACAAATACATTTTCCTTCCAATCTCACTTCATATGCAAAATGTTTTTTAACTCATGGTCTTTGAAATTAGTTACTTATTACAACGGCTGTACTTTTTATTAAAATTGTCCTTTATACGTATCTTAATTATTTGATTCACACAATACTCTCAAAAGTTATAACAATGGCCTTGTGATGATGTTGGTATCTCACTCCTCTTGCAATGGAGAGGTGAGGTTTGAAACTTGACTCCGTTTTTTGAATAAAAAAACAAAAAATGGAGTCGAGGTTCAGAAAAAAAAAAAAAAAAAAAAAAAAAAAAAAGAATCCTATGCCGCACAGAGAAAGGTTGGTATTAAAATAAAATAAAAAAACTCAAAATATATACATTTATAAGAAGCAAGAATTTTATGAATTTCAAAAGAAGTTGGAAAAGAATTCAACCCATAATTAAGGAGGTAAAGATCAAATGATTGCAAGGGTTGGACCACTAAATTAAAGCCAATAAGCAACTCAACCAAGTCTCTGCCGACATGAAACCAGTTCCCATTGAACCCATTTTCAAACTCTATCTACACCATAAGTTTTGAATGGATATTATTTTATCATTATTATGATGTGAAGAGGTTTTGTTTTAAGTTTGGTCCAATTAAGCAAAACATTGAGGGCATGCCCAAATGATGACCTTCTTCACTGCAATAATAAAGCCCACCAATTTGATTTGTTAAGCTCAATATATGAAGCTACCAAAGACACAAATTCTCGGAAGTAATGCTCGCATTCTATTCTAGCTAGTTCAACATGTTAATGATTTTGTAGTTTTGATGGAGGAACCCCCTTTCATTTCTTTCTTTATTGATATTATTTATCATCTACTTAAATCCTCCTTCCAAGTCCTTGGTCTTGGGTTCGACTCCCACTAATTATTAATATCCGGGATTACATACCACAAGGTGTAAGCCTTGTTTCGAAAGCCTTGTTCGGGATATAGAATTTAGTCTGATGCACGCAAACTTGTCCAAGATTCCCTTATAGCAAATAAAATAAATCGTCCTCATTATTTATACAATTATCTATTAAAATCCTTTTGCTAGCTTGAATTAATTAAGCACAGCTGACAAGGATAGGACCATGAGTTCCATAGGATTCCACTACAATCGAGAATAAGATTTCATACATAATTAAATGAAACTTTACCCGTCCTTACTACTATTATGCACTCATTCACTCCCCTCTTTAGGAATTTTTGGACAAAAAAATTTGATGAGGACTAATCCGTTATGCAGCTAAAAGGTATGAAAGCAGTGCAGAGTGCATCGGTGGTCTGAGTTAACATTCAGCTCACAGATATCATTGCCCTAACTAAAAGATACATTGTCAATGGGATATGCTTACTTATTTTAATATCAATAATAATGACCATGAAATCATTTTTTTTTCTCCTTTTATTTAACGTTTAATTTTGATAAAGGAAGTGTTTCCCAATTGGCCAAACAAAGTTTGAAAAAAAAATTAAAATAAAAAACTCCCGGTAACTCTTTTAAGAGACTTAGGAATGAGAACAAATGATAATATGATGGGTATATCTGGATCGTCCATTGCAGTTGGGTCCCATTATCTGTTGGGCCCAATGCTGACATGACGGTCCATATGTAACTAGGTCGTTCAATGAACCGGACAGAACACATGGACAGAACACAAGAATAGATAGTTCAAAGAAAATAAAGATGTCTATGCCATATCATCTAAAGCGAAAGATAAATATAAATAATATACTTTGATAACGATGTCTTGATATCAGTACCCATGCAAATCAAAGTATAGAAAAACTAATCATGTTAAAAGGAAAATATTATTCTTTTCAATAAAATCGTGTCGGTTCTCCATTTTATAGGCGGTAAGGGCACTTTGGACATCATTTTTATTAATTGCAATACTTAAAAATATTTTTTTTTTCTAAAAATTTATTTCTAAATAATTTTCAATAATTTTCCTTTCATTTCTCTATCTGATTTTTTTTTTTTTCAGAAAACAAGAAACAAAACCTATTTATTTATACTCCCAAAAACTTCAAATCAGTAATCTAGGAAAGGTTTAAGGTTCCCATGAATTAAATCAAGTCACGCCCTGGCTGATCAGTTTATATACATATAGGAGATCTCAGCTGGTTGCAGAAATAGGATTTTAAGGTCAACTCATTGGGATCTTAAAATTAATTTCCTGATTAGTATCATTTTTAAACTATTGTTCAACCTTGTAAATTCTTAATTTCTGACAACATGTTAAACCTTTTAATGTGTATATATCAGCAAGATCTAACATGGGAAACATTAATTACAATAGTTTTGTTAAACTGTTCATTAGGCAAAATAGTCAGATAATGAATCTCTCTCTCTCTCTCTCTCTTTCTCTCTCTCTCTCTCTCTCTCTCTCTCTCTCTCTCTCTCAGAGAGGGGGAGTAGTCAATTTCAGTGATTTAAACGTGCAAGCTAGAGAAAGTAAGGAGCAACGTAGCTTTCTAGTGAGAATATTAAACTACTTAATTTACAAAGCAACATTTTCATCTTAAAAATGGAAAAAATATTGTGTAATGGTGGGGAAGAAAGCTGCCCTTGAGCATGGGAAGTTGTTTTCTGAAATCATCTCATTTGTTGCTTTCATTTATTTTTGTAGATTTGTAAGCTTTACTATCACTTTGCCTAGAGTCTAAGGTAGGGAAACTTATGGAAACCTATTGACATTTACTTCCCAACCAAAAACAGGATTTTTATTTTTTATTTTTATTTTTTTATAGATCCCATCATCCAGCAATGGTGCATTTGAAACCACATGTAGAATAGAAGCACCAGCATTAGGTGATTAAATTAGAGAGAGAGAGAGAGAGAGTTTTGGGTAGTTTAATAATAATTTTGCTTCTTACCTAACATGAAGGAGGTATATCACATTCTGCTATTTGGGAAGTTATATGACATACATCTACAGGACAGAACAAAAACATGCTTGCTTGTTGCATCAGTCAGGTGTGTGTTCTTCTCAGGAAAATAACTTGCAGCCTAACAATGGGGAAATAACTTTCAGCTGTGTCAATGATTTGGGCCCTTTGAATTATTTCCAGTGGATATTCTCAACAGTAATAGCACTAGTACTCTTCAATCAACCCAAAAATGTATGCACCCTTGCTGCTCACTCAGAAGGCAAATTTATTTTCCTAATGAGATGTTTTGAAAACACAAAACCAAGAGTTGAAAATGACCAGTTTTATTTCATCATTGTTATTAAATTTCCTTTTTCTTTAAATTAATTAAGCGTTGTGTGACATTTACATGTTTGGTTAGTTGGCTTAGAAGCATGCTTCATAGAACAGAAGTTTCAGTTTCGACTACCAACGGTTTCGAATAAATAAATAGGATTGTATGAAAAATAAGACATATTATAAATTGGTTTATTTAAAACCATGTAACAATTAGAGTAGGCCCAGGATATCCTATATTGGCAAACAAAAAAAAAAAAAAAAAAATCATGTAACAATAAAAATTCGTTCCTAACCTAATCTAATTTTGATAATTTCCAAAGAGGCCCTAAATGGTTAAACAACCTAGTTGTACTAAAGAATTGGGCTGGCTCTCAAAACGCTCCCAACATGTCACTGTTGTTTTGATACAGTAAGCCCAACAAGTTTTTCTCTCAAGTGTTTCCAAAAGGGAAAAGCCTACACCTTTAGGATTGGGCCTAGTAACTGGTAACATGTCGACAAATGAATGGGTCAAATCTTCCAAGTAGCCCATCAGGCGTCAAGAGGCTGGTCTAGCCAAGTCATCCCCTTACGAGTGTTTGGCATATGGCCCCCAATCTCGCAAATGAAAGTTATTTTGGAAGAAGTGATTTCAATAATAGACTTTTTAAAAAGTCATTTAGAAATAAAAAAATAGTATTCGGCAAGTGCATATTTTAAAAGTCCGTTTGTATTAAAAAGTATCGAAACTTCATTTAAAAGTACATTTGATTTCTAAAAGAAATCTATAGTAGCTTCTTCTGGATGGACTTTTTAATGATTGACTTCTCATAAAAATTCATTTAAAATGTTTTGCCAAATACCTTTAAAATTTCTAAATGGACTTTTGGCTCTAGGAAGACTATTTGGAGTCTTCAAGATGGGGGGCCAAATGCAACTAAGTTTTTAAGATGCATAAATCTCCATCTTGAAATACCATATCCCCAAGACTCGAGTTCGATCTGGCACAAGTACATGTTGCTATGTTGGCCCAGGCCTGGGCCAAAAATCTAGGTTTTTTAATTGATGCATTATGTTGTTCAAATCTTGCACATATCCCCTCCCAAAAAGAAAAGCAAAAAAGAAAGAAAGAAAAGAAAAGAAAAGACCTTTAAAGTACTTCAGATCATCTTCAGGCTCTTAGATTTGAGTAAAGAATTTGATACGGAGCTCTCCAACTGTTTACTCAAACTAGATTTAGGCACTTATAAGATATGGTTGGAAGATAGTTGAACAAGTTATTGCATCTTTAGCCAAACAACAATATGACCATCATAAATTTGAGTAAAGTATTGGAGAAGGATTTTAACCCATATTTACTCAAATTCAAATTTGAGTGAGAGTTTGGATAAGGATTGGAGCTGCCTCATTAAATATTGTACCCAAAATCCATTTTAAAATTTCTCCTCATATTCTTTTTTTTTGGGAATTTGGCTAAAGGTTTTCATTTAGGAGATTTTCATGCCAATAGCCAGGGTCTCAACAGATTTTTCTTTCCAAAAGTCTTTTTGACATGAATTGGACAAAAATATCCCTCATTTCTAACAATCTTCAACGCCACCTACACCCCCAATCCCCCGGGTTCACTACATCACACTTCGGAGTTTACTATGTCGGAACCTTGAGTTCTTAAGCTGGAAATACAGTTCACTACGCCGGACCTCGGAGTTCCTACGTCGGACCTTGGAGTTCACTATGCCAGAATTCCGAGTTCCTACGCTATAACCTCGAGTTCCTACATCGGAATCGCAGTTCACTACATCGAAATTTTTTTAAAAAAAATACGAGAAAACAATCTCTTTCTTTTTCCTTCATTTTCTCACCAACCAAACGCTAATAGTAAGTAAAATCAGATCTTTTTTAGCAGTACTAAATCCCATCACAATACTTTATCTAAATTTCAATTCAACATTACAGGTGAATTTCAATTTCTTCGAGATTCAAACCAAACACATCAACAACACTCTACATCCTGTTTCCCTAACCCAGCTACTACCCCCTCTGTCATCATGAATAAGAGTAAAGGTCTACAGTCACACCATGTACACAGATCAGGAGAAAACAAAGATGAAGATCAGCAATCTTGATCGCGATCCTCATAATCGTGATTCGATAGAGTTGCATGTGAGGAAAACCAGAGATCGGAGGGTTGGGAGCTGGCGTGAAGAAGAAGAAGAAGAAGGATGGTGAAGATCAGCTGCTTCCTAGCCATTGTTTCGACGACAAAACATAAGAGGACGGTCTCGTGTAGGAACTCCGATCAATGCGTGACTGCGTCTCGTATAGGGAACTCCAGCGACTGTTTCGTCGGATCTGTAGTAGGAAAATCAGCCACTGTTTCGATGGTAGAGCATAAGAGGACAATATTGTGTAGGAACTTCTGTCAGTGCGTGACTGCGTCTCGTGTAGGAACTCCAGCCACTATTTCGCCGGATCTGTAGTAGAAAAACTAGAGAGAAGAAGAATGATCGAACTGCATAGAGTCGTTATGCTGCTGTTGTTGGTGTTTTTACATTTTTCAAACAAATCAAACTAGAAAATAATCCAAAAAAAAAAAAAAGCATCTGTAGCAGCATATGTCATCGAGGTGAGAAAGACGAGCTTATGTCTTTACGCAAAGGGGAACTCCGAGGTCCGCTGATTTGGTCATCAACGGTAAATCCATCGATAGATCGAAGTAGCGTCTCCGTTTCTTCTAGATTAGAGATAAACTCTCACGTTCGTCTTCTTCAACACAGATTTCCGATCACAAGATTTGCGATTTGGTGATCAACTACGCCGGTAGGGATACCAACATAAACGACGACGATCAGCGATCGGCGATCGGAGACCAAACTTGATAGAGACAAAACCTAGCTTGCTAGAGATGAAACCAGCTGCCATTGAGAATGTTCGTGTGAAGGGAAGGAAAATTCAGTCTTAAAATAATTAAAATTTTTAAAAATGGGACTTTATGCATTAAAGTTATTCTAATTGAGACTTTTCAAAGGAAAAAAAATATGGGTAGACTTTATACATTAAAACTCTTTGAAATGGGACTTTTGGCCAATTATTTGTTTGTTTTTTTTTTGGCCAAGGAGCAAAAAGTGAATCAAGAACTTCATCGATAAGGAATGCAACCCAGTATCTCTTCTCATGTTGGTTCGGTAAATTTTGGTTTAATCACTTTAAATTATTATTATTATTATCATTGAATTAAGTAATTAACTATGAAACTACACGAAAATATATAACCTTCTGCTGGGCTGGGCTGGGCTGGGCCCCGCTACTTTTGGCGGATTCTGTTGGAATCGTGTGGGAAGGCCGAATCCATCCTGCATATAAACAGGAGTAAAATTGACCGTGTGTGTTTATCCAAAAAAAAAAAAAAAATACCGTCTGTGTTTATTTGTGTCCTCTTTTCGCTTATCCATTAAAAAAAAAAAAGAAAAAAAGAAAAAAAAAAGTAAAGTGACTTTAGGAATAGCATGATTGGGCAATCTTATACTCTTCATGTAAAATCAAGATCAAAGGATTTCCACAATATTATGTACCAAACTATATATAAGAATAAATCCGCAATATATATATATATATATATATATATATATAGAAAAATGTTAAGGTAAGGGGTACCTGACTTTAACTAAAGTCAGCAAAAAGCACTATCACTTGAATTAGAATCTTGAAATGAATCATCTATTAAGTGAATGAGAATTCGAGGACTTGTGTTCTCTGCTGACTTTAATTAAAGCCAGATACCGGTACCTGACTTGAACACTTTTATATATATATATATATATATATGAGAATTTGTTGGATGAGGTTGTTCATTCACCGTGGAATGAACAACTCCATTTAATGATTGACTTGATTGTAAAGGTTAATAAGTTGGTTAAATTGTTCACCACATAAAAGAAGAATTTCTCTATGTATACACAATTAAAACAGCTCCCCCCACCTATGTCAAAATTAAAGTTTTTAAGAATATCTTGTACTACCTCAGCCCATGAAGATTATTAAAGAATAATGACAGTAACAAATAAGGAATTAATAATAGAAAAAATTAAGTTGAAAGTCATTTTTGTTTTGAACTTCAAAGAAAAAAAAACAGATGAAATTCACATTAATAAGTAGGTGGATGAATCCCGAGGCTTACGTACTCAGCAGCACAAGAGTTAAAGCTATGAATACAAAATACATTTTCCCTAAAGAAAGAGATCAAACATGCACAAACGCATTCACCAGAGATAGAGATCGATGGCAACAAAGGTTCAAGTCCAAGATTGGATCTAAAAAGATCAAATACGTAGAGTAAGCAAGCAGTCTAAGAAACAAGAGCTTTATTGGCTTCAATGTACTTCCCATTGTCATCTCCGCCACTTGTGAGCTTCTCTCGAATGTATCTGTAGTAGATGTACTGCAATATGATCTATTATATTGTTTTAATTGTTAAGGTCTTATTTTGACAGATAATCGAGTAGTGTACTACTTCATCAATATTTTGAACAAATATATATGAGTTTTGCAAGAACATTAATAGCAAAGGATACAAATAAGTCAAGCACCACACAGACTATGGCATCCAGCAACCAAGGCATGTTCGCCTTGATTTTTCCCCACTCGGTGCTTCTTACCACAATACTGCATTCAATCATTCAAACAGCTTCACATATCTATATCTATCAATATAAAATAATAAAATGTATGTGTGTGTGTTTATGGAGAGAGAGAGAGAGAGAGAGAACCTTCCCACATATGTGACATTGGCAACCAGTGCAAAGATGAACATAAGAGGATTCAGGCCCTATAAAATTTGGAACAAAATTTTTAAGTCTACAATCAATCACAACAAAACCAAAAAATATGCTTTAAATAACAATCTATAATTAAAAGAATGGTATGAGCATCACCTCCACACTTCCTCTTTTAATCTGTTCAACAAATGCAATAGTAAATTATATTAGAAACAAAACAAATCTAAGTAAGCCTCTGTTTGGATCCCCAGAAAGAATAGAGAAAAGAAAGGCTTTAAAAATGCTTAAAAAGAAGAACCCATTTGTAAACAATTTTTGCCTTTCTTTTGTACTTCCTAGAAAATTAAATGCAAATTGTATCGTCAATCAATACTTACATTTAAGCATATCTGAGGAATTCGACCGCCCATGTATATAGCAGCCATCAACCATCCCAACCACTGTCCATAGACATTGTTCTCCATCCCATGTTCCTGCTATAAACTCTAGTGGTAATTAGTTAAGTACCTAAAACCAATATTACCATGGCTAACTACGACCTTGTCTCAATTTAATTAATTTGTGCAAATATTTATGTATTAAACATACATGTAGTAAGAGTTTCCTTCCAGTGAATCCCACATATGCTCCCATCAAGCCCTTACTTTGTCGAGGCAAGTTCAACGATGTTGCAAGAAATACACCATAACCAGCCTAAAAATGACAAGTGCATGGCACTACTTATAATTAAACATACATTTGTAGTTGATAATGTGAATTAATACTTTTCAAACTCAAATTAAACTATATCCCTTCATCATTTTTGCTAGCTACTGACCGATCGTGGGATTGGCTTTGGTTGGCTAACAGACTTCCTTGATGAAACTTGATGGGCCTCATCCTCCGATGATGAATCGCTATCAAGTCCCATAGCTGACGGACCGCTTCTAGCCACCCTCAGATAAGATCGAAAGGGTGGAGTACTGCTTCCAGCTAAAGATCTTGCTGACCTGCAAATAATTTTTTTTTTTTGGGCATATGCTTGATTATGATCATAACAATTAATTGTACAAAAAATAATAAAAGAATTAAACTAGGAGAAGATTATGACCATATATACGCACGTATAATAAAATTCCCTACGAGGAGATGTTTTGTTCGGGTCACCAGGTATTGGAATGCCCGAATCAACTGACTTGGGTTTCAATGGTTTTTTCTCTTCCTCATCCTGTTATAGCATAATTTTTCATTAACCCATTTTTTTATATTGTCAGTAGAGTTGCAGAGAAGTTGAAAAAAAAAAAGAATAAAAAAAATGAGAATGTACCAATTGGTTAGCTTTGATGTTTCGGCATTTCCACCATTTATAGATGTAATCATAGTAGATGCTCTGTAACACCAGTATAACAGTGCTTACCGTGTAGAGCTGCGAGGAAAGAAAAAGGAAAAAGAGAGAATGAAAAGCTAAAACTTAGGACATGATTACTGTATTTATATGCATATAAATGAGTGAAACACTGTAAAGCTGCAGTTTGGGAGGGCAAAACCCAACCCGACTCGAGTGCAACTCGACGATTGGGCTTAATTGTTTTCCTCTCAAATCCGACCCACCCGAGTTGCAGCATAGTTTAAGATATAGAATGTGCAATTACCAGAGCTGTGTAGAACTGGGTTGGCAACTGCATCAAGAACAAGAAACATTCAGAATTTCATACAGTCGATTTAATATTAAAAAAGGGGGAGAAAAATATTAAAAATATGCAAGAATATTGGATATGGATTTTTATTTATTATTTTTGTTGGTATTAGAACAAGAAGCAGAGGATAAGCCAGTAAGGAGCATCTTCGATGAAAAAAAAAACGAAGAAGAAATGGTAATTAAAGCAGAGAGCCGCCCAATCTGAAGCTGTTCTTTGAACTAAAAGAGCACTATGGCTTTGAGAAATCACAGAGAAGAACACCCACCGTTACTGGTTCGAGAAAACAACCCACCATATTAAAAATGTCCCTGCGCCAAAAAAAATAAAATAAATAAAGAGTACTGTAAAAAAAAAAAACAGAGTTTGAAAGATATGAAGTAGGTGAGAAGTTTCATGGAAACTAAAGAGAAGAAACAAACAAACCCTGCAACCCAAGTGAGGAGAAATGCAAGAGAGACTCCATGGCTGGATTTCGTTTGAAAGTTGGTGAAGATTTGAGGGATTTCTGCAACTCCCCAACAAACTAGACTAATTAGCCCGAAACCGAAGGAGATTTCATCGCGTAAATTGCAAAGACAATCTTTGAAGTACTTCTCAGCCCAACCCACACACGACTTCTTCTCCTTCACACAATAAGAAAGCGACATGCTCAACCCCTTCACCTCTCTCTCTCTCTATGAGTGAGTGTTCTGCTTGCGAGATTGAAGTGATTATAAAGGGACAGAGGAATTTGAAAGATTAGAAGAAAGTAAATAACTAATAGAGATTAAGGAACTCTGTTTATCTCTTGGGTGTAATCATTTGTAGAAGAAAGAAGTTGGTATCATGTAACGTACGCATATTCGCTTGTTTGATGCTTTACACTTTTGTGCACGAACCGTCATGGCCAAAAACCTTCATTGACGGTCCAGATCAGTCACAATAAGAAGACGAAACATATTAAATTAAATAACAGGTGTCAAGAACACGATGTCATTTCGGGTGTACGACAAACCTATGATTTATTGAAATTGCTGGTCTCAAGTTGGTAGTCCAGCCAACAAAATTGCTTCATGTACCATTGAATATATCTCTGCAACAAATATCTCTGCAACAAGCCAATAATGTGAAAACCATACCATTAAAAATAAAAAATTATGAACAATAGTATGGAAAATGTAAAGAATTGGAAAGTAAAATTTATTTATTCTATTTATGAACATGGTATATACATGGAGTATATAGAAAG
>JAESVK010000348.1:223164-239222 GCA_017140935.1 Hamamelis virginiana | reverse complement strand
AAATAAGGCTTCAATGCATTCGAATGTGGCCTCATTAAACCTTCTTTGATGCGTCTATGAAGTGTTGATTTGGGCGTATTCAAAGCGTTTTCCAATGATCGAATATTTGTGCGGCGACGTAAAGGGATTTCTGAAATTTGCTTTGGATCAATTTGGATTCTTTTGCGACCAGCTCTACCCACAAGTCTGTTAAATACATTAACAATTGTTCCATTGACAAGGCAGTCTTTAGCTTGTTTCCAAATCCGGCTAACAGTTTGTTTGGAGACGTTGAACAATTCTACAGCTCTTTGTAAGGCACCTTTTCTCAATCTTCCATTATCACTATCCTTCAATAAAGGTTCGTACACAAATTGACGTCGAGCATCCATTAAACGTCTCTTGAAATTAGAGTTATCTTCTGGCAAGAGACTCATAATCATCTACTTAAGAGATTAAAATTATGTAGAGAGAAAATTGGGAGGGATTAAGATAAGGATTATAAGAGAGATAGAATAGGAGCAAAAATTGAGGGACTTGTAAAAACAGAACATGTTTCTGGGTTTAAATAGGGAAGCCAATTTTTCAAAAAAAATTTGTCCTAAATTATTGGCACCATAATTCCCTCCAAAATTTTGTCCATCTAAATTTTTTTTTCCCTCCTCAAATATCAAATATGGGGTGTCAAATTTATCTTAGAAGAAATATTCCAACTCATAAAAAAAAAAAAAAAAAAAAAAAAAAAAAAAACACTAAAAATGATGTGTGCTCACCGCCGACGCGATCGAGAGAGAGAGAGAGAGAATCAGAGATCTCACTGCCGGCGCAATCGAGAGAGAGAGAGAGAAAACCAGAGAAATATGTGCTTGCCGGCGAGAGAGAACCAGAGAAGACCATCTTCACCGGTTGTGTCGCTATCGGGAGAGAAGAGGGGACCATTGCCGCTGGTGATGGAGCTCAAAGCGTGAGAGAGAGAGAGAAAGATGGAGGATCGACAGATGAAGAAAAAAGATTGAGGGATCGAGAGACGAGAGAGGGAGCTTTTTTTGCCCAAACCCACTGACCTGTGTGAGATATGAGACGAGAGGAGGAGATATTTTTCCACAAACCCACTGACTTGTGTGAGATATTTTGGCTCAAATTTTTTTTTTTTTTTTTTTCTCCATACCCAATGTCACAAATAGCTACTCTGGTATTTGTGATATTCACAATTTTGACATTTGAGAAGTTACATAAGGGTATTATTGGAAAGATAGTAAAAAGATAAAAATTCAAACTAATTCCTTAAAATGCGTAAAAAGTCAATACTCATAACATATTATGGGACGGAGGGAGTATATATTTATAAAAAAAATATGAAATAAGGTTAAAAATTATATATCACAACTTAGAAAAATAAGGTTATACATAGCTTAATGGTAAGACATTTGCATATAAGACATATGTTTAATGAGGTTCCAGGTTCGAACCTCCCTTCAAACTATGTAAATTATTTTTATGAAAATGAATTAGGGATGGGAAATCCCCGCGGGGCGGGGCAACGGGTTGGGGCATGGTAAATCCGTCCCCGTCCCGTACCCTGGCGGGGCAAAATTTTTTTGCCCCGTCCCCACCCCATACCTTGCAAACTTTAAAAAAAACTCGCCCCTATATTGAATATTGAATACCTAGTTTGCATGAACTAGATTAAATCCTGCACCCCCAACAAGACTTTTGGGTGAATATTGAATACTGATTTTCATGAAAATGAAAATGGATATATGGTGATAGAAACATTACTCACCGTGTATATAAAATTATAAAGTGTATAGATATAACGATGATAAAAGAGTCACTCGCACACCTAAAAGATGAACTCAAAACGAGGACCAGTGGCCCACCTTCATTTGGAGGAGAGAAAATACACCGTACATATAACTTTATCAATTGGTGATGTTAAATCATGTTTGGCGTCTGCCTCTTAATTAAGTGTTTTTTGACTTTTAATTAACTTATTAGCCATTTAGCCTGGTTGCCGCAATTGAACGCAGCATGACCGTAAATACAAGGAAGTAGCTGCCCCGTTTTATAATCTTAAAAAGCGATACTCCTATAACAAACGACAAGCGGCGACGGTGCGCTGCAAGCCTTCAACCTGGATCAGGTTGTTGGACACGTGTTCATTTTTATTTTATGATTGGATGTCTATCGCTGTGAGGATAACATCCTTTTTGCTGAGTTGGTTCCGAGAAAACGTTGTTACTTGGAGCCGGTGATATATGGTCGAGCCCTCCTGTACATTCCATCTTATTTTTATTTATTTTTATTATTTTTCAATAATTTGATATCACCCTATATTTTAATCCGAAATAAAAAAAACACCTGACATGTCATGATTTAATTGATGAGTGAAAATGAGAAAAGCAGTTTGAGAGAAGAGATTTCACTATATGACACATTAGGGTGATTTTTAATTTCAAGTTAAAGTGTCTCATGTTATAGTATTTTTCATTATTTTTATATCAAAATTAGCTTATTAACTTCACAAAATTTTCATTAAATTAAAGTTCAAAACCAAATAAATTATAATTATAAAAGCTAAACCGATAGTGAATTATAAGTCAAGTGCAAAAAATTGAATTTCTTAAATATGATTCACTTTCTTATATTTGAATCCGAAATTTCTTTTTTAAAAGAGAGAAAACATGCCACTAAATTATAAAATTATTATCTTACAAATTGATATATAATTTAATAGAATTATTAATCTGTTCGATTTTCATAGCATATTGTAATATAGGAGGAGTACGTACTATTTATTTAATTTTAGAGTTGGTGATGATTTAATGAAACTGGTCTATAATTTAGGAAGATTGTATGTAATTAATATATTCTTAAAAAGTTATTTTATTAACATATTACATGAAATGACATAAAACAAAGTGGTGAGATTAGTAGCATTTTTGGAAATTGTTGAAAAGACACATTTTAATCTCATGGTGTGGCTGAAAATTAAAATGCGATTTTTTTGTAAGAATTAAAAAAGCATCTGTCGCTGCTTACCTACTGTTATTTTAAAGCCTCCCTAATTCTAATAATTGGAGTCTCTTTCAGTCTTGCTGTAAAGGTGAATGAGGAGAATCGAGAGTTGGGTTGATGGAGTCATTTGTCTAGTTATTTCTGTCAATTTGATGGCGTCCTTATCTTCTCACTCTTCAATCTGGAGACTTGGGATCAACGTACCAAAGATGATAAAGTTAACAATTTAACTGTTAATCTTTCAATGTTGTCCTTTAATTAATGGAAAAATGATTAACATAACCTTAAATATGATCTTATTAATCAAGGAGTACAACCAATAAGATGCTATACCAATAGTTCCCTACAGCTCAAATATAACATTATCTAATATACTCTCATTCCTTAATTTCAGTAAGGTTGTTAATTTTTTTAAATTTACTGTTTTAAAATTAAATATTTATGGTCGTTTTTTATTTGAAATTTATGCTGAATGTTTTGGATATGGTAAGTTTTTTAAATTTGAAGAAAAAAAAATAGGTGTGTACATTCCATGTCTAAACTTAAATCAAATATTTTGGGTTTTGGGTTTTCTAAATCAAAACGAGAGCCATATACTTGCTGCTGTTGATCTTTTTTGTTGTGAAGATTATTGGTTGATGAAGTTCAGCATTTGCTAGATTTCAAATATTGTTGAAAAGTGTGTTTCATGTTTAAACTTGATTTATTTTTTGTTTTTCAATTGATCACGTTATACAAATATACTTGTATATCTGTAGAACGGACTTGGTATATGCATTTAAAACTTCCAAATTCAAATTTCGTTTTACATGTATATTTGTAAAACGAAATATGGTAACTGGATTTCTAAGTTCAAAATTCAAATTTTATTTTACAGATATACATGTATACATATAAAACGAAATTTGATAAATGGCTTTCTAACTTCAAAATTCAAATTTCGTTTACATATATACATGTGTACATGTTAAATGAAATATAAAAACTAGATTTCAAATTTCAAAATTCAATTTTCGATTTCAAAGATACATGTATACATGTGAAACGGAAAATATGAATTACACCACTACACATTCCGTTATATGTATACATGTATATATGAAATTATATCATCACTATATATTTCGTTTTATATTTACACGTATATACATATAACGGAATATGTTCATTTTTAGTTAGTCTTGTTGCCATTTTAAAATGACTATTCACAGTGAATGTATATTTGAGTTATATTAGTATATTCAAAGCTAAATATGTTAACTTCTTTTTTAAAATGATTTTGCTATCCGAAAATCTTGTATATATAGCAAAATCAAAATTTGAAATTTCAAAATTGTTGAAATAGAGGCAAGATTTTAGGAATTTTGATATAAATATTTATAAAATATTTTGGTAAACGCCAAATATGGAATAAATCCATGTATGGGCAATTGTGTATCTTTACAAACTAAAACTACGTATTCATGTATTACCAAAATTCATAGAAACCTATTGGTATCGACATCTTATACCAGGTCCTATTGGTATAAAGTCCTTAATTAATTTGCTAGCTTGCTTGTTCCTCTGAAATTAATAATTAGTTCACCATTAGGGGGTGTTTGGGAAACCAAAAAACTGGTTCTACCGGGCATAGTGCCGGCCCAAATTTTGTGAACCGTGTTTGGTAATTCATTTCGGACCTAGTATCTAGTTTTCCTTTGTTCTAATTTTAACTCAAAATCTGTTCAAAGTTGCTCCACCTCTCCCCTTGGTTTTCATAAAAACCAAATAAGAAAAGCTGAAGCAACGACAACCAAGAGTGGAGCTTCCTCTCCCGACATCAAAGCTGCTCCACCTCCCCCCTTCTCGTCTCCCGCATCGCCGCCTCTCCAGACGGCTCCTCGGATTGGTTCCGTGTGAAGCGGTTCTACCACCTGGAGTTCTGGTGCACCGATGCCACCAACACGACTCGTCGCTTCTCCTGGGAACTTGGAATGCCCATCATCGCCAAGTCCGATCTCTCCATCGGAATCGGGTCCACGCCTATTATCTCCTCCGCTCCGGTGACCTCTGCTTCCTTTTCACCTCCCCTTACTCCCCCTCCATCGCCGTCGAAGTTGAAGACGCCGAGGTCGCTTTCAACACCAGCGTTGCTCATGGCTCAAAACCCTCATCCCCGCCGATTAAAGAAGAAGAAGAAGAAAGGGAAGAAACGAACCCAGATCTAGGAATCTTTATACCAATAGACCTGGTATGGGGTATGTGTGTTTTGTTTGTTAATTTTGGTAAATGGTAAATATATCACGAATTTAGGAAAATTTTAGTCTTATAAGCTATGGCAATATTGTTTCCTTTGGTTCTTTTGTCTTTTGTCCGGATCTGTTTTCTGTGCGACAATTGTCAATTACGTTTGTGGCAAGTTATTATCTATTATTTTAACTTTTGAAATCCTGGCCCTCACGAGATAAAAGGTTAAATTTCAAATTTATTTTTTAATTTAATAATTTATCGAACTAAATTTGAGTTTTAATTGAAAGAATACACCATGGGAACGCAGCGGAAGGTAGGTTTTTAAAATTTTCCCATGTATTCATCCATGAATCTTCTTAATCGATGAATCAAATCAACTTTAAATTAAATACATTAAAATAAAGCTTACATTGATTTGTTCCTTTGCGATGTTCTCTTCCTTTGATGATCGTCCTCGCTCAATCCTCGAGCCCCAAAAGAATGGTGGCCTCCAATGAACGTCCACACGAACACAAGAGTTGCAAAACCTTCTTGAATTTTTCAACACTTGAAAAAGACAAGCATGGAGAGGGAGAGAGAGAGAGAGGGGCGGCACCTATAGAGAGTGGGTTTGGATGATGCAAGCTTAAAGGCTATTAGGGTTCACTCTCTTTAAATAAGCCTCTCCTCTTCTTAGGGTGTTTGGTTACTAGTGCTAGCATGACCATTAACCCTATTTTGGTTATTCACATTCTTGAATTAGATATCCTTTTGGCTAACAATTAATTAACCCTTAATTAATTAAAGCCAAACACATATTAATAAGAATGCAACCCTCTCACAAGTTTAACAACCTCACTTATGTTCTTATGTGTATGACCCATTGGGTTCATCCCAACCTAGTAGTGGCAGGGGACATCTCAATGTCGCCCAAAATAGAAACTTTCTATTTTTAGGTTCTATTGGAACAATTCCAATTTTGCCCTCAATGATAACCCTTATCATTAGGCCTTCACTAGTCATGAGTGACATCTAGCAATATGTCATGACGTACCCTAGGTGTGGGTGAATATACGAACGTGTAAATGAACCCTTCGTGCTATAAATAATCCCTCACCAAACAATGTCTCGATTAAGTTAGTTGGGTATGGATTCATGTCAAACCCTAACTTAATCATGCGTTACTAATTCACCAGATTATAATCTCAATTAGGTATACCCTTGAAACACTTTTCTTGGCAACCTTCTGCTTTGGCCAAAGACTCCATTGAGATAGTAACTGTGAACTAACTAAGACATTCGCCCTTTCTTATTAAGGGTGGTGATCCTCTATTGCACACTCACCTATCTTCATACATAACTCACTAGAGCCAATGAGCACCGATTACATCCTTATGATTAAGGGTGTACGAGATACTATCAAACTCTAGCAATTCATATATAAGATAACAAGTGGTGTCTCAAGTCTAAGGATTACAACTGTGACTATACACATGAGCAGCCTTTGACATACAAATAGAATTCCATAAGCTGTACTCAAATTGGTCACGTTCAGTGTACCTGTTCTCTAACAAGCACCCACAGGTTTACTATAGTGTCTCTACACAGATGGTTCGAGACTCACCATCCTCCCATGGAGCTAGTAAAACCTGAGCTAATCTTAACGGTTTATAATCGTCCAAATATATAAACCTATGATCAGGAACCAGTTTAGGATAGATGTACTTGAAAGTTATAAGTCTCTCTATCTCAACACTTGAGATATAACTTTCTATCATACTATCCAAGGACTTTATCATGAACAGTAATTAAACACAAGTTTACATGATAAAATAGCCATATCATAAATGAATAAAGATCCATACAAGATAATATAATGAAATATAAAACCCTAAACTCAAAAGAACAATTGGTTTTAGGGCACATATCTAACATTAATGTCATAAGCAACTAAAGTATTAGATAATGGTTTAACAAAATGCTCCGTTTGCAAGAAAAACATGCTCCGATGAGCATATTATATTAAACATTTTTTCACCATGGACGAATCTATTAGGCTTATTATATTAGATTTTTATTTTATTTATCGTCATCTAAGCTGGCTTAGAACTTTAGGAATCATGGTTGGGCTTGCCAGTTAATGCTGATACCAGTCTTAATATACAAATCTGGAACACATACCTACTTAAAAGACTTGAGTTTATTAAGGGTGAGTCCCATATATTCATTGTATATTAAGTAAATCGCTTTTCTACTTAATTTCCTCTGATGTGGGACAACCCACACTTGAACCTCAACATAATCTGGTGTGCTTAAAGCTAAGGTGAAGTCAATGCCTAGAAAGCCATTGCTAAGGAATTTTAGGAGATTACGAGAAGATTAGACTAGGTTAGTGCTTAGACAGGTGAGAATTGATAGAAATGATAATTGTTGCAGAACCCTTACCGGCCCCTTTGTTCATGGGCATTGATCTTCTTTGGCCATCCTTGGTTAGCAATTTCAAACCCACACATCACCCAATTCATTATTCAATATGGTTGAAATTAAAATGAGAAGCAAGTTGTGAATGCAAAAAGACATTGTTGATGCTAAAAAGACTATTTGCCAAGTAGTGCTAGCACTCTCGTGGGCTTGTAATAGAGCCGAGTCGCTGGTTACTGGAATTACTTTAAGAAAATAAAGATGTGACTCTTCCACAAAATTAGACTTTTGGAATAATAATTAGCGCTTATCCTAACAAGGACATCAACGGAGCTAGTTGAATTTTTTGTAATGAACCTGCTAGTAGCATTTTGATGATTTTATGATTGATGATATGATGTACTCCAAAACTTTTGTTTGCCCTGCACATGGCATATGATGATTCCAAACTCCACCAAAACTTTTGGTTTTTTGTTTATCCAAATATCATATTTAGAATAAATGATTTCATGAAAAAATAAATAAACAAGTAAAATACAGAGTAGATTTTTGTTCCTTAGTGTTTGCTTGTTGCTTTGTTGTTTTTAAAATTTTTAAAAAAAATGAATTAGATGATTCATTATCAATTTCATTGAATTAATACGTTGATAAAAAATAAAAATAAAAAGAATTAGACTATATGGCGGAAATATTGAAGAAAGGTTGATAATTATATATATATATATATATATATATATATATATATATATATATATATATATATATATATAAGGGTTCCAAATTTTGATCCTCTTGCCATTGGTGTCTCAAATCTTACTTTGCAATCCTCTCCGGCCTCTTGGTGCAGAAATACATTGAATGATCGAATTGATAATTATCACAATAGGAAACAAGTTGGGTCACAACCAAATAGAAAATTTAAATAAACAATCTCAAGGATTGTCAAAGTGATCCTAGGACGAGCCATCAATTCGGACGTCCTGGGTTTTAACCTTAGCAACTTCTTAAGGGTCTAGCCACGATGAATTTATTCCTCGTGAATTCCCTAGTCTCGGTATGGATGGCCTGCAGAAAAGACTTAGTTTGATGCGCACAAAGCTTGTCCAAGATATTTCCCTAAACGCAACACCAAAAAATTATATTTAAATAAACAAACAGAAAACAATCACACAAAAAGCAAGCAAATCACATATGGACTGAGAGGAAACAAGAATACAAATTCAAATAAGAGTTGGGTCTAAAAATTTCAAACACAGTAATTAAGCAATCTAAGAAACAAGAGCTTTAACTATTCGCTTCAATGCACTTCCCATGGTCATTTCCACCATCTGTGAGCTGCTTTCGAATGTATCTGTAATAGATGTACTGCAATATGATCTATTATGTTGATTTGTTAAGGTGTTATTTTGAAAGATCATTAATTACTTATTCACAAGTATTTAAACAAATATGAGTTTTGCAAGAAGATTAGTAGCAAAGGATATAAATAAGTCAAGCACCTCGCAGACTATGGCGTCCAGCAACCAAGGCATGTTCGCCTTTATTTTTTCCCACTCAGCGGTCCTTACCAGTTACCACAATACTGCATTCAATCATCAAGACAGCTTCACATATATATCCATATCTATATACATGTGGGTGGGAAGAGAGAGAGAAGCCTCTTACCTTCCCACATATGTAGGCCCGGCTCTGAGGGAAGGCCCAAGAAGCCATTGCCTTGGGCATCATTTTTTTGCCTTCATTTTTGGGGCATCACTTTGCAGCCCAATGCAATTCCACAACAGCAGCCCAATGTAATGGAATGTGATTTTTGGGCATCACTTGTCCATTACCATGAAGCCAGTCCATGAAAACACAAATAATAATAATAATAATAATTCAAATCAGCATATCACTCACGCTCTCTCCTCGACAGGGCTACCCCTATCATCTGTCACACACACTCCAAAAGTACCCAATATGATTTTGTTCGGGATGACTTATTGAAAATCCTTCTTTTGAATTGATTGTTGTATGTCTTCTTTATTAGTTTAATTATATTTGTAATGATGACTGGAGGTTCGGGGTTAACCTATTGAAAACCCTCATTTTGAATTGATTGTGTAGGTATTCTTTATTAGTTTAATTATATTTGTAATGATGATTAGAGGTTCGGGGTGAACATATTGAAAACTCTCATTTTGAATTGATTGTTGTAGGTTTTAACTTATGAGAGAAATCAAGGTTCAATAACTAAAATTTTATAGGCAATTTTTTTTTTTTGTCAATAACTAGTAGGGGCATCATTTTAGTAATTCGCCTAGGGCATCCAAAATCTCAGGGTCAGCCCTGCACATATGTGAGATTGGCAACTAGTGCAAAGTTAAACATAAGAGGATTCAGGCCCTATATATATATAAATTTAGATCAACAAGATTTTTAAGTGATTCAATCAATCACAACAAAACCAAAAATTAGGCTTTGAATAATAATCTAGAGAATTAAGAGAATGGTAAGATCATCACCTCCATGCTTCCTCTTTTAATCTGTTCACCAAATGCAATAATAACTTCTATTAGAAAACAAAACAAACCAAGCTTCTATTTGGACCCCGAGAAGAATAGATGTAAGGAAAATAAAAGGCTTAAAAATGCTTGAAAAGAGAATTGATTAATTAGGGCCTGTTTACTTTGTGAAAATTTTCGTAATTTTTATTTTTTGTGAAAATATTTTAAAAACAGTTTCATTTTCAGTTTTCAAAATTTAGAAAATGTGTTTATTTTGCTAAAATTAAAATTGTTTTTAAAATCTAAAAATAGTGTAAATGCATTTACTAAAACTATTTTTTGTCTCTATTTATTTGATTATTTTTATTTTTTGGTTTTATTGTTGGTCTACATATTTTTTTCTATGTTTATAAGCATTACCATGATATAATCATTGCTTTCAATTTTCGTGAAAATACAAAATAAATGTCTTTTTGACATTTTCTTAAAAATTGAATTCATTTTTTTGAAAATAGTTTTCATTTTTTACAAGTAAACGTGTTTTTTAGGCCATTTTCTGTTTTTATTGAAAATGAAAATTGCAAAAATTTTCATGAAGTAAACAGGCGCTTAGTAATCAACTTTTAGTTTTTCCTTTTCTTTCTTTCTTCGTGGTTTTTGAAATCTAAACTACGTTTTTTTTATTTTTTATTTTTAGAAAAAAAAAAATTTTCTAGTAGACTGTATTGTTTATTAAGTTCTGCTCCTTCATATTTTGAATTAATTCTTACATTTAAGCATTTCTGAGGGATTCGACCGACCACGTATATAGTAGCCATCAACCATCCCAACCATGTTCCTGCTATAAATTAATTAATTAAACTCTAATATTAATTAGGGTTTTATACCAATAGACCCTTGGTATAAGAGTGCTATACCAATAGGCCCCTGCCTTTTTTGATGATACTTGTATGTGTGAAAGTTGATTAAAAAATACCATTTCATTAACAGGATATTATTCAATATTATTAGAAAGGATATTATCCAATATTATTAGAAAATCAACTTAACAGGATACTATCCAATATTAAATCCATGAATCAAGGAATATTTCAAATATTAAAATTCATTTACAAAGGAAAGTCCACCCTAATCAACTTCCCTAAAATCAAGGGATTGTATCACTAATTTAAAAATGAATCACATTGAACTTAAATCATATTTACATGACTCTATTTGGGCCGAGTCAAAACATATGACTCACTGTGAACTTAATGTTCTATATTTGGCAAGTTCTTTATACATTAATCTGAGTCATGCCTCATTGTGGGCGTGACTCTTAATAAAAAAGACTATTGAGTAGAAACGTGACGCATTGTGGGCGTGATTTTAAAATTTGAAACATTACTCAGAGCCGTGACTCATTATGGGCATGATTTTTAAGTTTGAACCATTACAAAGAGTCATGACTCATTGTGGGCGTGAATATTAATCTCGAACCATTACACAGAGTCATGACTCTGTGTGGCCGTGATTTTTAAGTTTGAACAATTACACAGTCATGACTCATTGTGGGCGTGATTATTAATCTTGAACCATTACACAGAGTCATGACTCTGTGTGGGCGTGACTCACTTTTTGTTCCAACATAGCAGAAGGAATGGAAAATGTAATGCATGTGCATCATTGCAGAAACCCAATATTCCTAAAGAAACTTTCTACGATATGATTCTCATGATTTTATCCATGTTTCTATATTTAAATTGAACCAAATATGCTTTGGAAAATGAATTTACAAAGATACTAGTATCTCTGTAAAAACTAGATTTTTCATGCACAAATGAAACAATATATAAATATGCATATAAATCATGTAAAAAATAAAATAAAGCTAACCTTTTTTTAAGAACAAACCGCTCACTTTTTTGAAGAACAAACCACTAACTTTGGTGACAATGGCTATCCAAGCGATAATCGGAATTCTCTATTCAAATTTCGTTAAAAGGCTAATGCTTCGAAAACGCATTGATCTGACCAATAGGATAGTACACCTTCATGGCACGGCAAGGGTTTTCAAACAAACTCTTCATAGTTGCCCGCCCCTACAGCTAGAGTTATATCGTATTTGCACTGTTTCCCTCCTTCACTTGTAATTGTTGAGAGATAAAGCCCATTCTGATTACAATTCAAATTCAAAAATAAATCTTTATCACTTACCTAATCCATAGGAGATGTTATTCAAATATTAAATTATCTAATCAAAATAAATCATGAAATAATATCTTAACTAAAATCAAGCTTAAAATAAGGAAATGGTATTATAGACAATTTATACTTAATAGTTGACTTCTAATTTGACCAGAAGGGGTCTATCGGTATAAAATCACATACTTTGGACTTAGTGATAAAAAAGACCATAATCAGGGGCCTATTGATCATTTTCCCTATTAATTAACCATGTCGATCTATCAATCTAATTTGTGCAAATTATGTTAAACATACATGTAAGAGTTTCCTTCCTGTGAATCCCACGTCTACTTCCATCAAGCCCTTACTTTGTCGAGGCAAATTCAATGACGTGGCTAGAAATCAGGGACGAAGTCAGGAATTTGGTTAAGGGGGGGCCAACTTTAATTGATTTTAATTCTTTATCCCAATTAAAAAAATATAGAATTTTTTTGTTCATTTTTTTTAATCATAATAGTTTGTGATAGAAAAAATTGCAAAAAATTATAATCCATTGATATTTTGATAAACATATTTTATCTCAGTACATTTACAATTGTCCTCGACGAGGCCCCATTTTTTGAAAGTGTTGAATGATAGCTTCATTATCAATACTATCAAATACATCTCTTGTGATAAACACAACTAAGCTATGCAGCCGACTCTTTACAATCTTCATAGCAGAAAATGCTTTCTCCACAGTGACAGTCGCAACTGGTATGATCAATGCTAATGTTAAGAGCAAATAGACTTCTTGATATGCTTTGTGCTTTTTGGTCTCAACCAATTTAGTAGCAAGATCACTAATTCCCTTCAATTCTGAAAACTCAATGCTAGAGCGCATATAAAAAAATATAAGTGTCCAACTGATCTTCAAGTACTATAAGTCTTCTTCCAACAAATTCATTTGGATAAAATTCAGCAAGCCGGACCAATTTTTCCTTATCAAAAGCACGAAATGAATAACATGGATTCAAACTTGTGAAGAGTATTCTAGGGCTGTCGAATGGGGAGTCTGACTTGTGAGGAGGCGAGGAGCATTCTAGGGCATTCTAGGGTTGTCGAATGTGAGAGACGCAGAGTGACAGAGTGAGGAGTATGAATGGTGAAAAAAAAAATTTTGAGGGAGGTCCAAAATGTAATTTCAAATATCTGACAAGTAAAAAGAAAAAAAAAATTCAGGGGGGGTCCACGGACACCCCTCAGTCCTACATAGCTTCGTCCCTGCTAAAAATACTCCATAACCAGCCGAAAAATGCAATGTGCATGGCGTTACTAATAGAAGTTAGCTACGTGCATTAATTTTTGTACTTGATTATATGAATATTTTTCAAGCTCAAAGCTATAACTGATGCAGCGGAATATTGAAGACAAGCTCACCAACAACGAACAACCTTCCAAATCTCTGTTAACGTGTCACCAAGACAGTGCCAGGAAAATAGGCATCCAAGTACTCGATCTTCACAAAGAGAGAAACTTAGGGAAAATAGTGAAAACTCTCAAATAAATTCTTATTAATTCATCAACTGATTTGCCAAGATGGCTACATGCATATTTATACTAAAACAAAGCTTAGAAACCCTAATAATGCCAAAATAGGGAAAAACTGAAATAAAAGGAAATTTACCAAAAATGGAAATATGCGAAATAAAGATAAAATCTAAAAATATATTCCTTAAGGATCGCTACGGAATCAGCGGTTCGTCAAACGGACTTCTGTAAGGAAAGTAATTGGCAGGCGAAATCTTTCCATAAATAGCAAAATCACCAAATCGGAGGTTTAAACGAAGGAATTTGCCCAAAAAGCAGCGTACATCACGGCACTAGCTGTGAGTCTTGTTCGTCTCGCCGTTTCCATTCAGACTACCAATTTTCGTGCAATTCCGTCACCGACGACTTTCGATCCTACTAGTCCGTTTTCTGATTTTATCCCAAAACCTCTCCCGAACCCCTAATCTGTTTGGACCCCTTTATCCTGTCCAGCTGATCAATAAAATCTTGGGCTATAAGCCCAACCCGGTGTACATCAATAACATATCCCTTCATATATCTTTTTTGCTACTCACCGATCGTGGAATTGGCTTTGGCTGGCTAACAGGCTTCCCCGATGGACCCTTAGGCCAAGTAGGCCTTCGCCTAAGGCCTCCCAGCAGCAAAACAGACCTTAGGCTATCATTTTCAAACAGACCTCATTGCTAAGGGTCTTAATTAATGCACAACGGCCAGCTTTAGTTAAAAAAAGAAAAAAAGAAAAAAAAAAAAAAAGGAAAGCCATTCAGTGCCCAAAAGTGCCACGACACTGTTCCTCGCTTTCCAAAACTTATTTTGTCATACCTGTATATATGTGATTTGAAAATTGAAATGACAACCAGAAATTAAAACCATAGCTTATATATTTTGGTATATGTAATTAATATAAAATAGTCAATATATAATAGAAAGAGCATTTGTAAGTAGCATATTTAAATAAAAAAGCCACCTACACAATCAGACCTCCCTAAATATACTTTCTTAAAGGAGTTAATCAATTAATTTCCTCAAGATTATTATGGGATGTTCTTTTGGTCGAATCTTATTTCAATTTCAAGCACGGAACAAGATTAGGTTCCTTTCCCTCACTAATAACGAGTCTTTAGGTGAAGGTGATAATACGAAACCTAAGATTCAAGTTAGTAGTTTGTCTTATCTTAAGTATGATAAATATGAAACTTTTACATTTTTAAAAATAGTATACAATTTGTCAAAAGAGATACATGTTCAATTTGATGCGAATAGTTGTTTATTTGCTCTTAAAAATTTTAATTTTAGTTATTTTTCCTCAATCTATTTATTTTTGGTAGCTCGTACTGATTTTCGTGTATACATATTTGGATTGGATAGATTTTCGCTTATACTATTTTGGTCATAATTTTTCTAGCTTGTTTGTTAATTTTAGTAGTTTTAAACCAAAGTTTTGATTTTTAACACTAAATTATGTGTAGAATAATATAATTAACTATGTCCCATATCACCTATATAAAAGCTTGATATACCTTCATATACATGGTATTAGAGCATTTGTTATCCATGTGACAAGACCCAAACAAACTTACACATGAGGGGAGTGTAGAAGAATAAAATCCACTCTGTCCCACATCGCCTAAATAGAAGGCTTGCTATAACTTCATATACCTGAATTGAGCCATCCACCCACAATCTTAGGCTTGTAAGCTAGATTGGAAACTTAACATTATGTGTTGTGTTCCTTTACTTTATATTTGTAAATTTTTTATGGTAAAAATTGAGAAATTACACGATTTTGGGTCTTATTCTTTGTTTGGTCAGTGGGAAAATGTATAATAAGAGTTAAATAACAAAGGCCTCACTTAGCAAAGTTTTCGCCTAAGGCCCCCAAATACGATGAGCCGCCCCTGCCTTGTGGTCGTCCGATGATGAGTCGGATTTGTCATTTTTCTCTTCCTGGTCCTATTAGAGCAAAATTTTTCATTAACACAATTTTCTTTAATATGGTCCAGCAGCTAGAGTTGTAAAGAAAGCTAGAGTAAAAATTCAAAAATAAAATAAAATAAGATTGAGAATTTACCAGTTGCTTAGCTTTGATGTTTCGGCATTTCCACCGTGTACAAATGTAATCATAGTAGATGCTCTGTAACATCAATATAACAGTGCTTGCCGTGTAGAGCTACGAGGAATAAAAAAGGATAATGAAAATCCAAAACTTTAGACATGATTATTAATATA
>JAESVK010000348.1:211044-223154 GCA_017140935.1 Hamamelis virginiana | reverse complement strand
CCCGAAACCAAAGGAAATTTCATCGCGTAAATTGCAAAGACAATCTTTGAAATACTTCTCAACCCAACCCACACAAGCCTTCTTCTCCTTCACACAATAAGAAAGCGACATGCTCAACCCCTTCACCTCTCTCTCTCTCTCTCTTTCTCTATACGGGCAGTGTTCTGGTTGCGAAATTGAAATGATTTTAAAGGAGCAGAGAACTTGAAAGATTAGAAGATAGTAAATAACAGGGGAAGCTGAGTGAACTCTGCTTATCTCTTGGGTGTAATGTGAGCAAAAGAGTTGGATGTTACATGTGGGCTGCGACATGGTTGAGTCCTTCACACAGCTACTTGAATATTACGTGTGGATTGTGAATCAAAGCAAAAGAGTTGGATTCCCTTCAAAATGCCAAAAACAGAAAGAGATGATTTTGGAGATATGGGTGTGAGTGTAGGTATTTGATTTGTGAGATGTAATTGTATGAATTAATTCATACAATTCCTAGAATATGTCTAAAATCATCTCTTTCTGTTTTTGGATGTTCTAAGCGAATATCAATATTGATTGCAGGACGGGTCTTGAGAGTTTGGATGTTCTAAGCGAATTCTGTAAGATAAATTTCTTATTTATCTATTAGGTGACTCACATGATAAGCATATCTGATAAGATGAGTTTAATAGGATAATATCCTTATCTTATATTTATCTAGTTAATGATTGGCCAATAGAGAAGTGGTTTCCTAAATTACTCCAACTTTGATGGGCAGTGGAGTTATAAAGAGATTTGGAAACTGGTTCTCTCTCTGCCTATAAAAGGATTCAAGTTACCCATCCCAATTAACTGAATCAAACATATCTGAAAGGGGGTTAAGAGAGAGATACCAATTTCCATCAAGATTAAAGGCTTCTAAAAGATTGATCATTAGAAGTAAACATTATGGATTCAGGTATGTATTTATGTTTATTCCGCATTATTGTGATTCATGATCCATATGATTCTTGGGTTTAATATAGTTGTTAATCATGTAACAACATTATAGATTTTTTACAAATTCCTATAATCAGGTATTAACGTACAATAAAATATTACATATAATTTATATTCAATCACACCCTAAAATAAAAAATTTCAATTATATTGATAAAAAATATTATTGAATAATCTAGTATACCTGATACTAACAATATTATCTATAGTTTAACAATTATGATTGAAATCATAGTAAAGATGTCTTTGTTATTATCTCAAGATATGATAATATTTCTCAAAATTCATATTATTGAAGGCCTTATATTCCCATATATCATAGTTTGAGGGAAAGGGTTTTAGACCTTTTGTCAATTAGGTTTCTTGGTAATTATAAAGGGATTAAAGGATAAAAGAGGAAAAAGAATATATATTAGCCAACTTGTGAATCTAAAATTAAATTTCACGTTCCCATTTTATATATGTCTCTTTGATTCGTGCAAGTGCATTTGTGTGAAATATCTATATATAAGGGTCCGTTTGCATTAATTTTTTTTTTTAAATTACATTTGGAGCTCAAAATTTCATTTAATTTAAGAGAAGTAATAATTACTTCTTATATTAGCCAACTTGGCCTATGCAATTTTTTTTTTTTTTTGGTAAACTCTTTGGCCCATGCTTTGGGATAGCTGCATTCAATCATCAAAACAGCTTCACATATCCATATCTATATACATGTGTGTGGGAAGAGAGAGAGAGAGAGAGAGACAGAGAGAAAGAGAGAGAAGCTTCTTACCTTCCTACATATGTGAGATTGGCAACTAGTGCAAAGTTGAACATAAGAGGATTCAGGCCCTATATATATACAAATTCAGATCAACAAGATTTTTAAGTGATTCAGGCCCTATATAATAGTAAGGGAAAATTCCATTTTGCCCTTACATCAAAACCTTTCTTCATTTTTTTTTTTTTAAATATATTCTATATTTTTGCAGGATCGGTTCTAGAATATACTTTGAAAAATTAACCGTTGTAAAATAATCATCTTATGAATGTCATGGCTGCCAAAATTCTTATGATAATCTTCAAAATTCAAAAAATGAGAGAGATGATTTGGGACATATGCATATAAGCATATGTATCTAGTTTGTACGTGGCATGTAACTATATGAATTAATTGATGAGGAGAATGTAGAACACTGTTTCTTGAATGTTACATGTGGGTTGTGAATTTAATCGAAAGAGTTGATTTGCCTTCAAAATTCTTCTGATAATCTTCAATTTTATTTATTCATTTTTTTTAAGAAAAAAGATAGAGATGATTTGGGAGATATGCATGTTTGCTTTCTGTTATATCCTTAATAGCGGGTTGGTTACACCCACAACCGAAATGGAAACCGAGCGTTTCGTGGTTCAAAAATGCCGAATCTCGTCTCAATTATCATTTGTCAGGACTCTTCGGAGTAAGTTCCTTGGCTTGGAGAGGGCATTTAGTCCATGTCACTATTCCTGGATTCAGGGGAGAGTACGTTAGATGGAATAATTTCTTAGATGTATTACCACATCCCAAGGGTTAGGACCACTTTTTACAGGTCAGTGGAATCTTTATGCTCAAAACCACGATTCAAGTAGTCATTTATTTGGTACCTCCCAAGGAGCAGGAACTGCCATTCTAACCCTTCTCGGGGGATTTCATCCTCAAACGCAAAGTTTATAGCTGATCCTCTTCAGAGCAACTCCAACCATGGAGTGGCATTTTTTTCTTTCCAAAACACTCAAATAGTATTTTACTTTCTCACTATGCCTATCCAAATAAAAATGCACTCCAACCATACCTATACAAAATGCCTAACCTTTAATATTTTAATATTATTTTAACATTTTGTCCAATATTTTAATTATTTTTTTGAGTCAATTTGAACAAAAAGTATTATTTAGAGATGATGTGACCATTTTACCAATAGCTTCAAGCAACTTCAACCATGAGAGGCAAAGCCTCATATTAGGCATTTTGCCTAGCCAAATCCCAAAAAAACCACTCCAATGGAATAGGCAAAACACTATGCATTTTGCCTATTCTCCAAATGGGGAGCCATATTTAGCAAGACATTGAGGAGAGAGAGTGCACTAAGCATTTTTGCCACATCATCAATCTCTCACAAATCCTTCTTTTCTTGGTACGATTTGAATATTAAAAAAAATATTAAAATATAAATGGCTAGCCAAATGGCTATTATGGTTGGATTGCAGAACCCTTTAACAAGGCAAATTATATAGGCAAAATATTATTTGAGCATTTTGGCTAGCCAAAATGGCTAGTCATGGTTGGAGTTGCTTCCTTGCTAAATTTGGCTCTCCAAATGAAGGATAGGCAAAATGGCTAGCCATTTGCCTCATTCATTGGAGTAAAAAAATTTAGATTTGGACAAGCGAAATGCCTAAAATGGAGCTTTGCCTCCTATTGTTGGAGATGCTAGTAGTAATTTGGTTTGTGACCGGTAGCTGTATGAATTGATGAGAAGAATGATGTATTTGTAGAGTTCCATATATTTATGGAACGTGTTTAAATAGTAAAAGATGGGCAAGGAGGATCCTCTCATCTTGCTTATTCTCTCCTTGGCTCTCCTTTACTTTCAGAGAAGAGTTGAGAAAGTTACACATCATCATGTCTCTGATCCAATAGTTCAGAAAATAAAGAGCCAAATGAAGATGAATTGGTGCATCAACGTCGTTATTTCTCTCCTCTCTCCTCTTCCCAGATCTGGAACAGAGACTACTCTCTTTATGACCCAGATAGAGGAGGAGGTAGGAGAAGATGAAAGACAAACTATGCACATATGAGAGATAAGGAATCACCCTGCAGGCACCCCATTGTCAATGTATTTGTGTATTTTGAACTTGAGTTTCTCTTATGATTCTTTGCAAATCTATTAGTTCCTTTTTTTTTTCCTCTTTGACTGTCTCTAGTTTCTTGCTTCACTCCATTAAAGTAGAGCAGTACAAACTGAGCAATGCTAATTTGATCCATTTTTGTTCTCTTGGCTACTCAAATATATTATTTGTTTTTTTTGTTTTCCATGTTTCTTGCTTCATTCCCTTTTGTGTTTTTGTTTTTCTTTAACCAAACTAAGAAAGGGGAATTGGCCAAATAAATTGTGGGATAAAGGCTGGATTGACACTGTTGCAAACTTGCAATTTCAGTTAGGGATAGGGAGAGAGGGAAGAGAGGGAAGGGTGACTAATCGTGGAAGCTTGAGTTGAGAATAAGCAAGGAGAGGATCCTCTCCCATTTTGTGTTTGAGAATAAGCTTGAGTTGATAAAGGCTGGATTCTCAACTCTTACCTGAAAGTCAAGGAGAGCCAAGGAGAGGATCCGCTCCCGTAAAAGACACATCAAGAGCGGTCCAAACTTGGACCTTTCTTTTGATATGCTATTTGTTAAAATTGAAGCGTGGTTCTATTTTAATTTATAATAATCTACATGAGGCATCGGAATTTTGGGTGTATTTTCATGATTTCTGGCTTTACAATTTTGTTTATTGTAATTTATTTAAGATTTCAAAACAAAATTATCAAAAAATCATTTAATGCTTTAAGCTTAATGGATTTCGGATATATTGTGGAGTTTCATTTTACGACTTTCTAGAGGCAAAAATGACTGAAAATGGATTAATACCTTAAGAGAAAACTTGAAAAGAAGTTTGGAACAAAATTGGACAAAAAAAGATGATGTGGTATTGCAACATCATCAATTCAGTTAGTCTTTAACGATAGTTTGGACGACCTGACTAAATTGCAAATGAGTTTTAAATTTTAGGGATTTTTAGTGATAAGTCCCTCAAATCAGACTTAGAATCCATCCAATCCCTTATTTATTTTTTTACTAATCCATTAGGTCCCTAAAATTCAAATTCTGATATCTGGTTGCCAAATTTGTTTATTTTTATGACACAAATACCCCTTAGGTCAAATAAGAATATGATATGTAGGATGTTTGTGTCGGTTACATATTTATTATCCAATATTCATTTTATAACCAATCCATATTTATTTCAAATTCAAAATTTGAATTTTTTAGGAAAATAAGATAAGACTGTTATTTTATTCTTGATGATCTAATATTCTTGTGATTATATTTTTCACATATTAACGTATTATTCTGCTATTTTTTCTCTAAAATATTTTGATTATATTGGGAATTATAAATCTGAAGGTCCTTAATTGGGATTATATTATTCATATTCATATATTAACGTATTATTCTCTTATTTTTCCTCTAAAATATTTTGATTCTATTGGAAAGTATAAGTCTGAAGGTTTTTTTTTTTTTAATACAACATATGCATTTACATATATAAAATGTATTAATTTCAACACACACTTTTTTTTTGGGGGGCTATTCTGATATCCTGGGTCAAATTGCACGCACCAGACTAAATCCTGCACCCCGAACAAGGCTTTCGAAATAAGGCTTGCGCCTCGTAGTCCGTGGCTCTTGATATTAGTAGTTAGTGGGAGTTGAATATGGGACCAAGGGACTTGGTAAGCCCTTAGCCTTGCTTGCTCCACCACTAAGCTACCCACCCTGGAGTTATTTCAACATACATTGAACATATATAGTTATTGAATGTGTTTATCATAACTCAACATACAAATTTGAATTTTATTTGCAGTCTAGCATAACTATATAAATATATAGAACTAACCCAATTGACATATGCATATTTTCATACTCATTGTAAATACCAATGAAATCTTGATTTAACAATTGCACTCATATGTATTTGTATTTTAATGATAACATATACATCTTCATTTTATATATAAAATTCTATAAATTGCATTGTAGTAATCTATAATGATAACATTTTATACATTTTCATTTTACATATAAAATTCATGCATTTTCTAAAAAATAATCATCCAAGAGTACTTTTCAACAAATTAATACTCAAAAATTCCGAAAAGCACTCAAAATCAAGTGGTTCGTTTCAAGTACACAACACATATTCCATTACAAAAACTTATATGTGTATGATTTTCAAAAAAATACATTTTTTTGGCTCAAAATTCTGCAAATAATGTATATGAAGCAAACCATCGTGAATGGTGAGTACTCCGGCAACACAAAGTTTGAGAAAACAAGTAAAATTGAAAATTGTTTTTCTCTTATACACACTACATATGCCATTAGAGAAATATATAGGTGTATTGGATTGAAAAAGGTACCTTTTATGATCAAAAAGTTGAAAAAATGTATTCGTTGCACGCCTCGGGAATGGCAAGCACTCCGGCAGCAGAGCCAAACCTCCGGCGACGATGACTATGACTCGGTGCCCTAGATAATGCTACCAGCCTACTCCACGATCAGTTCAAACTCATTTTATTATAGAATATGAGAGTTTATCCATACATAATCACTTTCCATGTTAAAATTTATTTCAAATAAATTTCATCCCACCTTTTAAGGGACATGTCACCTCATTTTATGGAAATACATTCATTTTAATTAGGATTGCATCTGTCATGTGAAAATCTGCTCTAAATATAAAAAGAACATTTTTGTAAGCATACTAAAATCAAGGACCTACCGGGTTTGATCTTTTTTTTGTGATCTATCAATCTAAAGATATAAAAAAAAAAGACCTATAACTAAAGAACATTAAATTTTATTCTTGATTGTAAATTTTTAAAGTAAATGGACTTAACAGCATTTTGGATAAACATACGTGGCAGTAAACAGTTTTTAACCCAATAAATAACATCCATGAAAGGGTCTGTTCTATGTAATCACGCACGAGCAAAGTTCACCATCCAAGCAGTGCATTTTGCTCCATTCAACCATTCTCCTGCACGCTCATTTATTAAAGGGCGTAAATGGCATTTCACTCACCTCATTTATTAGTAGACGATTAAATCCCAAAAAAACCAGTCCAACTCCTCAACATATACAACCTTGAAAGGGACAAAGTAGTCATTTTCTAAAAAAGCATTCGTGAAATATCTTCCCAAAATTGACGTCTTTCATTGGGACAAATATGCTCCAACGAGTACATTGAACATTTTTTCACCATAGACAAATCTTAGGCTACTGTATTTTATTTTATTTTTGGTTATTTGTCATCATCCGAGTTGCTTAGGACTTTATGAACAATATATGGTCGGGCTTGCAGATTAATAAGAAGAAGTTGGGAATCCATTTCGGCAGTAATTTACCGGGCTTGGTTTGGCTGTGGCTCAAGTATGGTGCTGATCTTTTTTTATTTGGCCTTTTGGCCAATGTAAATCTAATGTTTTGAAAAATCGACCGTTGGATTGAATATTATTCCTATGTACTACAGGCATGCCAAAAATCAATGATCTGACGGTCGATTTATGAGATACGGACTGTGAAGTATAAAAACTGTTAAAATTTTTCACAGTCTGTATCTCATAAATCGACCGTCAGATCACTGTGATTTTTGGCATGCCTGTAGTACATAGGAATAATATTCAATCTAACGGTCGATTTTTCAAAACACCAGATTTACATTGGCCAAAAGGCCAAATAAAAAATAATCCGTACCATACGTGAGCCACAGCCAAACCAAAGTCGTAATTTACCTAGTGTGCTTAAAGCAGAGGTCCCGGTGATCGAAGTCAATGCGTGGAAAGTCACTACCGAGAAATTGTAGGGGATTGGAATAAATAAGGTTAGATTATGACATTACGTGTTCGATTTTCATCCATTGAAAAAAAAAAAACAAAAAATAAAAAAGGTCGGTGCTTAGAAAGGAAAGAATGGATATCAATGATATTTGTTAATGGACAACCTAAAAGAAATTAAGTTGCATTCTAGATGGAAACGAAAGTTGTATATATCTTCTACTGAGTCACATAACAATGTTTTAGTTATGGCAATGGAAGAAGTATGAGTAATGCTAGACACACCAAATTTTATATTAAATTTTTTAAAATTAAATAATGTTGCAATAAGATAGATCATAGAATCTCTACTTTCGTGCATTTTAAAAAGTCCAATACTTTTTTCTGTCAAATCGATCAGCTAATAGGCTACAAAGTTGGTGAAAAATTGAGAATTCATGAGAAGCAGAAAATTGGTTGTGAATCGAAAAAATAAGGCAGTGTATGAAGGTACGTACGTAGAATATCATCATTCTTGGCTTTAATTGGTAGTAAGCCCAATTCAGTATAGCTATAGCTAGCTGTTGTTAATTAGGGCGGTGATTAAATATTGAGCATTTTTTTTTTGCTTATTTTAACAAATTAAATAAATATAAAAAATAAAACTGGCATGCGTAAAGACAACACAAATTAACTAAAGTAGGTATATGTGTTAGGCAATCGAAAGCAACGTTAACCATCAAGACCAATCGCGCAGTAAGGGTTCGATTGGGTTAGCCGGGGTAGCGCGCAGTCCTCTCTACCTTTTAAAAATAATAACAATAATTAATTTTACGTACACAATTTATTTAATTATAAATTTATCTCCATTAATATCCCAATTTGAATCTCTATTCTATCATTTTGAACCTATTATATATATATATATATTAATATATAAGAGCATTTCAAATGCATTCATGCCATTTTGCTTTTCTTTAAAAGCATAACATTTGGACTCTGATGCTCTTCTTTAAAAGCAAGGTCACTCTTACTTCAGCCTAAAAGTACCAAAAAATTAATAATGTGCTTTTGTCTTTATGAAAATTGAGGTTATGGTTAAATCTCAGGACTTCTTAAGTCTTCAAAAGCATATTATGGTGTTGATTTTTCTCTGTCCAAACAGGGCCTACAGGGATTAAGAGAACGTTTGGCAAATGAAAGTCATTTTGGAAGGAATGACTCCAATGATGAATTTTTTTTTTAAATCATTTGAGAAAAAAAATAGTATTTGGTAAGAGCATCTCCAATGCAAAAGGCAAATTTGGCATCCCAAAATGCACTAGTTGATGCCAAATTCTAAGCCCATTTGGCATCAACTAGTGCATTTTGGGATGCCAAATTTGCCTTTTGCATTGGAGATGCTCTAAGTGCATATATAATTTAAAAGTCTATTTGATTTCTAAAAACTATCTTTATCCTGTAGTAGCTTCTCCGGGATAAACTGTTCAACGATTGACTTCTCATAAAACTCCATTTGAAAAGTCTCACCAAACAACTCTAAAAATTTTAAATAAACTATTAGTTCCATGAAGCACATTTGAATCCTTCTAGATGGGAGGCCAATTAGATGCAACCTAAATCAGTGAATTCGAGTGGCGGCTAAGGCATTCGAGAGGCACGTACTCCCCAGTCCCCAAGTACGCACCCACATAAGATTATAAGAATAGTACAATTAGTAAGCAAAAGGGTGTTTTATACGACAATTGAAAGCAATTTCAGTCACTTTCAGTTTCATGAGGTCCCAAAGGAAGCTGCCATGATGCACGATGTTCTTACGCAATACCCAATAAAACAAAGGTTGAAGGAAGCTTCCATGCAATTTCCTCCCACCAAAAACGATTACGTAATCCATCACTCTTCATCTACCCAGCACCTTCATAGACAGTACTACCCTGCCACCTTAGCTAGGCTTTATCTTAAAGTTTCTCACAGTCATTTATCAAACACATCTTAACTGCTTAATTTCCACACTATATATAAGCAATTGCATGCTATTCATTTTCTTGTACAAGAACCAGTAAAAGTTCCAATTTAATTCACACTTTATTTCAATGGCAGCTGAGAGAGTTTCTTCCCCTAAACCATCTAAGTGGTTCTCTAACAAGGGTCTTAAGCTAAGCTTCAGCCCTCGTCTATCAAAATCTTGCTCCTCCTTTAGCCCTCCCAGCTCTCCTATATCTCCATCTGCACGAAAAGTTGACAAAAGAGAAGATGAGCTCAAAGAAATTTTCCGGTATTTTGATGGCGATGGCGACGGAAAGATTTCAGCATCTGAGCTTAGAAATTACTTTGGATCAATAGGAGAGTACATGTCCCATGAAGAGGCTCAAGGGGTGATCGATGATCTCGACACGGACGGCGACAATTTGCTTGATTTTAGAGATTTTTTTGGGCTGATGAAAAGAAATAAAAATGGAGATGATGATTTGAAGATGGCATTTGAGATGTTTGAACACGAGAAAGGGTCAGGGTGCATTACTCCTAAAGGGTTGCAGACGATGTTGAATCGGCTTGGAGATTCAAAATCATTAGATGAGTGTGTTACCATGATTCAAGTTTATGATAAAGATGGCAATGGGGTGCTTGATTTCCAAGAGTTTCACCAAATGATGGCCTAGCTAACTAGCTTACTCATGCAGGCCAGGCCAGCTCTTTTGCATTTATATCTATATATATAATCGTTCTGCATGAACATTTCCACGCTTAAAATTGAAAAAAAAAAAAAAAAAAAAAACCGTGGTTAATGGGAAAAAGAGTTGAACCCTAAAAATATTGGAAATCAATGTTATGGGTAATTGGGTAGCTATTTTGTTGAGTTTTCAATTAATGTTTGCAGATAAAGATGGTCAGTCGTGTTGTTTGAAGCCTGTTAATTATGTAATGATGGCAAGAAAAAGAATAATCATTGATATATTATCATTGTTATTTGCTTTGTTCTTAAACAAAGGTCGTTTCACGTATTGTTGCGGTACTTGTGGGACAAGGTTCATTTTATTGTGTGGAAAGCCCCTTCAGCAGGCAATGTAATTGTACCATTAAAGCAAGTTGGGAGCTAGCTAGGAATAAAGAAAAGGTTGGTAAAGATGTATTGGTAACAGTTTTGGAGTCTAGCTGGATATATTTTTCAGCACTTGGTTTTCCTTGAATACCTAAGATTCAAGCATGGTGTTCAGAGTTTGAGAGCCCTCAACAAGCTACTAAAATGGGATCCTCTTACGAAATAATATATATAATTTAAACACAACTGAACATTAAAATTTAAAATTCTAATTATGTTGATAAAAAATACTACTGAATAATGTACGTACGTAGCATACCACCGATAACAATACCTACAATTCTACCTATATTTCAAAACACTAATATGGGATAAATATTTTGAAAAACCGACCGTTAGATTATATTATTTTCTTATTTATGTCATGCATTTTAGAAATCACAGTGATCCAACTGTGTGTTTCTAAAAAATGTCATTTTGAAAAACTATTATATTAATTGAGAAATTGCAGTTTTTTATAGTAGAATTTTTAAAATTTGACCGTTAGATTAATGTGATTTTTGTCATGTATGACTTGCAAAAAAAGCATATCTAATCCGATGTTGGATTTCTTAAAATATTCTACTTACATTGATGTTTTGGGAACGAGTGCTAAAAGTAGTGGTAAAATAAGTGGTAAGAGGAACTGTCGTCCCTATATATATATATATATATATATATATAGGCAAATTATGAATTTTAAAATTAAATCTCACCAATGTATAGGAACAAAACACATTGATCTTATACGTCACTCTCGCTAACTCTTACAAAGTGTTTGTAAGGAATATTTATAAGCGTCGGATTATGGGCCCGTTTGCATTAGCTTTTTCTTAAAATTACTTTTAATTTTTAAAATTCCATTTGATCTAAGAGATAGGGTGATAACCACTTTTAGACAAGTTGAGAGATGATAGGATGGGTGGCAGTTTCCATATTAGAAGTAAGTGTGGAAAAAGTTAGGGGGCCCAACTTTTGTCACAAACACTTATAATATGAAAAATTTGATACGTGAAAAGATGATTTGGACATAATTTTAAAAACATATGTAAAAAAAATAGTACTCAAAAAATTATTTTTGAAAATGCTAATGCAAGCAAGTCCTATATATGAGTTACCAAATGAGAAATGCCTTATTATAAGAGTGCTCACTTGGGGTCCTATTTTTTTAATAGTTTTGAGGGCCCTAGGCGACACCGCACCTTGCTGGCCTATGCCTAGGCTTAACCCTGCTAAGATCATGATACATCATCTAATTCTATAAAGTGAGAGATGAATGATATATTTGAATGATGTGTCATGATCTTAATAGCCTAGCAAACCCAAATACAGAAAAATATTCCAACCAAAGGATATTGAGACTCATAGTTTTGATAAGTTTTTACTTGCTGTTTATCATTTTTTAAAGCAAAAAAAAAAAAAAAAAAAAAAAGGCCCAACCTTCATCAGGGAAGTT
>JAESVK010000348.1:176976-210944 GCA_017140935.1 Hamamelis virginiana | reverse complement strand
AACCAAAGGATATTGAGACTCATAGTTTTGATAATTTTTTACTTGCTTTTTATCATTTTTTAAACCAAAAAAAAAAAAAAAAAAAAAAGGCCCAACCTTCATCAGGGAAGTTTCCCTATCATCCTCCATCTTGAGCCGAATTTTTGCACAAACTTGATCATGGCGCATTACCCCTTTGAGTTAAAACCTTGCTTTAATTTGCTAGTAATTTATTTTTAACTAAAAGCCACATGAAGATTAGATTTTCTGTGGGTATTTTTTTTCCAAGCAACGAGATGTCCGAACTGTTAGTACCCAACTAATCTCCTCTCTCAATGCAGAACGGTAGCCTCATAGAATCGTATAACGCTCGGACTACCAGTTCTAATTGATGGCTGACCAAGAAAATTTGACTGATTTTATACCAGAAATATCTGGTTATATATGTACATCCATTTCATCATAATTGAAAGTGTACTGAGGATGGGAGCATAGTCAATTTGCATATTTGAAGGAAGATCACTCCTGATAATTCCCAATATTCACAATGAGGGGGTTTGGGCTCCACCACGAGCTTCTTCCTTATGAAAACTGAAAAGCTCTTCTATTGAATTTAGACCCATCACATTCCCGGACACTTAAGTGAAACTTAAGTAACCGACCAAAAGAGGAAAACAGATTAAAAATTGCAACTTACCTTTTTGTGAGCTATATAGACTCCAGCCAGGCTGGGCCAGTCCAGTAATTAAAAATGGTGGCATTATGTTGGCAACTTGGCATCAGTTTGACACGACTCTAAGCTTAAATTTAAGAGACTATTAGACAAATGAAAATTTGATCAGTTCAATATAAGTTGCACCAATTTTTATTTGATTGTTGTTTGGTAAATTCATTTTTTCATGTAAATTTGTTCAAATTTTTTTTATTTTTATTATTTTTTTGAAAATAAGAAATAAACGTAACTTTTTCAAATAAATTATCTTAAACAAGTCTATTTGTAACTACTTTTTCAAATAAATTAGAAATCTAACCTGATCGAATATTCAGAATTTGTAAACAAGTCTCGACCGTTTGGAACCAGCCTGAAATGAAACATGTTGGGTGAGGCCCTGTCGGACGCCCAAATGTCTAGCCCACTTGGTCCATGGGGAACGGCCCGGCATTTATATAAGGTGAAGCTGGGTAGAACAGCAGGTCAGCAGCTCTCGTGGCATGCCTTAAACTCTTCGGTCCAATTGTACTGGGCCCTTGGTTTTCTTTACTAAGAAATAGAGTATAATCATATATATGTATAATAAAATAATCAGGAATTTAAAATATCAACAATTTTATATCATCGGATACTTTAAGCCAAAATTAAAAATCACCCTGACCTGTCGTGGTTTAAGTGGTGTGTAAAAAAAAGAGAAGCAGATCAAGAGTAGGGATCTCACCACTCAAATCACCACACATTAGGATGATTTTTAATTTAGTGTAAAAGTGTCTTGTGCTATAGTATTTTTCTTAAAATATATTTTCCACCAAAATTATGGACTAATTGACCAAAAACTTAAAAGAAACAACCAGAGGTAGCCTAGTTAGTGTGGGGTTGGGTTGTTGGGTCAGTTTCAATTCGAGTTCAAATATATTGTATTGTATGATGGTATAATTGATTTTGATAAGACTTAATTTATCAATTAAGACCAACCAAATAACATAGCATGACTCAAGTGATCATGACATTGAAGAGAGCTCACCCGGCAAAGGTTATATATATATATATATAGAAAAATGTTCTAGTGAGCATTTGCTGACTTTAAGCTAAAGTAAGCAAAGAACACAAACCCTTGGATTGGAATCTTGAGATGAATCATCCATTAAGTGAATGGGAATCCAAGGGCTTGTGTTCTTTGCTGACTTTAGTTAAAGTAAGCATTTGCTGACCAGAACACTTCTATATATATATATATATATTAAATCAAGAAAGACGTTTAAAATAAAACCATTGAATAACATACTAGTGTTATTGTTCTTAAATTTTACTTTAAAAATGCCCTTCTTTTTAATAAAAAGATAACTAAATATTGAATGCAGTGATACATATGTCTTTCCATAAACACCCATTATTCCCTTTTTTGTATATAATTTCAACTTTATACAATTTTAATAGACACAAACTACTAATATCAAATTTATTTTTCTCTTTAATCTTTTAATAATTAAAATTTAAAATTTAAAATTTTATTTCCAACAATTTTTTATTTTTTTTTAAATTATTATTTAATTTTTTTATTTACACACATTGATAAGATATTTTTTTATTTACCACTGCCATGTGGTAAGATATTTTCATGCATGTGCAAAGATTCTGATTTCTAAATCTCAAAAAGAAAAAGAAAAAAGAAAGAGAAAATATTTTCTTTTTATTCTCGAAACAACAATTCTATATGACCTGACACTTTAACATGAAATTAAAAACTATCGTGACGTGTTGTAATTTTAGTAATATATGAAAAAGTCGAAAATAGTTTGAGAGGAGAGATTTCCCTATTCAAAACATAACACATCATAGTAGTTTTTAATTTTGAATTAAAATATTTGGTAATATATATATATATATATATATTATTTAAAACTAATAAAGGCAAGAGACTTGGATTTGACCTGAATCCATCTCAACCTCTAACTCTCTAACCACTCCTAATAATGCAATGGAAAAAATCAAACAATAGAAAAACAAAATAAACAAAACGAAAAACAAAACAAAACAAAAAATGTTGGAATGCTTCCGTCCAAAAATAAGAAAAAAGGAAAAGTCCCCAATGCGATTGGATATTCGGTTGGAGGGGAAGGAGACTTTGCATGTGGGTCACGTGTCATGATTATAGGTTTAGGTAAATGTGACGATGGCCACTCAAGATTTTCCTTAAAAAAATTTCACCCAAAAAAAATATATATGTATATGAGAAGGTGGCTGTGAGCCACCGAAGAGGGCGGCGGAGGGTTAAAATCAAAATCAAAATCAAAATCAAAATTGTAGTAATAATCCCTTTTTAGTTGTAAAAAATATATAGCAAAATATTATAATTATGGATATATTATTAACCCAGGCGGCTGCTGTTGTTGCTGACGCCGCCGCAGCATCAGAGTCTTCTTCGCAAGTGACGGCGTCGTCCAGTACAGCTCGCGCTTACTTTCAGTGGGGAGGAACCATTTCTGCCATGTCAGTCACTCATCCAAGTATCCAACTCTCTGATTTATGTATTTGATTATTGATTTATTTATAATTTGCAAATTGACTGTATTTAATGCAAAGGAGAAGAGTATGCAATATAGATGTGTGAGATTGATCTGTTTGTATATGCAAATAGGGAGTGAAATGAAATGGGTTTCCGAAAAAGAGTTTCTCTTTTGAATCTCCTAACAAATTTGAGTAAGCGAATGTGAAAATTTTGTTTAGTGTTTGTTTTAGGCTTGACTATTTATTGGGTTTGTATAAATCTGAGGAAATCTGGTGCTCTCCGTTTGGTATCTGGGAAAACATAGGAAAGGGTTCAGGACAGAAGTGAAAACTTTCGGATAGTCTCAGTCATTGCAGTTTCTTAAGTTTCCACACGCATATTAATAGGAAAGGGTTCTTCTTCTACTTCTGCAGTCCTCAATATTCTTTGACAGTAAGAATGTTACACAAGAAAGATTTGTTTTTTTTTCCTTTTAAATTATCTTGCTTGGTTAATTGCTCTGTTGTTGGCTGCTGCTGCTACTTCGATTAGTCTTTTACCTTCTCGCTTACTAAGGCCCTGTTTGCGATTAGAATTTTCTACTATCACTTTTGGAGAACAATATCTTAATATATCTCTTTAAAGTTATGTTCAAACTATGTCTTTACGCACCAAAATTTTCACATTTTGTTTAAAAATTTTGTCAACCATCCTATTATCTCTCAAGTCATTTAAAAGTGATTATCACTTCATCCCTTAAAGCAGGAGGAATTTTGAACTCCAAAAATGATTTTAAGAAGAACTAATACAAATAAGATTAGTTAGCTCTGGGTTGACTCTATTCTGGGTTTTGCATCTAGGGGATAGGATATCTTAGCAATTAAAGTTTGCCTTGAACTTTTAACCCTTCAACGGTGAGGTTTGGGGTTGGGGTTGGGGCTGGGGGGTTGGTTTGTGTAGATAAATCGGATTTTAAAGTTTCAATCAATCTCTTGGTTGATTCATTCTTCCTTCTTTTTTTTAATCCATTTTATCACTTGACTTGGTTGTGTCCGGAAAGTTTCAATACGTCAAAAAAATTTGAACTGCACGCATGTATTCATACACTAAGCAAAGATTTAATAAGACAACAAGAATGTGGTCTGTACTTTGTGGATCGAAGTTATAGGCAACCAAAAATGCTATGCTTGTAAGTTAAAATTAACTTAGTTTAGTATGTTTTGGTGGATGGGATACAATACTGGGAAGGAGAGGACTAGAATCAGCGGCATTCAATACACTTGGGAGTTAAGAGTCGCATTAATGGGTGAGAAGCTAATGGAGCTTATTGACATAGTTTGTTCATTATGTTGCTGATAACTGCAATGGCAATGCATCAATGATCTACATTTTTAACACTGTTTACCAGGCTCGGCATCACCTTCTCACAAAAACATAAATATAGGGAATTAAATGATTTGTTTTTGACACAAAATTGAACCATTCCATGCTTAGAAAATCAAATCGATCAATCTCTTAGCCGACCATCATAGTATCCTGCAGATGCCTATAGATTTCTTCTACAACATATAAGAATGAGATATTTTCTATAGATGCCTCATATTGATATGCTACCATTCCATGATAACTCCATTCTTGGTATTTTCATGTACCTGATGCAGTTTTTTTATGCTAGATTAGTTTTCAGGGAGAAGCTTAGAATCACTTGAGATTTAAAATTGTGCCATATAGTGTAGTCCTGGTTCTCAATGTGTTGTTTTAGCACTTTTCTGATTCAATTATGTCGTGTTGTTCTGTTCTTCTACAACAGATTTTTGCTAATCCTGAACCGAACGGGGCGGAGATCACCTACACAAACTTCCCTTCTAGTCCTCTATCTCGTTATAACCTTCCCAACAGCACTGTTTAAGATTCTTCGGTGCTTTCCAACTTTCCTCAAACATCTCTTGGTTATTTTGGATCTATATTCTGCCATAACATTCACCAAAATTATATTTCCCTTGTTGCAGAGAACAATTTGGGCGTTGGGTTGCCTTCCTTGCCGTTGCAGCAAACCTCTTTTTCCCTCAGACCTTTCCAGGTTTGAAATTTATTAGACCCTAACAACCCAATTTGTTGTTTATTCTTATTGTATAACTGTGTTCTTCTTGTTATTATTGTACCAATGATAATATATGTTATATCCATATTTGCAGTTTCTCGTTTTCTCCTATTTGTCATCACGCCTGACTGGCTTGCTGATGAACTGCGTGATAGCATCGCTGGTGGTGTCATTTGTCTCATAATTGCAGTCTTTCTTACATTATTAGAAATTCAAGGAATCGGAGGATGTAATAATTGCGAATGTAATTGGCAATGCATTGGTTACTGGCTCAGCATAGCCCTTTTGCTCTTCTTTACAATATTGTATCTCTGTTTGGGGCATTGGTAAGGGGTTTCAATTAGGAGGGGGCATCTCTCACTTTTCAACTTCAACATCTTGTACTGAGTTGAACGTACACGAGGTTAATGATGAATATTGTTAATTTCCATCACCAGACTACATGTTTTTTAAGTGCAGGATCGATAAATGGATGGGTTTTGGCCATGGATGTCGTCTCTGTTGGGAGAAAGGAACAAGAAACCTTCTATGCTTGCTTGTTACAATTGGAAACAGATTGGGGTTGATCCTATATGAACACCTTTGACTAGGGTCTCATGTAAGATATATCTTAGGGATACATTGGTTTGGTAGCTAGGATTCACTCTTTTATGATAAGGATGTTGCATATTCATTTGATATTAATTGTGTAGGGGGTGCGTGACAAGAATGGACTAAATTGAATCCTACCCCTTTTTTTTTCCTTCTGGGTTTCCATGGTTTCATCTAATGCCATCTGAAGTTTCTGACTGTGTCCTCAAGGGCTCAAGTCATAAGGCTTTGGCCCTTCTGATCTCCACCCAGTCAATTACTGGCATGAGAGTCTGAGTCTCATGTCGGGGGCCGACAGTATGGTATTGACCCATTGATTGTTTCATTTGTCAACACGAATTGGTGCATCGCGGACCGTAGAGCACCTTTTCATTGAGATAGTTGACCCATGAAATTCGCGTTCGCCTCACCAAGTTCATGTATCTTATTATTGATGAATCAGTCTCTGCTTGGAAGCCATGTGAGTCTAATCCTTCCATTTTCTTTACCACATTATTTAAAATGACTGTTACGTGGCTGGTCTAAGATCAGTTCCTCCATGCCATGCTAGGAAATTGTATAATTTTTTTTTTTTTAATAAATATTTGTTTATGAATTATGGAGCCAATTTCTACTCCTCAATTCCTTTTATTATTATCTCTCTCTCTCCCTCTCTCTCCCTCTCTCAATATCTATATCTGAGCCTCGAAATGCTTTGTACAAAACTACAAATGGGGGATATTGGGACCAATTAAACACAAAGCTCAATCCTCTTTTCTTGCTAGTTGCAAGTTCTATCACTGACAAATAACATTAGAGTTGCTGAGTTGGTCAACTAAGTAAACTAATTTTGGAGTATAATAATGAGAAATGGTCAACCCAACCAATCCTCTTTATTCCACATGTTAAAAGAAATATCTTTCTTACAGATTCGCAATGCATGTTCTTAGAATTTTCCTTCTTAGAAAAGCAACTTTCAAGTAAAACCCACCCAAAGCTCCAGAAAATAGAAAATATAATCCTCCCAACAAACTTACTTTTGAAGATTTTCCTGTTCAACCAAAATGGGTTTCATGGCTTTAATCCATATCCTCATTCTCTTTCTAATTTCTCTCTCTTCTTTGATCCTTGCTCAGCAGCCTTATGCAAGAAAAGCCACAACAGATTGTGATAACAAAGATAGTTCAACTTCTGTTCTTGGGTACACCTGTAATGGCCTAAACCCAAGTTGCCAAGCTTACCTCATTTTCAGATCCCAACCCCCTCACAACTCTGTTTCTTCCATCTCTGCTCTCTTGGCTTCTGACCCAATTCAGCTCTCTCTAATTAATTCAGTTCCTGAGAATAAAACCTTCGAGACAAACGAGCTGGTGATTGTTCCTGTCAACTGCTCCTGTTCAGGTCAGTATTATCAGGTAAATGCATCTTATGTTATTGAGCATGAAAATACTGATTTTTTGATTGCAAATAACACGTTCCAAGGTCTCTCAACCTGTCAAGCTCTGCAGAATCAAAGCAGTAGACTCACTAGTGTGATTTATACTGGTACAAGAATCACCGTTCCTCTTAGGTGTGCATGTCCCACAAAGAACCAAACTGATGTGGGTGTAAAGTATCTGTTGAGTTACATAGTCACTTGGCAGGATACTGTTTCAAGTATTAGTGCAAGATTTGGTGTGGATACTGGGATGAGTCTTCAAGCCAATGGACTATCTGAACAAGATTACACCATTTATCCCTTCACCACCCTTTTAATTCCTCTGCAAAATCTGCCATCAAGTTCTCAAACCATAGTGCCACCCCCACCTCCATCGCCTCAATCGCTGCCGTCTCCATCTTCCTCAAACAAAAGCTCGAATAAAACATGGGTTTATGTTGTTATAGGAGTTCTTGCTGGAAGTTTAGGTGTATTATTGATTGGCACCATTGTTTTCTGCGCATTCTTCCGTAAAACTAAGAAGGGAAATGTTTCAATTGTTGTCTCTGAGAACTTTGAGGCACGTGAGAAAAAGGGGGAGGATTTCTTGGGGAGTCTAGCTAGTATAGCTCAATCCCTTAAAGTCTACAGTTTTGGAGAACTGCAATCTGCAACAGATAATTTCAGCCCCAGTTGTCGGATTAAAGGATCTGTTTATCGTGGCATGATTAATGGGGATTTTGCAGCCATTAAGAAAATGAATGGAGATGTGTTGAAGGAAATAAATTTATTAAGCAATATCAACCATTTTAATCTTATCTGCCTCTCGGGTGTTTGTTTCAATGATGGTGATTGGTATCTTGTTTATGAGTATGCTGTCAATGGACCCTTGAGTGACTGGATCTATTACAACAACAGTGATCAAAGGTTTTTGAATTGGGCACAGAGAATACAGATTACTTTGGATGTGGCCACAGGGCTTAGCTATCTCCACAAGTACACCACCCCACCCCATGTTCACAAGGATATAAAGAGCAGCAATGTACTGCTTGATAGTGATTTCAGGGCTAAGATTGGTAATTTTGGTCTAGCAAGATCAGCAGAAGGGCAGGAAGGTCAGTTTGCCTTGACAAGGCATATTGTTGGGACAAAAGGTTATATGGCTCCTGAGTATTTGGAGAATGGTTTGATCTCTCCAAAACTTGATGTTTATGCATTTGGGGTTCTCATGCTGGAGATACTTACTGGGAAAGAGGCTGCTTCTTTATACGGAGACGACATGCACTTATCAGAGGTCTTAATTGCTGTGCTCTGTAAGGAAGATGGAAAGCAGAATTTGAGAGAGTTCATGGATCCTTCCCTGCAAGAGAATTATCCTCTGGAACTTGCTGTTTTGATGGTTAGACTGATTGATAGTTGTTTAAAGAAAGATCCAGCTGGTCGCCCGGGCATGGATGAGATTGTGCCAAATCTGTCGAGAATCTTAACCAATTCACTGAGCTGGGAATTTTCAAATAATGCCTCAGGGTACCAAAGTCTCAGTTAGAGTTTCTGATGGCACTGTAAATGAAACACAGAGCCTTCAACAAAATAATGTAAGCTTTATTTTGTATTCCCTTTTTCTTGTTATAGTTCCTTAACTCAGATTGCTTTTAAGGTTCAACAAAATAATGTAAGCTTTATTTTGTATCCCTTTTCTTGTTATAGTTCCTTAACTCAGATTGTATTGAAGGTTTATTTTTTTGTCAGCTCTTCAGATAGAATAGAACAGTTTGAAATCATCTTGATGTAAATGTCCAATATATGGTATGGCTGGATCCTAGTTTTTTGGTTCAATCTCCTGTTCATGGAAATGCTCTGTCCTTAAAAATGTACATGTGCTACTAAGGATTTGCCTACCAATAATGCTATGGAGAAGCTGTTAAGGATTTGTGTACACCTAGATTGTAATATTTATATGTCTATATTTATTTATTTATATGTGAAAAAGAATATTATTATCTTAATCTAACTTCAAATACGACTTTTTGATATTGATTGGGTCATAAACAATACTTCTTCACAATAATTTATTTTATGGGAATTTAACTTGCTTTTGAACTTTTCATTCCGAACCTGACCTAATTAAATTTATATATGTTGCTATCCTTTTGAAATTAAGCAGGACGGAATAGGTAACCAAATTTAACCGCTTCTCAGTGTTACAAATGTTAATTAAATTTGAATCCAATTGGGTTCAGATTTGACTTTTGGGCATTCTTTTGCTCTCCCCCGCCTCCCCCGCAGCGCCCAAAAAGAAGGAAAAAATTGTTCTTTTGGGTGAATCTAAGACTATATGATCTAATTGATTCTCTTACTAGCTGAATTACCTTTAGATTGGATATAGGACTCTCTGTAAAAAGCACTTTGCATCATCAATTGCACTATAGTACATCAGCATCTCAGCACCCCATTGATATGATAAAGTTTTTTAGTAATTCAATCAATTTCATATAAATTTCCTTCTCTTGATTTTCACCGAACTGGCGCTGAAATAATGATTCAAGGTACAGCTTGGCTCAACTGCTCATGTCACAAATCATTAGAAATAATTTTATAGCTCATCTCATAAAAAAATGGGGTTCAAAGATTTCTCCCTGGTCTTAATTCTAGAAGTCTTTTTTTCAATTATACGATGTTGATCTAGTCTACTGTACCATTTTATATTTGATCTCACCAGCATATGAAGAAGCCTTTTGGTTAATAAAAGAGTTTGTTTATTTTATGAGATTAGAACTCAGAAGTTTGATTTTGGAGTCAAATTGGGTTAATGGAGAAATGAGAGTGATAGGCTCATTTAGTCAACAATATGGTTGTCATATGTATTAAAAATGTAAGAACACACTTGTGCTGATGTTGCAGACTTGCATAAATTACCAATCCTCGATGTTTTCACATCTTCAAGCTTCTTAGCTCCAACAGGTCCTTTCAAGCATCATGGATCGGTTTCTGCTTAGTTTCTTCACATCCTCCTTCTTCTTAGCTTCATATCTCAATGCCCAACAAGGGTATTCAGGGAACTCAGTTCTAGATTGCGATAACAGCGATGCAACAGGCCCTTCTCCAGCTTTTCTTTACACCTGCAATGGTGAAAGGCAGCCCTGCCAAGGCTTTCTGATCTTCAAATCTCAACCTCCCTATAATTCAGTCTCTACCATTTCAAACCTCACATCTGCTGACCCCTTTGCGCTTGCCCACATCAACAATATGTCAAGCTTCACACTGTTGCCTCCAGACAAAGAGGTAATTGTTCCTGTGAATTGTTCTTGTTCAGGTCAATATTATCAGGCCAACACCTCATATGTTATTCCCAGTATCTATGACACCTATTTTACAATTGCAAATTACACATATCAAGGGTTGTCTTCTTGTAATTCTCTTATGCGGGAGAACGTTTATGGTGCATTCAGCTTGGTACCTGGTTTGGAATTGCGAGTACCACTCAGGTGCGCTTGCCCCACAAGAAATCAAACTGCAGTTGGCACAAAATTTCTATTAACTTACTTGGTCAGTTGGGGTGACACTGTTCCTAAAATTAGTAAGAGATTTAATGTAAGTGCTGAGAGTGTAGCTGATGCAAATGGGTTCTCTGAAGAAAATCCTACTCTCTATCCCTATACAACTATTCTAATTCCATTGCCAACTGAACCTTCAAGTTCCCAAACCATAATTCACTATCCACCACCTGTCTCTCCTCCCTTTACTCCTAATCAGGGGAAGTCAAAGAAAAGACTTTACGTTGGAATTGGAATTGGAATTTCTCTGCTTGTCCTGTGTTTTGTTCTATTGACAATCTTTTTGTATCGCAAGAAGAAAACAAACGAGGATTCTCAGAATGATAAAAAGGGAAAAAAGAAATGGGTATTGCCTGAAGATTTCCTAGGTAGCATTGCTAAAGCTGATCGAGTGTTGAAACTCTACAAATTTGAAGAATTAGAGACAGCTACTGAAAATTTTAGCATCACGCACAAGGTGGGTGCTTCTGTCTATCGAGGGGTTATGGGTTGGAAAGTTGTCGCCATAAAAAAGATGAGCAGAGATGTGTCTAAGGAGGTCAATATACTGAAAAAGATCAACCACTTCAATCTGATCAGCCTTTGTGGAGCATGTGAGCATCATGGGGTCTTCTACCTTGTTTATGAGTATATGGACAATGGATCTTTAAGGGATTGGCTCCGACAAAAACATTGTCTAGGAGTTCAGAGTTGGAATTATAGGGTTCAGATTGCTTTGGATGTTGCTAATGGGCTTCACTATCTCCATAGCTTCACCGACCCTGCATATGTGCATAAGGACATCAACAGCAGCAATGTTTTACTTGATAGAGATTTAAGAGCTAAGATTGCGAATTTCAGTCTTGCGAGATCAGCAGAGTCGGGAGAAAATGAAGATTCACTGACAAGGTATATTATGGGGACAGAAGGTTACATGGCACCCGAGTATATAGAAGCTGGCTTGGTGACGCCTGAGATTGATGTTTATGCCTTTGGGGTTATTCTGTTAGAGCTGATTACTGGAAAAGCAGCTGTTTTCATCGATGACAAACGAGAGACCCTACTATCAGAAGTAATATTCTCAGTGATGGATGGAGGAAATGCCGAAGCTGAGCTTGGTTACTTCATTGATCCGAGGCTGCAAGTAAAGCACCAGATAGAACTTGTACTTCGCATGGTAAAACTAAGTGTAGCCTGCCTGGCACAAGAACCAACAAGCAGACCAAGCATGGCTGAAGTTGTTTCTACTCTGTCAAGGATTCAATTGGATGTAATGAGATCAGAAATGCCCATGGAGTAAGTTTGAAGTATAAAATGAAGTTTCTAGTGTCCTCTTTTAAGTTTCATCTTGTACTAATTTGTATTTCAAATGCAGCATTTTGTAAATATATATAGAAATCTAGGTGGGCATGTAACATTTGTTTCAAGTTTGATTGCTGTTGCCATTTGAAGAATGAAAACTTAATAGCAACAAAGTTAAGGAAACTGTAATTCAGCTTTTTATCTTTGCATTCAATTACTATGATTGGTTGCAAGGAAACTATACATGGGTTTTATTACATGGAAATATAATTAACAAGAGTTCTACTTGGTCATATATATCCAAGTACCCTTTCACTGAATCAACGAGCTGTGACCGGACTGACAATTTTTTCAATTTCTTCTGCTTCTAACCCCAAATTCCAAGATCCTTCTGGTGTCTCAGAAGATGATTGAGTGAGAACAGAGAGGTTAAATACAATTTCTTCCATGCTTGGTCTCACTGAGGACCTCTCCAGTGTACATGCCCGTGCCAAGACTATCAAGCTCATAGCACCATCAATGGGATAAAAGCTCTCCAAGTTTGGATCCATCCATTTTCTTAATCTCTCCTCTCTCTTCTCTTCAACTTCTAAGATCCCCTTTGCATCCTTCCAAATCATAACAATCTCGCCATTTTCCTTCGTTTCCATGGCTTTCTTTCCCGAAAGCAACTCCAACAGAATAACCCCAAAACCAAAGATGTCAATTTTGGTTGTCACAGAGCTCATTGCAGGTCTAGCCATGGAGAAGTTCCCAATCTTGGCCTTAAACCTGGAGTCAAGAAGTATATTACTTGTTCTGATATCCCTGTGAACAATGCTTGGTTGAGTATGTTCATGCATGTATTGAAGGCCATTTGCCACATCAAATGCTACATGTAACCTTTGATTCCATGTGAGGAAAGCTATGGAGCTCGAAGAGGGTGAAGACTTTGGGTACAGCCACCTGTCCAGTGATCCATTTTCAGCAAATTCATAAACCAAGAAACAGTTCCCATCAGTGTCTGACGAGATGCCCATTAACTTCACCAGATTCCCATGATTTACCTTCTGTAATATCTTTAGTTCTTCCGTGACGTTTTCTTTAGCTTTCTTTACAGCAACGAGCTGGCCATTGATCATGGCCCTGTATATAGATCCTCCAATCCTATAACGCTCATTAAAGTTCATAGTTGCCTCTGCAATCACTTTCATCTCGTACATAATCGGCTTCCCCAGATAGCCTGAAACCCCAGGAAGTAGCTTATCCTGTATGGTCTTAGCCTCAAAATTTTTATCTTTAGAGACTTTCTTCAACTGAATCAAATCACTGGTCTCCAAGCAGGAATCATTACGATCCAAAGTCTTCTTTTTCCTATGTAAGCATTGTGTATAAACCAGCAAGCTGGCCAAAAGTAAAACCAAAAGAGCTCCTCCCATGCCCAAAACAATGATGAGGATCCAAGGGTGTTCGGATTTTTTTCTTTTTGGAGGAGGAGGAGGAGAAGGGAAAGGTTGAGAGAAAACTGGTACTTCTGAGACCGGAATCAACACTGGAAGACTCACTGCAGCACTAAAGTTCCGGCGGCTATTTTCAGTTACGATACCAGTTGGTGATGTCTTAAACTTTGAACTTAAAAGCAGGACATTATCTCCAGGTTGCCATACATAAGTAATAAGATACTCAATGCCATTCTCTAACTGGGTCTCTGTAGGGCACTTACAGAACAAAGGAAAGATGACTTCAGCACCAACTGACAAGTTGTTTGGATTCAGCGACGGGTTCAAATCTTGCACGGCAAAATAATTGGTGAGATTCTCAAATGAATTGATGGAAACTAAATAGAAGCTATCACCTTGCTTGATCTCATAAGTGATGTTAGCGAAATAACGGTTTCCAGTGCAACCACAAGGAATAGGTATCAGTAAGAGTTGGTCTGGAATTAACTCGGCATCCTCAGAAACTAGATTACTGGCTTTAGCAATCAACAAACGACTAATCCCAAACAGATCAGATACATTTCCCAGATCCAAAAATTTTGGTGACCGTGCACGGTATGTTACATATGTTTGGCACGAGACGGGTGAATGCCTGCTGCACGAGAAGTCTGTGCCGTTGGTGGGTGGTGATTGAGCTGTGATACTGGTGGCAGTGGTGGTGATAAAGAAGAGAAGCAGGGGAAACAGAGCATGTAAGGGGAAGGGAAAGAATTCCATTGCTATGAGATTGAATGGTCAGGTTCCCGAGTAGTTTAATGTCATATGTGCTTAGATGGGAGAAAAGTTGTTATTGTAGTCATAGACTCTTAGTTAAGGTTAATGGAAAAGCTGAAACGCATTGTTAGTGTGGAGCTATCAATCTAAATAAAATAGACTTTGTTTTTAATAAAAATCTAAGAGGCTCTCTTGTCTCTAGCTTTGATTTGAATGATTCTCTTTGTTTTCTTCTCCTTCCCGCAGAAGACGTATGACGGTGTACAAAGTCTCTAGTCATATAATAATGTGTATGACGCATAAAATGTATACATTATAGAGACAAAACTTTCATTACTTTTCTTGTTTTCTGGATTGTAATTCCCATTCCTGTTAGAATCTTTGATAAGCATCGGATTAGTTTAATACAAGAACCCAAGATAGGACGGCAAGAAGTTGTCCAGCCTATCAATATTCAATTCTATATACAAAGTCAGCTAGCCGACGGGCTAAGGACCCACTAATATGATGGCACCATTTAGGGAAATCATTGAGTGACAGAATGTTCTAACTATTCCTGTATTTAGCCATCAGATGATAGTATCTCTAGGCATGATAGGCATTGTCCTAAAAAGGATGCGATGAGTGCTAAACACAAATTCTTCTACATGTAGAACTAAAATGGCCCCCAAAACGCCCACAGTTGGCTTGTTTGGAACATCCAATTGCATCAATTTTCATCCTTCGTGTCAAGATAAACATAAAAAGAGTAAGACCTCGATGTAGTGTCCTCTTTGATCATTATGATGGAGTCCATATCTGTGGCATTTCAATGTCAGAAAAATGCAGACGAAGAAGTACACGACTCCATGGTAAAATTAGTTAAAGAAGACTCATGCAAAAAATATTGTCGTGGTAATGCAGCTTGAAGGAAAACACACACATGGAGTGCATTAGCACACTATTGAAGTACAAAATTGCACGAATCCTAAAAGTCCACAGCCAAAAAAGTGCCTTCAAAAGTTTAAACCCAATTTGAAGCTTCTTTGAAAACGAGGATGAAAGAGTCAATTTGGGTGCAATTCATCCCACAAAAATTACAGAAAGGGCTTCCAAAACATCATATAGGTATCATTGCCTTCAGTTATCTTAGGTTTTATTCCAAGGTATCAAAACATGCAACCATCACAATCAGAATGTATTTCTAGCATTCAGTAACAGATCAACTATTGCAACCACACCAACCAACCAGAATTTTTTGCCTGCAAAATATCTGTTATTTATCAAAATACAACTTTCAAAGTGAATTTCATTTTTGACCAACATTATACAATAACTCCAAGGATAAAGCAATAAAATAGGAAAAACACAAGTCAAGAAAAAAAATAGGTCTTTTCTTGAAAGTTGACACAAAGTTGCATAGTATTCAACCTTTGGAGTGGATCATTGCTTGCTTACAAAATCTGTTCATCAGCCTCACCATTGGCTGATGAAAAGCTACTGGAATAAATAGTGTAAACTCTTGTTAGATCTGCAGAACTCACGGTCCATGTATGACCACGCAATGCAAGTGCAACTACGTCATTTATCTCTTCACATCTCTCTTCTACAGAGGCAGCCTCTCGCAGCTTGCCTTCCTTCCAGAGACTCTTCACAAGCAAGTTTTTCGTGTCAGCATCAGGCATCAAATTGGAGTTCATCATGTCTTCAAAAGCCCTCCACGCTAGAGCAGATCTCTCACACTTGCAATAAGCATGGATCAGAACCTTAAACATAAAAGCATCTGGCTCTACACCGCTCTGCCGAACCATTGCAAAAAGTCTCTGCACTGTTTTAATATCTCCCTGAAGTGCAAAATGATGCATCAACCCAGAAAACGTCTGAATATCTGGGTTAATCCCACACAAAATCATTTCTTCAAGTACATCCAAGGCATCAGAACTCCTCTTACACTTGGTTAGTGTTCGTAAAAGAGATGAATACAAAAGCATCAGATCAAATTTTGACATGGGACCACAGAGTGTTTTATCATCACGGAAGACCTTCAGAGCAGCATCAGCATTCTTTGAAATGCCATAAAAGTCAATGATCAATCTCACAGTGCTGATAGGCAACCTGATTCCCTCCCTTCTTATTTTGGATATGAGTTTATCAACCAATTCAACATGCCCATGGCGTGCCAAAACGGTCATCATCCTTTGTATCGTGTAAATGTCATGAGTAAATCCTGGCTGATAAGCAACCCAACAAAAGAAATCCCAAGCTGTTTCTGGTGATCTGAAATTCCTAAGAATTTTGCAAACCAACCGAGTCGTCCACACAAATTTTGCATCCTCCAGTGCTGCTACCTCATCAGGGCTCCAATTTTGCAAGGCATTTGCCAAAGCTCTTGGGTCTAACCACGGTTTCAACTGAATTCCATCCACATTGGCATCAGCACTAGCACAGTTGACATCCTCATCCTCTTCCTCATCCTCCTCACTACTATCAACACAGCACCCTATATTCTTGATTCTCTCATCTGGTAACATTTCTCTAATATATTCCTCCGTATCCTGGACAAATCCTGCATCCTTCATATGTTGCAAAGACAATCGCATAGCTCGACCAGGCAATATTCCATCAATCCGCATTTCATTAAGTATGGTCTTCACCACATCAAGCCGTTCAGCACTGGTGAATCCCTCAACCAAAACTGAATACTGCCTTAAAGTGCGCTTGATTCTCATCAATGGTAATATGTTAAAGAGCTCCATTGCTGAATCCAATTTTCCCAAATTCACAAGGTGTTCAATTATAATTGTGTATGTTCTAGAATTAGGAATCGCCCCTTCATCAATCATCCTATAGAAGATCTGCACGGCCTCAGAGTTCTTACCCATCTGTGTATAAAGGCTCATGATGATGTTGTAGGACTCAGTGCACACACGCTTGTTTGAGAGTCTATACCTGTCCCATGCATGGAGAACCGACTCAAGGTCTCCAGCGGTAGCATACCACTGCATGAGGTCCATGTAGCTGACACGAGCATTCGTGAACTTGCCAGCATTGATGGCATTGATCAGGGTTTTGAGTTCGACACTTCGGCGGGACTTGGCAAGAATTTTTGCCAATGCACAAAGGGTTGTTTGGGTATGTGAGAAATGTGGAATTGCTTTCAGAGTTTCAATGAGGGAGAGGGCAGAGTCCGGAGAGGGAGCAGATTGGAGGGCATTAGCAACTACAAAAGAGTCCAGAATGGGAGAGTTTAAGAGAGAGATGAGCGAGCTGGGAGGGTTTGACCGGAGACCAAGTCGAATTGAATCGATGAGTCTGGCCCGGTGGAGGTAAAGGGAGATTTCATTTGGAAATGGGCGACGAGCAAACTGGCGAGTTTGCTGGGTTAGGCTATTAAATAGATTTCTTGATTGGAAGAGCCTCCTGGTGTACATGGGAACTTGTTGAAGACCACCATAACACCAACTACTCTGCCATTTCGAATTTGAATTGCGAAGTTAGTAACAGAACAAACAGGTTGAGTTGGAATCATATGCTTATGATATTAACAGCCATTTTATAATGTCAAATGATGCAGTTCACAGTGAGTTTTCGCTTGACAGACCCCATAGAGAGGAAGATTTGGGTGGTTTATAAAATTCATGAAGATGAATTTTCGTTCAACACTGAATTAGATATTAGTGTTTCTTCAGAAACTTAAAATTATTCTGAAAACAGCATATTGATGAATCAAGAACGCCATTAAGCAAGCAAGTCAGTAGGGAATCACATTAACAGTAGGTTTTTCAACAAAAAGAGTAAAGAAAAAGATGTTAAATTTCATCGAAATTTCTTAATTACCTCAATCCGCAACGCAAATGCCCATTCTAATTTGGGATGCGCGTAAGATGTTTGAGTGAACTACACTTTAAAAAGCATCAGTTTATCTTCTTCAAAGGAAAAAATGAAAAAGAAATCAAATTAGAGATGAGACAATCCTTATATCAAGCACCTGGTGTGCATGGGCATATTATAATTTGAAACTGGAGCAATAGAGAGCCACATTACATACCAGAAATACGGAGTTACAGAACAGGCTCAGCAACAGAACAGTAAGGCCTGTTGGCGGGATTCGGGCTCTTCGTCAATGCGCGTTGAGTTCAAACATAGTCTTGTTACAATTGGAAATGGCTATGCGTCTCTTTGGTTGGCTGGATTGCACATTCCGGTCAAGCCCACGGTTTTAATTGTGTTCTTCGCCAGGTTAGGATCCAGATTGGTAAATGCGACTCACCCATAAACTGATGGGTTAATTGTAGTGTCAGGTTAAGGCCAAATATCACGGAATGGGGTGAGGTGTCAACTTCATGTACTTAAGGCCTTGTTTGGATTAGTTTTGACTAAAATCACTTTGAAGAACTATTTTTTCACATATCTCTTTAACACTGTGTTTGGATTGAGAGAATTGGAGAGAAAATGAGAGAATCTCATTAAGATAAAAGAAGAGGAGAAGGAAAAAAGTTAACTTTCTCTTCACCTGTTTAAATAGCTTTCATTAAGAGAAGAGAATAAAAAATATTGAAGTGTAATTTTCAACATTACTCTTACTTTTTCAACACTCCAAGCAATAATTATCCAAAAAAAAAAAAAAAAACTCCAAGCAATATATGTGGGCAGAAAAATAAATTTGTTCCATTTCTCATCTTTTCTCTCCAATTTGGAGAGAACAAAAAAGCATCCGCTTTCTCCCCATTTTCTCTCCCCTCATTTCCTTTCTCTTCCATTTTGGAAAACCAAACAAGTGAATTGGAGATAAACTTAAAAACTCTCCTCTCCAACTCTCTCAGTCCAAAGTCCAAACACACTAGAATTGTGCTCAAACTATATATTAATGTAATAAAATTTTCATATTAGAAGTGATAATGGCAAGAGTTTGGAAACTTATCACCTCTTGAGTCGTGGTATCTCTAGCTCAAGTAGTATTTTGAACTCCAAAGTAATTTTAGGCAAAACTAATCCGGATTAGGCCTTAATCCTACATTGTTAATTAGAAAATGTTCATGGACTATTTATTGAAGCCTCCATTTTTAACATAACAAATCATTTTTAAACTTAGAGCTGTGTAACTCAAAGCAGGTAACATCTTATATGTGAAAATATGGGACATTAAAAAGTTACAAATGATATCTGAGTCATCCTATTTTGCAATGGTGAAATGTATCCCACACAGAAATATAGTGTTTTAGGTGGTGATCAAGCCTACCACCCCAATCCTACTGGATCTTTTTCTCCTAGAACGATTGTCGTACGATGCTGCGAAAGACATCGATCATCATGCAACAAAAGACATCATAGCATGGTGGTAAAGAATAAAGAGCATGATTGGTAGGGTTATCATAAACAATAACCAACTAGGCTTTTGAAGCTCAATCAAAGAAATGAAACTCATTGTAAACAGGACGACTTCTTATCATATAAAGTTGCGCCGTAAGATCAATGTATATATCCTCGGCTAATGGGTAAAAACTGAACAGCGTGGAGTATCATAAACAATAGGAAATGCACATACTTATCATAATCACTTTTGATATGTATGGAATAGTATTAGGCATATTGTGTAATAGCAAAGTATGTGGTGCCCACTGTCACATATTACAGCAACTGGGCATAGTAAATTAAGCAGCATGCATTTTTAACTTAGTCTATATGATGTTTTGATTCAAATGGGCTTTGGCCCTCTAAAACTAATATGATAGAGCCGAGGTGTTGATCCGTGTCGGGGGAAAGGCTGACCAGATCACCACTCAATAATTCAGTAAGGTAAGCTTCCTGTCAACCGAATATGGTTCAGTGCTGTCTTGAGGTCATACTTGAGCACTGCCTCATTAGCTGCTCGGTAACCATCTCCATAAATTGGTGAACGATCCAACTCAATTTGACGTTTAAAATATTCGCCAAGTTTCTTTTCAAATTGAGACCGTGGACCCTTCTTTGAAGATGTGGGAGTAGAGGATGATGCCGCAGAAGTTGAAGCAACATCACTACCAGATCCAGAATAAATCTCAGAATCCAACCACATATGAGCTAGCACTTGGCAGATACCTTCTTCAACGTCAAGACTCATATTCGGATAAGCTGTCAAAAAACCCCATTGGTAATTCCCAGCCTATAAATTTGTAAAACCAAAGACTCTCAAAGTAATATGGGTTGTGGGACAGACAAGTACCTTTAAGCCGGAGCCAAGCATGCATCATCTCATGAGCCAGGATGGACCCAGTCAACAACCTAGGTTCAATTTCAATAAAGGTTTTTGGTCGTATATATCAAAACTCCTAAGCATCTTGACTATATGTAAGTTACAGAGGGAATAATATAATACCTTGGGAGGCCATACAAAATGAGAAGTGCTGTCACCTCACATCGACGGATTAGCCTGCGAGGCTCTGTTATCATGCCCATGTTGCCTACTCTTATCTTCGGCCCCCTTAAAATCTGGTAGTTTCAGTGAAATGAGTACAGGTTTCGGATCAAATAAGACATCTTAATAAAACTACATTGCTATGTTGTTTGAAAGTAATGTTTCTGGGGAGGAAATTCGTACAGTGCTAACGGTCTGTTCTTCTGACAGGCAGAGTCCTCTAGTCTCAGGCAAGTGATGATTCTGCTCACAACGAAGGAAAAAAAAAAACATGAAAACCATATGAAGATGAATAACAATTAAAAAAAAAAAATTCTTCTGAAGTGTTATCACTCATCAGCCTTTACATTCTTTTCTCCCTCCATGGCCTCATTTAGTGCTTGTCTCTCGACCAAGAGCAATGGAATTGGCTTCTCCAATTTCATATTTAGACCTTCATAAAAATCTCGTATTTCAAGGTAAAGAGGTTGGCATTCATTTGTATCCATAATCGCAGAGTCCAGACACTCAAGACATAGCTTCCGACCATCATCAAGTGCTAACAATCTCATGTCCCTTGCCTGCATGGATTGGAAGGTTTTGCATTAACAATAATACCAAGAAAATAGATATTCCCACGTGTTTCCTGGAAAGCTACAAAAGGATGTTTTCTCGGGGGAGGTTCTTGTAACTGACCTCCATTCTTTCACAGCTACAACAGCGAGGGGTCCCATCATGCTCATGTGAGGGGCAGTATTTTTGCTTCCAGAAAGGGTGTTCTCTATACTCAATGCGACCACCTGCAATTGTTGGTATCTGTGCAAGAAGAAAGCAATAAACACAAAGGAACAGATATGAAAGGGCACACCCCAGATTTTTTGATAGCTTAGTTAGAACAGTATATTAAGCTAAAAACAAGAATAACATGCCCAGAATCATAGAAATATCTGAACGAAAACACATGGTTTGAAGGCCTTGGAACCAAGTAGCTAGCCCAGTCAACAGACAAGCAATTGTGGTGAAGAATGAGCCATTGATCGGGATCTAAGAAGTACTTAGGGTGATTAATATGGATTCCATTAGTTTTGACATGAGAAAGAAGGCCTGGAATGGGGGAATTTCTATCCAGACCCATACGGTTGCAATGAGCTTGCATGTGGACATCAAAATGCAAAAGTTTTATGGGCACTGTGATGACCCCCACAGCCCATCCAAGGTCAAATGACCCCATAAGGATTAGGCATTGTTGAGTTGCATTGAGCTTTGAATTAAGGAGTTCATTCCTAGAGTGTGTTTGGAACCAAACTATGAAGAATGGCTAGCTAGCAAGAGAAGTATCTTCTAGCAATTACATTTTCAAGCTCTATATTTTTGCCCAAATTCTTCTTTGATGAAAGAAATTACCTTAAAGTAGGGAAATTATGCTATGCAAATACCTTTTTTTTTCTTTAATTTTTTCCCAATTCTGAATTCTGCTGTATGTTGGACAATATCACCCTCATATGTCAAACGGAAAAGTAATGTAGAGTTTATTGATTGAAAATTGCAAGAAACACATAAATAATAATTTCTGAGGAAATGTACTCTAAAATCTAAATAGCCAATAGAAATCATTCTATGGCCCATAGAAGTCATTCGTCCATGAAGTTTCTTTGCAGCATACCCTTAGATCGAGATTGGGAAATGTCAAGTAACTAATGTATTTTATACTTTAAAATGCCTCACCAAACAAGCAGGAAACACATCCTAATTGGTTCAAAATAATCACAGAAAAAGACACCATTTCCAATATTTCTCTTGAACCAATCCACCATTTTTGCTACTACCCATTACCCAAACATAGAGAGCCTGTCAACTTCAGGTTGTTTTAAAAACAGCTGGCAATCATATGATTTTCCAATACAGCTTCTCAGAATTTGTCAGTTTTAGATGTAAATTTGGTGGAAGCATTAGAGTTTTACATTCAGTTTACACAAGCATAGAGTTTCTGTTTGGTGAAGTCTTTGATCATGAAGCAAGCACATACACAACATCTAATTATCAGGCAAAGGAAAAGAAAAGGGAAACGAAACCCACATACTCTATCCTCTACAACTGTGCATAAAATAGATACTACGCAACTTTTAATTTTAAAAACAGATGCCACAAAATTTAAGAACTGCTAACTCAAGAGCATTTATATGTTCATACTGGATAGTGACAAACACAAATCAAAACTAGCTTATGCAAAACAAACACAATATTGTCCTGACAATGGATAGAAACTTACAAAATGCTTGCAAACATCACATTTTGGGGGCTCCTTATAACAGGATTTGTGATAAGGGCGATTCCTGGACTTCGTAAACTGTTACAGAAAGGAACGATGGAAACTAGTCATCATATACCATTTAATAGACACCAGCATTACAGAAATCGACCTAGGATTCAAGCTCTTGGTCCATTCTAAACCAAAATTACAATAAAGTTGAACCGGATGTGGACCTCATGATCAGATATTGGTAGATTGCAAGCATGGCAATGAAAACAATCTGGATGCCAAACAGAATCCATGCGTGTCAAATAATATCCATGACCAATCTCTTTGTTGCAACCAGCACAGATCCTAGAGGCAAAACATTAAACAACTAGGTTAGCCTTGATATGATATCCTTGAAATGCATAAAGAAAAGTACAAAATAAAATAAAATTAAAACAAACGTAAAAAGGCAAGATGTATTACTTTTCAAATGGGCAATATTATATAATATGTGAAGTCCCATATGCAATTCCATCATGTCCTATAAGGATGTCTTGGACTTACAATATTGAGGACATAGCAATTGAAATCATTCCAAAAGTATGTTCTATCCCATTACTTGAGAGCTGAAGGCTCAATCAAACCAAATAAAATCATATCGAAGGCTAGTTTCACATTCTATGGCAAGTGTTATTATTTTTTATTTTTTATTTTTTTCAAAAATTGACATATTTGTACAATCTAAGCCATGAGAACACGTGTTTCTATTTTACCAAATAAACATGCAAGCAAGCAACCTGTGATTATGCACCTCACTTGTTAAAAGCACAGAAGAAAATAAATAAATGCCTAATCATTAAAGATTGCATCTCTTTAACCTTTCCATTGTTGATCTAAAACTCAGCAATGCCTTAGGGTAGAATGGCTTCAAACAAGCTCGCAATGTCTCAACCCTCCTGTTGCAGCTGATTTATGTATTTGTTTTTATGTCCTATACCATGTGTCCAAAGGATGACCACATTTCACATGTGGCCACCATATAACAAACTGATCATTTTTCCTCTTAGAATATCACATGAACTTACATGTTAGAGCACCTGGCATATAGAGTAGTTAAGAGTAGTTAAAAGACCATATGTACCTGAACACAGTGGGAGAAAATGGATCATGTTGACGAGAGATACTTCCACTATCATTTCGGGGAGGAGACCCCATGTTCCAACTTTCTTGAATTGCTTTGGCAAGTTGTTCATCGTCCTCCAAATTAGATTCATTATCTAATGAATAAATAGAAAAACAATGAGACTTTAGACAAACATTAATTTCACTTAGACCATATGAAACTTCTAAATCAAACTGGAGTCACGCCTGAAAAATTATCGAATATATCCCTCCAAATAGGCCCCATTCATGTACAATATATGATTGAAGTTTATGGGAAATTTCATTTATTCAATAGCTTTGAGAAGTCAACCATAGATTCATTCAAAGTTTTTGTAGAAATAGTTATATAATCAAGTAAAAGCTTTGGATATCAAATTCCAATCTGTGCCCTGTGTACAAAGAGGAGATATCAAGATTAAACCACTCTTTGTCGAGTAAAACTTCAATCCCAGGAAGCACCTTTAGGAAACATTTGCTTGTCACAAAGCAATATGCACATTATCACAGGTCAAGCACTGGTAGCTGCGAGCATTACTGGGAAAATGTGTAAAAAAACAAGAAAATTAAATTACTGGATACTTCATTAAAAAAGCTTTCCCAGATTTTATCCTCACAGGTTTAAGAGTAAGCATGAGTAATATATCTTAAATTAATCGAATATAATAAATACCAGCAGAGATCCTTAAATGATCTTACTTTGTCTTGCCACTGTAATTGACATAAAATTTACAACATTCACAGAAAAGCACAAGTCAAGTCACTGAGCATGAACAGAATCCTATGTTACAAATTCAGAATCCAATAATTCAGTCACTCTTCATATTGTATTTCTTTTTGAAAAATTATTTCAAACTATCTCAAATATTGAGTCATGTTAGTTAAGTGTCATGAGAACCTTCCTGCAGCGCAATTGACATGTATGTTGTTCATGATCACTGACTCATTGCTTACAGTCATGTAACTTACCAATCACTTTTTTCCCTTTATGATCTTCTTCTGAGAGGGAAAGAGCAATAGCAAAATCAACATCTTCTTGATCGTCATCTGACAATGCATGCTACATTCAAGTTTCGCAACAACATAAGGTTAACACAGGCAGAATTTAATAGAATTAAGCTAGGATCAAAATAAAATTGAATTTCATGCATCTCCTCTGCTTCACAAACTTGCTTCACTCATTAAAGCCCTGGTTGGTCGTCCCATGTAAATTGAATGGATCAGTTATACTTTACATAGTGTTAACAGCACAAGTCCATCATCTTGAATTGCACCATGCACAATGCTGGATTCTTTCACAAAATAGTGCATAGACCACATTGAAACAATCCAATTTCCATGGTACATCCAAGTGGGCTGTAAAAATGTGATTTGATCCTATCATCCAGTACAGGCAGAGAACGAACTAGCCCAACCACAAGCGAGATGAGTAAGAAGTATACGAGAATTTTAATAAACAGCATCAACCATGATTACCACTGAAGTAGAAGGGACTTCCCAAATACTATCTTCCCAAATACTATCCTCTCTCTGCGACCTTGTAAACATCTCGTTCAGAATCTCAGTCGGTGAACCCATAGTACTATCCTCTCTCTGTGCCCTTGTAAGCATCTCGTTCATCTCGTTCAGAATCTCAGTCGGTGAACCCATAATGAAATATTTATCTACTTTTGGGATAGAAATTTTTTGCCTGCACCCAAGTCATTCATTTAGGGAATAGAAACAAATAGCTCAAATGGGAAAACAAAATTATAGCCACTTAAACATTTCGAACTACTGGCGGCAATTACTTTGATCCTCAAATAACATCAAAAATCCTGTCAGTGGCTGTCTAAACGATAATCGCTCTGGATGTTTTTAGAAGATAATAATGGTTAAATGATAAAAAGATCAATCAATGGGATGAACAACTGAATATATTTGGCAAATGGAAAACTTTCGATGTATGAACACCTTTTCTTCCAAAGCATTTTCAAAATCTGGACATAATTAAGGTAAAAAATTTGCAAAACCATGTGCCTCTGTAAAGGTGAAAAAAGGCATAACAATCCAAGAATATCCGAGGTTGATTTTGGCAATCACAAAATTAGCACACCATCATAAACAGTAAAATTGAGAAATATGAATCAAACCCATGCCTCCATTTCTATCAGTATATCATAATCAGGGAAACATTTCTGAATTTTTGAGGCAGCAGCCCATTGGACATGCTGTGGATTGAAGGTTAAGAAAGAAAAAAGAGTGAGCAAGAGAGAGAAACTGGACCAAACAATACAGTTGATTCAGCCAACCTCAGAGAAATTGGTCGGAAAATAAATCAATTTATCATCACTAGTCCTCATTTTCATAGAATAACACCCTTCACCACCCCCATTAAAAAAAAAAAAAAAGGCTTCTTCCAGCAATATGTGCTTGTTAAAATTTTGGCATGATCTGTAAAAGCAGTCGGTAAACTCAAATAAGAAAATGAAATTATGCCAAAAAATCACCTGAAACAGATTGAGAATTTGCAGAACTACAGAAATATGATGAAACCCAGATCATCTAAGTTTCCCAATTGACTTGAAGGCATGGTCACCAAGGAAGGGATAAGAGGAAAGAAAACAAACTCTGCTTCATACACTTACCTGTTATCAACCCAGAAAACAATAAAGAACATTCTAGAGAATAAAAAGAGAAACAGAAACCAAGAATATGAAAAAGTGAATGGGAAGAGTAATTGAATCCCACCGAAATCTAAGCTAAAAGGGAAAAGAAAAGATCGGAGAAGTGGCACAGTAGAAGTTTTTCTGTATCTCGGATCATCTGCCAAAAAGGATGGACGACTGGGGACTGTTTGATGCAGTTTGGGTGTTGAGTACTTGAGTTCAGCACCCACTCTTCGAGCATTGTGGGTCCTCCTCAACCAATCCCAATTGCCTTCCTGTGGAAAAAAAAATGTCATTACACAGAGAGAGAGAGAGAGGGAGAGGCTGCTATACTATACGGTAAGTTTATGAGTTGCAACCAGTATTCTTCATCGAAACTATACCAAAGTCAACGAAAGGGCCAAAAATGAAGAATATAAATACGAAATTTCATACATTAATTATTTATACAAGGACAATAGAGAGTATTAACCGATTACGTACGCTGGATTTTGAGAGGTGTCAGAATGAACAGCCTCTCTCGCCTGCATTGGACCACAAAAAAGAAGGTGTTTTTAGCAATAAACTTGAGTTTCTTCCATAAATAACCTCTTAAAATAAAATTATTTTATATTTGACCCCGTTGGTTAACCATCACGTATCAATATAACATTTATTTATTTATTTATTTTTTTGGATAAGCCGTATCAATATAACATTGAATATCATGTTATTCAGAATACCAATTTTTAATTTTATATTAAAATATGATAGTTTACTAGATGAACGAGATCAAATGTAAAATTTTTTTTTGCAGAAAGCTAGATGTATAATAATTTTCTTTTAAAAGGTCACTTAAAAAAAAAAGAAAAAAAAAAAACTCAATAAATTGATGGACGAAAATAAGAAGGAATCCTCTATTTCTAACAGTTTAGTGTAATATGCATTTGTATGTGTTATATTAGCATGTTAAAGAATTGAATCATACAATTATAATAGATGGATATAAATTAGGACTTCATTTATATCAAAATTAACATTAACATGTGATTTTAACTATTTTTATTTTATACCGGCAGTGATATTTTGAGTGTATTTGGAAGCATAAAAAACCTCTTTCATGTTCTTTCTCTTAAAAGAATTTGCAATCTCAATAATTTGAGCAGTAAGGCTCTAAACTCTTGTTAAGAATGCAAAAACAAAAGCCCCAAAACAATCTAATTTTAAGGGTTATCTATACTTTAGTACTTCGAACTTTGGGAATAATTTCAATTCATAACATAAATTTTTAATTTGATCAATTTAGGATAAATTTTTAAAAAATTATTTCAATGTACGACAAAACTGGAATGTCGTCTACTTAAGTAACGGAGACTCCATCTATGCTTCACGTGGCATCCTAGTTGGAGCCTATGTGTATCTTCTCTGGCCTAAGAGACTTATTTCCTGTCTAAACCATTCACATGACCCTCACGTGACTAAATAGATGTTTCAATTTGAAGGTTAAAGCTAAGGGATTAGAATAAATCTTAATATTTTTTAGGGCAGATTAATGCAGCAATACTTAGAATATTAACATTTACGTAGTTGAGGAAGAAATAGATGAAAGTATCCAAGTACTGCTGCGTTAATCTGTCCTCAAAATTGTTAAGATTCCAATTCTATCCTACATTGAAACAAAATTTTAAAAATTTGTCATAAATTGATCAAATTAAAAGTTTAGGTCTTGGATTAAAATTACCCCTAAAGTTCGAGAGACTAAAGTGTAGATAACCCTAATTTTAATAAGTGATTAAAGGCGACTGACTCACCACACTTCTGATCGACCCACATGAGACTTCGTTAGTCACACAGCAGGTTGTTCCATAAAACAAAGAAAAATATTAATTGAATCAAATTTTTGACCAAAATTTTCAAATCAAATGATATGACAGCAAAAAATCTCCTCTATTTTTGTGCATTAAAAATACACAAAAATAGAGGAGATATTTTAGATTTGAAAATTTTGGACTAAAAATTGTTCTATCAAACATTACCGACGAGCAAAGGTACAAAAAGAGTCAACCCACATAAACCAATAAACAATTAACTTAGGGGAAAGCTACCTATTACCGATTGACCTGATCTCTTGGGGATAGATCTACAAAGCTATCAAGAGACCGAAAATTAACAAAAAAAAGTTATAATAAACTCATTAAGTTAAATTGAGTTTTCATAATAAATTCATTCATTCGAATAAATTCATTATATTTTTACCGCCTACGAAAGGTGGTGGGTATAAAACCAGATGATCTTTGATTGATATTCTTCAAATTCAATTACGATATGTGACACGGTAATAATTATCCTCCACCTACAAGTCTAGTAGAACCTATAGGGCACAAAAGACATTGGTGGGCTACGCAATCACATATTTGTCCTCCACACTGCAGAGATCGCATCACTTGTTTTGTATCATTGTATGTGACTAGGGATGTCAACGGGGGTGGGTTTGCGACGGGTCACCCATTTTCCAACTCCGTCCCATGCCATTTAAGAAAATTCTATCATATTTCCGTCCCAAACTCATGACGGGTCAGGATTTGGAATCTTATTCTCGTCCCAATTAAAAGATCTCATCCCATTACCGTCTCGTCCCATTTACTATTTTCTTTCTACTTTTTTTAATTTTCTCAATACCTAAATAAATTACAAAATACATCGATGAATATTAAAGATAATTGTTACTTCTAAGAGTAAAATAAATTAAACCCCTTAAGAGGCATGATTGAAATTTCATTTTATTAAAGAGAAACTTAATTGTATAATACCTATAAAATAAATATAATAAAAATACATAAACATATACAATCGGGGCGGGGCGGGTTTTTAAGCCCTCATCCCAAACCAGTCCCAAACCCTATAGGTAGTGTTTGGATGGCCGGCTTCTCGGTGGGTTTGGGGTTTCATACCCAAAACCATTGTTTGGATCGGTCAATTTCTTCAATCCGGTGGTGTATGGAAGACGGCCATGGGCAGTCTTTCTCGACCTGATGCAGCAGCGAGTTCAAGGTTTGGAACCTCGGGTTTGCCTTTTACAAGCTTTGTTATTGACGAGCGTGCCCCTCATTGTTCTTCTTTAACAAAAAAAATCCCCCCCAAGTCCCTCATCTCTTCGACCTTTTCGAAGCCCTAACCCCTTCAGCAGAACCCCAAAGCCATTTGAAGAAGAAGAAGAAGAAGAAGAAGAAGAAGAGGAGAAGACCCACTGCATACCAGTTGCCGCCGCTGCTGCTGCGTCGCAGTTACAGTCGCCGTTCTCCTGCTTTCAAGACCCACGCTGTTCTCCTCTTTGTTCTCCTCTATTTTATATATATATATCCTCTGTTATATAATATATATCCTCAATTTTGTGGCTTATATATATATATAACAATGAAGGGTAATTTTGTAATCTCATAAATAATTGCTGTAATCCTGATGGTCCAAACAAACATAGGTCAGGCTTGAAGCCCAGTCATCTTAATCCTAAACCCCAACATTTCAAACAATGGTTTGGGGTTACAAAGTTTATAAACCCAAACCCCTCTATTAGATATTCCCAGGGTTGAGATTCCTAACCCGCGTACCAAACGCACGCATAGGGTTTTCAAAAAAAAATTCCAAATCCGCCCTTAACCCTATTAGGATGACCCCAAACCCTTCCCAATAGGAGCGGGGCGGGTACCTGGATAAACCCGCCCCGTTGACATCCCTATATGTGACTTGGGGAATCCAATTGGACCAGACCATAACCTTGCAAGTTGCATGTAAACAACCCCCTCAATCGTTTTTTTTTTTTTTTAATTTTTTTTTGGGTTCCAAAATGCTACTTAGAATTGCCACATTTTTGGGAGTTTTTTTTTTTTTCCAAAATGACCTTTTAAAAAAAAATATATACAACTCTGACCTCCATTCAAAAATATATACAAGAGTGACCCTCTGACCAGTCAAAAGCTATAAACCGCTGTTTGAAACAGCGGTTATTAAAAAATACATAAAACCGCTGTTTGAAACAGCTGTTCTTTAATAAACCCCAAATAAAGAAACCAATTGAGGGCGGGCATCATCTGAATCGAGAGCTGCACAAACTGCCTCAGCCAATCGGTTCTCAGCCAATGCTTATTCGTACAACCATAAACACATGATACAACAGTCACCAGGAAACACATGATACAATCCTATTCGTACAACCATAAACAACACTCCACATGTCCAAGATAATGTGGCCCATGGCAATCATTTATCACCATCCTGGCTTCGCCACGACAAGCTCTGCCAACCATTGATCAGAGCTGATTTAGATCCCCACTAGAACTCACCTCTGTATTCCCATTTTAATAAAATCCCCCCATTACCATCCAAGCAAGCCTTCAACCCCCGGAATCTCGGAACTGCAACTCCTTTCCATTGTTCATTCACCATCCCCAGCAAAACTTCTTAGAGTCTTCATATTCGTGCCATGTTGGAAGGTAAAGCCATTGTTGACGAGACTGACATGGTCCAAACTATGCAGCAGGCCGCGCTTCGCCTAGCTGCAAAGGCTCTTGATGTATTTGATGTCACTGAGTCTATTGGCATAGCTCGCTTCATAAATGAAGAAAGACTTGTGTCTTTGTATATTGAATATTTGAAATACATGTACATACGGAGGCTTATATAGGCAAATACAATATAAGGAAACAAATGATAAATGGAAACTAACAGCTATGAGAGTTGACTGTGTATATACACAGCTATACAATTGCTATACTATACTAACAGCTATACAATCTAACATCCCCCCTCAAACTCATGGTGGTTTAAGAGAAACCATTTTGAGTTTGGAAGCTAAAGCTCGAAAAGTTCCTGGAGGAAGAGGTTTGGTGAAGATATCAACTAACTGATCCTGAGAGGAAACAGACTGAAGTATGAGTGTACCCTGAAGCAGATGATGACGAATGAAGTGACAATTAATTTCAATATGTTTAGTACGTTCATGGAAGACATCATTGTGAGCAATTTGAATAGCACTTCGATTATCACAGTGAAGTTTAGTTGCAGTGGAGCAATCAACGCCAAGATCCTGTAATAACCAACGTAACCAAATAAGTTCAGCTGTGGTAGCTGCCAGTGCTCTATATTCTGCTTCAGTGCTGGAACGAGCAACAACTGTTTGTTTCTTGCTTCTCCAAGAGATAAAAGAATCACCAAGAAGAAAGCAATATCCTGTAGTAGAGCGACGATCAGTAGGATCACCTGCCCAATCTGCATCTGAATATGCCTGAAGAGTTAATAAAGAACTGGAAGAAAAATGAAGACCATAAAAAATGGTGCCTTTCAGATATCGAAGAATCCTGAGAACAGCAGCATAATGAGGAGATCGAGGTGCAGCCATAAACTGACTGACTACATGAACTGCATAAGAAATGTCAGGACGAGTAACAGTGAGATAAATTAGACTCCCAACAAGCTGTCTGTAGAGAGTAGCATCAGATAGGGATTCGCCATCATGAGAATTGAGGCAACAGTTATACTCAATAGGGGTGTCGACTATCTTACTATCAGTGATACTGGCTCGAGAAATCAGATCTGAAGTATACTTGGCCTGAGTAAGATAATAACCATCTGCAGAAGAAGAAATTTCTAGACCAAGAAAGTAATTCAGAGGACCAAGATCTTTCATTTCGAACTGTCGACCAAGAAAGTGCTTTAGATCTTGAATACCCTACATATCATCACCTATAATAATCATATCATCGACATACAAGAGTAAAATAGTGATGCCATGATCAGACCGTCTCAGAAAAAGAGCTGTATCAAAAGAACTGCCGAAAAAACCATACTGAGAGATAGTAGAACTGAATTTGGCAAACCAGGCTCGAGGAGCTTGCTTAAGACCATAAAGTGCCCGCCGTAGTCGACATACTCTGTGAGGGAACCCCGGAGGATGAGAATAACCAGGAGGAAGCTTCATATAGACTTCCTCTGAGAGTTCGCCATTAAGAAAGGCATTTTTGACATCCATCTGAAAGAGTGGCCATTTGCGAGCTGCAGAAATGGCAATAAGAGTCCTGACAGAAGAAAGTCGAGCCACTGGAGCAAAAGTCTCCTCATAATCAATCCCATACTCCTAAGTAAAACCCCGGGCAACAAGACGGGCCTTGTAGCGATCAATAGTACCATCTGACCGAGTCTTGATCTTATAAACCCATTTACAACCAATAGCAGATTTACCAGAGGGAAGATCAACCAGATCCCATGTTCCTGTCTTCTGTAATGCATCCAACTCTTCTTTCATAGCTCGCTGCCATAAGGGGTTAAAGGAAGCCTCACGAAAAGTCTGAGGTTCCTGGAGAGAGGCAAGAGCAGAAAAGTAATGAAAGTCACGAAGATGAGAAGGAAGTGTAGTTACCCGATGAGAGCGGCGAGGTGCATGAGGGTCAGAAGGACCAGCAGGATCCACAGCTGGAACAGTATCAGTGGGCTCGTCGAAGATCGGTGCTGGAGGCTCATCAGACACAGTAGAAAGTATATCAGGAATAGAAGGGGAAGACTCCTCAGGAAAAGTAGGAAAGAGTTCAGGAATAGGATCAACAGAGGAAACAGAGGAAACAGTTACATGAGGCAGTTTGTGAAACATTTTGTGTTCCCAAAAGATCACATGTCGAGAAACACGAAGATGTTTACTGATTGGATCATAACACCTATAACCTTTTTGACCAATTCCATACCCAAGAAAACAACATAATCGAGAACGAGACTGAAGTTTGTTTCGTTCATGATCTTGAAGAAGAACAAAACAGACACATCCAAAGACTCTGAGTAAGTCATAGGATGGAGAAGAACCAAACAGCAGATCATAAGGAGTTTGATTCTGAACAATAGGAGAAGGACACCGATTGATGGTGTAAACGGCAGTGAGAGCAGCTTCCCCCCAAAAGTGAGAAGGAGTAGAAGCAGCAATAGTGGTAGCACGAACAACATCAAGAATATGTCGAAGTTTGTGCTCAGCTCTGCCATTTTGCTGAGATGTGCCAGCACAAGAAGAATGGGGAAGAGTACCAAATTGATGTAGAATATCAAGAAATTCATTTGCTTTATATTCTTGGGCATTATCAGATCGAAAAACTTTGATGGGTTTAGAAAACTGTGTTTCAATCATTTTAGTAAAGTCACGATATATTTGATAAAGTTCAGAACGATTTTTGAAAAGATAAATCCAAGTATATCGAGAAAAATCATCCACAAAAATAACAAAATAACGTGACCCTCCCTGTGTAGTAATGGGAGAAGGA
>JAESVK010000348.1:87881-156976 GCA_017140935.1 Hamamelis virginiana | reverse complement strand
GTAAATCCTGGTGTTTGTTTATTTTTCTGCTATGTGTTTTCTTTAAGAGGATGACACGTTATCAGCATGAGACTCTATCCAACTCAGTAAACTAAATGGATGTTTTTGGAATTTGGGTACATTACGGGACTGTACTCAGGATACAAACTAGTACTCAGCACTATCTTTAATTGTTGAGATGTTGAAAAAAATATTTAAAGACTTCCGCACGCGTATTTTGAAAAACTGTTTTAAACTGTGTTAATTTTAAAAAGAAATTACTCAAAAGATAAGCGCTTGGTGTTTTATGTCAATGTAGCATTTCCGCATAGGGGTTACCCTGTGTGGGGTGTTACAATGACCAAGGCGAGAATGCCATAAAGCAAGAGAAGAAGTGCTCGTTCCAGAAACGGCAGAAGCAGAGAGGCGAGAAGAAGGGAGATGAAGAGAGACGAGCTCAAACAGCCTTCCGACCTTACGGGCGGTCCCAACGATCTGCCCCGTCTGAGAATCCTGCACAACAACACCAGTAGAAGAAAAGGTTAAAGAAAAACCAAGTTCAGTAAGTTGCCCAACAGATAAAAGATTATGAGTAAGTTGGGGAATCTGATAAACATTGGAGACAGATAAAGCTGGTGTAGAGATAGTACTAAGGTGAGAGACATGCATTGGAGAACCATTGGCAGTGTATATGGTAGGAAGAGAAGTGGTAGTATGTGTAGATACAACATCAGTAGAAGAAGTCATATGATTGCAGCAAGCAGAATCAAGTAGCCATGTAGGAGAATTACCTGATGTCGTAGAAAGAGCAGTGTTGGATGCACTGGAAGATGGAAGATGAACCTGATTAACCATATCCTGTAAATCTCCCATAGATAGTGATGAAGTAGATCCAGACGCGGAATGAGAATCGACAACAGATAATTCAGACTGAGTCAAGGCAGCAGTGTTCTGAAGAATACGCTGACGAGTGTAACAAGCTTCAACAGAATGACCTTTGTTCTTACAGAAACTGCAAATAATCAAAGGCTTCTTGTTGTTGTGCAGTCTGTAATTATTCCCCTTGCCTCTTGAAGCATAAGTAGAAGAACCTGCAGAAGGCAAAACAGGAGTAACAGTCTATGGAACAGAGGCTGGAGTAGCAAGAACCATAGTCTGAGAGATGGGTTCGGTCTGAAGACGTGTCTCATCATCAACTAACTCATGAATTGCTTGAGATACTGTTGGTAAAGGATTCTGATGTAGAATATGACTTCTGGCAGATTCAAACTCATCACGGAGGCCCATCAGAAACTGAAACAGTCGTCCTTGTTCACGGTGAACGTAAACCAATTTGGCGTCAGCAGAATTAGAGATGACTGGTTCAGATGCAGTTAATTGATCCCAAATAGATTTCATCCGACTGTGGTATACAGTGATGCGCTCACCTGGTTCCTGATGAATCTGATAGAGTTTACGCGTGAGCTTAAAATTGTGTGCACCACTCGGTCCAGCATACCGAGTAACAAGTAAATCCCAGACCTCTTTTGCAATATCAAGGTTGCCAAACTCATCAACAATGGAGGAAATAGAAGTATTGCGAAACCACATGATGATTTGATGATTAGCACTTTCCCAATCCTCCACTCGAATGGCATAGGCAGAATCAGTTTCTTTTTCCTCTTTGGCTGGGATAGGACGGTCACTAGAGACATAAAGCCACAACTTGCGGCCTTTGAGATAACTACGCATTGCTTGAGACCACTGAGCAAAGTTATCTCCATAAAAAATAACATGAATCGGACGAAAGATCTCATCATGAGGCATATCTAAATTTCAAATCGAAAAACAGACAGCAAAAATGGATTCAGGACGCGAAAATAAGTCAAAAAGCACCTGAGCAAAATTTTCCAGTCAAAGTCAACGGTCAGAGTCAACGGTCAAACTGGTCAACGGTCAACGGGTCAGCGGGCACAGGTAGCGGGTGAGCTGACGTGGCGGCGCGGGTCACGGGCGCTGGGCGCGAGGCGCGGGCCCTGACGTGGAGCTAACGTCAGCTTGAGAAAGCTGGCGCGTGGATCTGACGCGCTTGCTGTTGAACGGTGCGTGAGGCGCGTGAGAAAAATCCCCCACTTCTGGCGGCGCGTGTGGCGGTTTCCGGCGAAGTGCTTTATATCGCCGTGCTCGTCTCGACAATGGCTACCTCTCTGTGACCTTGAACTTGAGTTTCAGGCTGACGGAGGTAGGAAATCAGTGACAAACAGGAGCTATTTCGTCGGAAAAATATGAGCAAGGTTCTACACGGTTGCCGGATGGCCTGAACCGTGAGAGCAGCGGAAGAGAAGAGAGGTTTCAGAGAACCTGCTCTGATACCATGAAGAAAGACTTGTGTCTTTGTATATTGAATATTTGAAATACATGTACATACGGAGGCTTATATAGGCAAATACAATATAAGGAAACAAATGATAAATGGAAACTAACAGCTATGAGAGTTGACTGTGTATATACACAGCTGTACAATTGCTATACTATACTAACAGCTATACAATCTAACAATAAAGAAGGTGAACCACCCAAATTCACATAAGCATGCACCAAATTGGTTTTGGTTCTTTAAGGATGATAAATCTGACCTTAAACTCTTTTGCTAACTTGTGGGGTTTGCATTTGATGCGGGATTTTGATAGTTTGTATGGACCAGGTTGGCAATGCATAGTGGGGACAGATTTTGGTTCATTTGTAACCCACTGCCATGGCTGTTTCATCTACTTTTGCATAGGCAGCCTTGGAATCTTGCTTTTCAAGGGTGTGGTTGGTCCAGTAGCTGAAGCAAATTTGTTCCCTGCTTTAGAGGCTGTGAAGGCATAAGCTCTGTTTCTTTTATCTTCTTCTGCCATTTTGTTTTCCTTGAGTTTGCTGTGTAAAGAAAAGAAACAATAGTTGAAATGCAACTTTCAAGTTCTGCAGCCCCCCATCCTTTCTTTCTCACTTTTATTCATTCAATTGATGAATCTCACCCACAGTAACACCATTGAGGCGGTTTGTGCGGCTCTCGCATGATGCCCCGCCCTCAATTGGTTTCTTTGTTTGGGGTTCATTAAAAAACCGTTGTTTCAAACAGCGATTTTATGTATTTTTTTAATAACCGCTATTTCAAACAGCGATTTATAGCTTTTGACTGATCAGAGGGTCACTCTTGTATATATTTTTTGAATAGAGGTGAGAGTTGTATATATATTTTTTTTAAAAGGCCATTTTGGAAAAAAACTCTTTTGGCGGTAAGAATAGAAAGTCTCTTATCCTTATCCTTTTTCACTTTCCTTTGCCTGTCTTCACTTCTAGCAGAAAAGGACACTCCCATCTCTCTCTTTCTCTGGAATTGGTTTACAGAAAAAGAGGAGCTCTTGATCAAACACTGTTGGCCCAACTTGATAGGCTAGTGTTGCCCATTTGTTTAGATGACTCTTTGTACTAGCATATTCAATTGCTTAGAAAACTGGGAAAGTGTACATTCTTCCTGTAAATTGTTAAAGTGGAGATGAGATCAGGTGAGCTTGAGGATTGGTCCATACAGAAAGCAGGAATGTATTAATTAACATCGTTAACAAAATGGAAGAATTTTTAAGAGAGAGAGATTCTCAAATCTAGATTCCTGTTATTGAATTGGAAAATGTTCAAGTCATTGAATAAAAACAATAGAAATATACTCTGATTAGCAAGCAGGTATCTTCGGCTCAAACTCTAGGACAAATTTACAAGCTAATTGATAATATTAAAAATCCATAAAGGCCAAAACTAATGAGCATGACAGATTGGATTCCCTATCTAAAAATAAAGGCATGTTTGGTGGCATCAATTACCCTTTTAAAATTTGTACGCAAGGCATAAAAAACAGACGGATTGATATCTCCGTACACTCTTGAACAAATGACCATTCTTGCATATTTTTTTTTCGAGTATCACATTAGATAGCTAACTAAGCTTGAAGAAGCTCAATCAAAGCAAGATGAATTTTTGTCAAAGAAGCAAAAATAAAAATAAAAATTGAAGACTATGGACTGTCATAAATAAAGGAAATGCATATACTTTTCATAATCAATTTATATATATATGTTTTAGACATAATAGCAAAGTATGTGTTATCCATTGTTACAGATTACTGGCAATTGTGGATAGTAGAGTGGCATTTATTTTATTTATTTTATTAGTCTCTACGATGTTTCGATTCTAATGGGTTTTGGACCTATAAAAGTACTATGAAAGAGTGGAGGTATTGATCCATGTGAGGGGAAAGGCTGACCACCAAATCACCATTCAATAATTCAGAAAGGAAATGTTCCTGTCAACCGAATATGGTCAAGTGTCCGCCTGAGGTCGTACTTGAGCACCGCCTGGTTAGCTGCTCGGAATCCATCTCCATAAGCTGGTGAAGGATCTAACTCGATTTGATTTTTAAAAAATTCACCAAGTTTCTTTTCGAACTGAGACTTTGGACCCTTCTTTGAAGAAGAAGAGGATGATGAGGATGAGGGTGAGGATGCTGAGGATGAAGCAACATCACTACCGGATCCAGAATAAATCTCCGATTCCAACCACATATGACCTAATACCTGGCAGATACCTTCTTCAACATCAGGACTCAAATTGGGATAACCTGTCAAAAACCCCATTAGCCATTTCTACCCTAGCAGTTTATGGAAGCAAATACTGTCAAAGCAATATTGGTCACCTTTAAGCCGGAGCCAAGCATGCATCATTTCATGAGCCAGAATTGACCCAATCAACAACCTGCATTAATAGATCAGGTTTTTGGTTCTATATATTAAAACTGTTAAGCAAGTATCATGACTATAGATAAGTTACTGATCGAGAAAACAACATAATACCTTGGGAGGCCATACAAAATGAGAATTGCTGTTACTTCACATACACGGACCAGCCTGTAAGGCTCTGTTATCATGTCAATGATCCGGCCTGCTCCAATCCTTGGCCTCCTTAAAATCTGGTAGTTTCAATGGAATAAGTACAGTTTTCCAATCAAATAAGCATATACATCTTAAGAAAATTATATCAATATGTCATTTGGAAGTAATATATTTCTGGGGAGGAAATTCTTACAGTGCTAACGGTCTGTTCTTCTGACAGGCAGAGTCCTCTAGTCTCAGGCAAGTGATGATTCTACCCACAATAAAAGAAAAAGAAAAAAAGGGATGAAAACCAGATAAAGATAAATAGAAACCAGAAAATAAAAAAGCATTCTTTTTAAATATGATCAGTCATCAGCCTTTACATTCTTTTCTCCCTCCATGGCCTCATTTAGTGCTTGTCTCTCGACCAAGAGTAATGGAATTTGCTGATCCAACTTCATATTTAAACCTTCATAAAAGTCTCTTATTTCAAGGTAAAGAGGTTGACATTCATTAGTATCCATAATTGCAGAGTCCAGACACTCCAGACATAGCTTCCGACCATCATCAAGTGTTAAAAATCTCATGTCCCTCACCTGCATAGATTGGAAGCTTTTGCATTAACAATAATACCAAGGAAATACATATTCACATGTGTTTCTTGGAAGTCTAAAAAACATCGTCCTCCACACAACCTGGGGGCTTGTTCTTATAACTGACCTCCATTCTTTCACAACTACAACACCGAGGGGTTCCATCGTGCTCATGAGACGGGCAATATTTTTGCATCCAGAAAGGATGCGCTCTATATTCAATGAGACCAGCTGCATTTGTTGGTATCTGTACAACAAGAAAGAAAAGAAAGACATTAAGGCCACCATGTGAGTAGCGTGATATACACAAAGAAACAAATATGATATAGCACAATTCATATTTTGAAATAGCTTCCCAATGCAGCATATTAAGCTAAAAGCGAAGATAACATGCTCAGAATCTTAGAAATGTCTAAAAGAAAATACTCGATTTAATGGCTATGGAACTATATAGCCAGCCAAGTTAACAGACAGCAGTTGCGGTGAAGAATGAGCCATTAATTGGGATATAAGGAATTAGAAAAATTACACTATGCAAATACCCTTTTTATTTTGGACAATATAACCCTTGTATCTCATAGGTAAGGCAAACTATTGTAGTGTTTAGTGATTGAAAATTGCAAGAAAATGCATAAATTATTATTTCTGAGGATATGAACTGTAAATAGGCCATTAGGAATCGTTCTGCTGGCCAAGAGAGGCCATTCTTCCATGAAATTGCTTTGAAACGCACCCTCAATTCCAGTTAGGGAAATTCCAAACTGGGCCAGCTTGTTTCGTACTTAAAAATACCCAGACAAACAATCAGGGAATACATCCAAATTGGTTAAAAATAATCACAGTAACGGGGCCATTTCCAATATTTCTTTTGAACCAATACAGCTTTGCTGAATTTGTAAGTTTTAGAGGTTAATTTGGCAAAAGTAATATAATTTTACATTCGGTTTACAGAAGCACGGAGTTTCTGTTCGGTGAAGTCTTTGATCATGAAGCAAAAAACACAATATCTGATTATTACAGAAAGGAAAAGAAAGGGGAAACAAAACCAGCATACTTTCATCTGCAACTGTGCATAAAATAGATACTATAAAAATTCTATTTCTATAAACAGAGACCATAAAATTTAAGAACTGGAAACTCAAGAACATTCATATGTTCATACTGGATATCAATGAACACAAATCAAAACTAGCTTATGCAAATAAAATGCAATATTGTCCCGACAAAGGATAGAAACTTACAAAGTTCTTGCAAACATCACATTTTGGGTGAAACTGCTCCTTATAGCAGGATTTGTGATAAGGGCGATTGCCGGACATAGAAAACTATCACAGAAAGGAATGATGAAAATTAGTCACTATATAACATTAAATTGACACCAGCATTACAGAAATCAACCTAGGATTCAAGCCCTTAGTTGATCCAGACCAAAATTACAATAAAGTTGAACCAAATATAAACCTCATAATCAGAAATTGGCAGATTGCAAGCATTGCAACGAAAACAATCTGGATGCCAAACAGCATCCATGCACCTCAAAACTTGTCCGTGACCAATCTCTTTGTTGCAACCAGCACAAATCCTAGAGGCAATATTGTTAAACAACTAGGTTAGGTCTCATATGATGTATGTCAAATGCATTAAAAGAAAAAAACATAAAAATGCGAGATGCATTACTTTTCAAACAGGTAATATTATATGTAAAGTACCATATGCAATTCCATTATCTTACGTAAGAATGTCTTGGACCTACAATTTTGAAACATTTCAAAATCGAAATGGAATATAACAAATTCTTTTCCTCTCAAAATTTCACCAAAACTTACATGCTAGAGCACTTGGCATATAGAGCAGTTAGAAGAACATATGTACCTGACCCCAGCTGGAAAGAATGGGAAATGTTGAGATATATTTCCAAAATCACGTCGAGGAGGAGAACCAAGGTTCCAACTTTCTTGAAGAGCTTTGGCAAGTTGAGCATCCTCTTCCAAATGAGATTCATTATCTAATGAATACATAGAAAAACAATGGGACTTTAGATAAATATTACTTTCAATTAAACCATATGAAACTTCTAAATCAAACTGGAGTCACACCTGAATTATTATTGAATATATCCCTCCAAATCAAGCCCATCTATATAAATTTTATGGTTGAAGTTTATGGGAAATTTCATTTATTCAATAGATGAGGTATCAAGGTTAAATTATTATTTGTCAAGTAAAGCTTCAATCCCAGGAAGCACCCTTAGAAACATTTGCATGTCTGAAAGAAATATACCCATTATCACAAGTCAAGCACCAACAGCTATGAGCATTGCTTTCAAAAAGAGTTTCCCAGATTTCATCCACCACTCGTGCTGAATATATCTTAAATTATTGAATATGACGTATAGCTAGCAGAAGTCCTTAAATGATCCTACTTTGTCTTACCGCTATAAATAACATAAAATGTACTGGGCATGAACAGAATCCTATAGTACGAACTCAGGATCCACCAGTTACTCTTCATATTATATTTCTTTCAGAAAAATTATTGCAAAACAACTCAACTATTGAGTCATGTTATTTCGCAGCACAATTGACATGTATGTTCATGATCTCTGGCTCACTGCTAACAGTCATGTAACTTACCAATCACTTTTTTCCCTTTATGATCTTCTTCTGAGAGGGAAAGAGCAACAGCACGATCAACATCTTCATGCTCATCATCTGTCCATGCATGCTACATTCAAGTTTCCCAACAACATAAGGTTAAAACAAGAAGAACTCAATAGAAGAAAGGTAGAATCAAAATAAAATTGAAATTTCAGGCATCTACTCTGCTCCATAGACTAACTTCATTCTTTAAGGCCCTGTTTGGTTGTCCTGTGTAAATTAAATGGATCCATTATACTATAGAGAATGTTAATGGTACAAATCCATCGTCCTAAATGGGGCCATTGAAAATTAGCTAGAATGAATCACTATAACTGATGGTTTAGGATCAATTTTTAGGAATTCATGAAATGACAATGTTTCAAAATTCTACTGTCATTTGCGATGATGGTTGCCATTATCTTGAATTGCACCATTCACAATGCCAGATTTCTTCACAAATGGGAGAATGTAATTCCTATGGGACATCCAAACCGCCCATAAATATGCGAATTTACCCAATCATCCAGCTACTGGCAGAGAACAGACAAGCCTAACCTTACGAGAGATGAGCAAGAAGTATAAGATAATGTCAATAAACAGCAGCAACCATATTTACCACTGTAGTAGAAGGCCCATCCCAAATACTATCTTCTCCATATGTCCCATGATACTGCCCTTGTGAGATTTTATGACTCGAACCTTTAAGAATCTTGGTCAGCCAACCCATAATGCAAAATATTTATCCGCTCTTGGGCTGGCAAAAATTTGCCTGCACCCAATTCATTCATTTAGGGAAGAGAAACACATGTTTCAACTGGGAAAACAAAATTACAGCCACCTCAAACATTTCAGAATACTGGAAATTATGCACTAATTGGTAAAAGGGAAAAGTTAGATGTATAAACATCTTTAGTTTGAACGAAATTAAGGAAACAAATGCTCACCCATGCACCTCTGTAAATGTAAGGATAAAAAGGATAAAAGAAAAGGACATAAAAATCCCAGAATATCCAAGGTTGAGTTTGGCAATCACAATACAGGCACCCCATAAGCAGCAGTAAAATTGGGAAACATAGATCAAAACCCTGTCTCAAATTCTATCAGTATATCATAATCAGGGAAATATTTTTCGAATTTCGAGGCTGCAGCCCATTGAACATGGTGTGGAATAAAGGTTGAGAAAGAAAAGAGAGAAAGCAAAAGAATGGAAAGAGAGTTTAAATTTTTTTATATCCATTCAAGCCAAGTGCATCACAGCCTAGGAGAGAAACTGGAGTAAAACAATACACTTGATTCGGAAGGTTTCAAAGAAAAACTAAACCTTTTGGACTCAAAACTATTGCATACAGAACTCAATTCCAACAAAAGGTGTCTCGGTCCAATCCAAACAGTTGGAATTGTCCCCCACCAGTAAGAAATCAGAGAATGGAAAAGAAATAGCATTCTAAATCACCAGGACCCATATATAGAATTGCCCAAGATGTTTCAATTACCGTTCCCCATCACCAAAAAAAGGGCGAGAGAGAGAGAGGATTCTTCGAGCAGTATGTGACTGTTAAATTCTTCACTTGCTATGTAAAAGTTGTCAAGTAAAGTGGGAAAGAGAGATAAAAACATGTGTCAGAAACTCGCCTGTAACAGGTTGAGAATCTGCAGGAGTACTGAAATCGAAAGAGTCCCAGATCAGATAAAGTCCCCAATTGGCTTGAAGGCATAGTCAATTAGTCACTCAAGGAAGAGTTAAGAGGACAGAACAGAAACTCTGCCTCATACCCTCCTTACCCACAATCAACCCAGAAAACAATAAAGCAAGATAAAACTCCCTGAGCCTTGCTTTTTTGACATATAAAATCATATGAACATTCCAGAGAATATAAAAAGAGAAAACAAGATAGATGAAAAAGTGAATGAAAAGAGAGCAATTGAATCCCACACAAATCTAGGCCAAAAGGACAGAGTAATAAGAAGGAAAAAAAGAGGCACAGTAGAAGCTTTTCTACAACTTTGAGCGAGTGAGGCTGCTTTGTGTATTATTGATCTCTTCATCCATTGTGGGTCCTCTGCCAATTGTCCACCAACGTCCACTAAATGTCAAAATCCCATTACCCTCTGTGAAGAAAATGTGTCAACAAAGAGGAGAGAGAGAGAGGAGATGGCCTGCTGCCATCATACTATATTTTAAGTCTGTAAATTAAACAGTTCAGTAGTTTGTACTGTCACTAATACTATATTAAAATTGTCAAAAGTGATCAAATGGAAATGGAAGAAAAGAAACTAGAAAATTCCATATCCATTGATTATTTCTACTAAGGACCACAGAGTATTTACTATTTATTCTAATTAGATACATTGCATTTTGAGATATGTCAGTGACTAGTTTTATAATAAAAAAATGAAGCAGCGTCACGTGTTAGAATGAACGGTTACTCTTGCTTCCGTTTAGGCCACAAAAATGTCAAGGGAATTGATTGATTGTTATTTACTTTATTTGCAGAAAAATGACACCAAAATTGCTATACTTCGTCACTTGGTTGACACTTCAAATAAAGTGAAAAACTAGACCTGTGGTAGATTTAGTCCTTTCTTAAGAAATAGTTTAGACCTAAATCTCAACATATCCTGTATTCATTGGGTAAAAAAGATTTAAAAAAAAGTGCATGAAACAATTTGTTTCGTTCGACAAATTCATGCCGGAGAAAGATCAAATTCGTGCCGGAGAAAAATCTAAGTCTGATTTACTTGTTCCACATGAGAGAGATAACATGTATATATTTGTGAAATGATAGAAATTTATTTTAACTAAAAACTTTCTAATGTTAATAATGAAGTATAGATATGTTTTTATATGCTTGAATTCAAAATTTTCTACCCAAAAATTGGGAATATATGACACTAGAATATAAGGCTACCAATGAGAGAGACTTGTCAATTTTTAAAATATTTTTTTTTTCTAAATTAATAAGGCTTTCAGAAAAGCATGTCTTATAATTTCTGTTTTATTGGACCGACAGAGAATTCATGAGAGTTCATAGCAAATAAAGCTCATGATTGGTTATCAAAAAAATAAAAGGCTCATGATTGGTTTTCTCTTTCTAAAACAAACTTAACAATACATTGCTATTTTATAACTCAACTTTCATTAAATCTTAAAGGAGTTTTATATATATATATATATATATGTACCATCATTAATGGGCAGGTCACTTTTTGGAAGTAACCTGCACCCTTTCTCTTTAGGTAAGATTTAATAAAACTTTTTTTTTTTTTTTGGGTTAATAATAGGATTAAATGATTTAAATGATTGAACTTCAAACTCAATTTTATTCTTAGAATTAACAATGATTCAACACTAGAAGAATGCAGACATTCGTGTAATTATCCTCCACCTACAGCCTATTATAGTAGGCCACAAATGACATTAATTAATAGGCTTTAGTCCTCCACCACTCCTTTAATTTCCCAATTCAATACAAAACCCATCACCCATTCATTTCTAGCGGTTCACTTTATAATCCGATTGGACCTTGCAAGTTGCAAGTACCCCTTACTTTTCTTTTCAAAAAATTGCAATTTCTCACCTCCTTTTTCTGGGCCTGTCACAATATTAAGTCCCCTCTACTTTTTTTTTCCTTTTTCGTTTTCCTTTCCTTTGAAAAAAGGAAATTGAATGCAGCCATATTCCCTAGTGCGGTAAAAAATCAATTTGTGAAAGCAAATCAACACACTTTAAGTCACCCAAATGATGCCATGAAAAATAATAAAGAAATCAAATTATGTGAACAATCAAACGTGATAGTATGAGAAAATTAATCCTAGGATGGATAGTTTAGTGGTGGAGTAAGCAGGATTAAGGATTTATCAAGTTCTTTGATCCCATGTTCGATTCCCACTATCTATTAATATCCGTATAGCAAAAAAGGAAAAAAAAAAAATTGTATGAGAATATCTCTACAAATTTTGGTCCCTGTATCATTACTTTCTTCAATTAATTAATCAATTAAGGTGGTTTTAAAATCCTAACATTGTTGGTGACGTGCGCTCGTGCCATATGCCCGACTGCCACTGAGTCCAGTATGATGCAAAGGATGACTCCAAAGTCTCCAATGGTTATTGTCTTTAAATTTTCAATGACTCAACCTCACGTCAGTTGTATTGTTGGTATGCAGAAAATGAAATCGAATTTTCTGTAGAATGATTTCCACGCCTGTTACTTTATTAGTTTTGATGATGGTAGCTACTAGCTAGGAATATTGTTTTGGTGGAAAAAAATATCTTTGGAATCTTGTTGATGCATCACCAGATTAAAAAATAATGGCTACTACCTCTTGGTGCAGTCCATAAAACATAATTATATATGGCTTTATCGCGATCATATATTAATAGATTTTAAATTATTATCCATATATATATATATATATATATATATTGAGAATTTGGATTGATTTGGGAGACATTTGGATAGATTCTGAATTTCTCAAAGAGGTTGCGAGTCTCGGGATAGAAATCAAAATTTTAATACCCCAATACTCAAATTCATGGTTTGGATTAATTTTGAAACCCGAATGATTCTTCAATTCACATGAGGGTCAATGGAGATGGTTAGTAGTCCAAAAAAGAAGTAACATGGTTATATTACAACGAATCAACACATCCCTACCACTCTCCATTGTTCCCATCAATCCCCATTCTCAACTACAACGAATCAACAAACACTGATGCAATTTCTCCAACTGAATGCTAATCCAAAACCTAGCCCACGATGTTAATGTTTTGCCTACCAATTTGTCTTTTGGTTTGGGTCCCCCCTCCCTTTTCCAGCTTGCTTTGATGGGCTCTCTACACTACCACATTTCATTTGCTGAGAATTTGTTAATTTGATATACAATAGACTTTGAACTATATATTTTACCGACAACAGTCATGGTTCATTGGGATTTAAGTGGAGTGCGGTATTTTAGGGCAAAATGACATCAATGAAAGCTCAAAACATAAGCCAGGCTGACAGCTTGACACATCCATAAGGACAAGGACGGAGCCAGCATTTAAATATGAACTGGGCTACAAGCATGAAGGTAAGTTTTGGACTGGGCTAAGTGGGCTAAAGCCTACAAACATACAATATAAAACCTGAACTAGGCTGAAAGTATAAAAGTTTTTTTTTTTTTTCTTTGGGCTAAGGCTTCCTGGGCTACAGCACTTGAAGCCCACCTCTTTGGCCCCGCCCTTGCAAAAGGAGTGAAACTCTTATGATAACTTTGCTTGTGTTGGCTGTCATGACATGCAGTTATTTTTGCCAAGAAAGTATTGAAACCTTCAATTCCAGTTTAGATACTGATAAGGTCATTACTTATTCCGTATCACACTATCATTTAATATTCAAAAAAATTCCTGAGGTGTAAGCAGCAAGGCCAACTATTCTATCCTGTGAAATTGTCAAGTTATGCATTTAGACCTCTGTTATATTAACATAAATATATAAGGAAAAAAAAAGGTTCTATTTGGCATGCAGCTTGTACAGAGGAATGACTTTTCTGGGGTAGCTTTGCCCCGTTTCTGTCGTGTAATTGGGTTTTGCCAGTAGTTTGTTGTATTTTATATTAGTTGTGGACTATTTGGGTACTGGACCCCGAGATGGGGTCCAGTTTCAGTCTCTATATGACTATATAATAGAGAGTTAATTTAGTCTTGGGCCGAAACTTGGGATTTCAAATTTGTTGGAATTCAGCTGGAGCTCCTGGGCTCTAAGATTAGCGCCGTTGTCAGTCTCTACTCTCTAGAATGTCAAGCAGCTCAAGTCTCTCCTAAATTAAACAAATTTACAAACTCATTGAGAGGGATGAGAAGCTACTAGCTAGCCTACTAGTAAAATATCTCGGTGGTTGTATTAGAGAATCGGATTCGAGTTTCGACTTTATCATAGTGAGGAGGAATTAAGAAAAATGTTAAAGGAGAGGGCTAACTAGCTCCTGTTGTGTAGCTCATAAGTTCAATGGATTTTTTTGACAAAAATAAATAAAAATTGAGAGGGATGATGTTTGAAGTAGATCAAGAATCTCAATCCTATCTTTTGTGACATGTCATATTACGTTTACATGTCCACATATTTGTATCTACTTGTACATATATTTGTATCTATGTATCTAAGCAGGAATGCTAAAGTCAAGTCAACCTGATGCAAGGTCACCTCAATTACAACTATTTGCATAGTATACGTACAACTAAAAATTGGTACTTAGGTCATACTGGACTGGTTGATATGATAAAACTTCTCCATTCACCTTTAATTAAAAGACAAATGACTTCCATTACTGTATTAATTTAATCACATTAAAGACAATATATAATTTAATTTATCTGACAAACATAACCTTGAAGAAGCACTGTGGCACATTGTTGCTTTCATTTCTTTTATTCCATGTAATGTAAGGACAAGGCCAAAAATTTAATTAAATATAGAGGGTACAAACGTAGAGGAAAGACCAAACTAGAGAAGACAAAACAATAAAAAGAAAAGAAAATGCACAACAGCAAAAGAGGCAAAGATGCTCTGCAAAGAGGCAAAGATTCCAAGGAACCAAAAAGAAAATTAGATTTATGAACATTTCATGATCGGAATTTTTGTCCCTATACAATTATTTACAAGTTGGTTCTCACTTCTCAGTCACATTGCTTTCTTGGGTGTCTGACATTTATATATATATACATTTAATTTAATCGTCAATCTACACATCTCGATCACCCTTAGAAGAAGGGTGACAGATAGACTCAAAGCTCGATCACAGGTCCCCACAAGTAGGGCACTGTTCATTTTCACACATTTTAATGTCAACTTTTTAAGGGTTTGTTTGAATTTTGGACTGTAAACGCACTCTAAAATAAATAATTTAACTTAAATAATTATTTATATAACTTTTTCACTCGCCTAGAATGATTTTATCGAATTGCATAATATTATCAAAGACTGTACATCTAATCTTCTGCTTGTTTAAGTCTTGTGGGCATGTATTCTTTTCATTAAACTATATATATATATATATATATATATATATAAAGTGGCCCAATATTTTTCTTTTCATCATATAAATAATGTTGTGCTTTTAGCATGTAATTAATGCAGGCTCCATATGAACCCCTCACAAATGTTGAAAACAATGGGATATGGGCAGTTTCTGATTGTACTATAATTTTTTTGCCACTTAGGTCTCATGTGGCATTACATTTTTAGGATGAGTTAATTATACATTTATTTTTTTCAACCAAAGTCTACACCCTATTAATTAATTAATAGAAGGCTAGCTTATCTCTTGAGCCTTTCAACATATGGATATGCAAATATATAAATGGATATAGATATATAAACATGTATTCATAATAATATAAATATAAAAATACATGCACAGAATAAATTTTTTAATTATTCAGATACATGATACACTGTGAATAAAAGTAAAAAAGAACTGCCATGGGAGGGAACTGTTTTCCATTTTTCCATAGTGGCTAGAGAAAGTGTACGTGGGCCCATAAACGTACTATACCACGTACGCATGACCTATGGGTTGTAAGCATCATCTTTGATCTTCCTTTAATTTTCTGGGTGCAATAGGAGTCATCCCAGAGAAATAAGGAAAGTTAGCTTTCAAGGGAAGGGTACTCTAGTCAATTCACTGCACAGCAATTCACTTCACCTGTATATATACATTGAGGCAAGAATAGGAAACTCAAACCAAAGCAAGACTAGATGGGAGCTTGCTGACTTTAACAGCTTTGAGATTTATATGAAAGAGTATTGAAGCAAAAGAGAGGAAGAAGAAGATGAAGTCAAGTTGTATTGCAGGCTGCGTAGATGCCCAAAGCCCAGTAAAAATAAGCTTCATGAAACTGTATCAATGGGCTGAAGCAGACGCAGAGTTCTTAAAAATGGTTAGCATGCAAAAGGAGAGAGAGAAAGCTGAGAATTGGTCTCCTCCTAATAAGCCTGTAGAAATTGTAAGCTACGGAAGCGGCAGACAGAGGTACCTCAGAAGCTACACCTTCAGTAAGAAACAAAGTGTTGCTCAAAGAACAATGAAATGGTTTTATAAGGAGAAGAAACAGTACTACAAGTCTGAAAACAGGTCTAGCTGCTTCTGCTTCTTCTTGTGTTTTTCTTCTTCATGCTGTTTTCAACTTCTTTTTTGTTTGCGTGGCTCAAGTTAATGTTCACCCAGAAGAACCCCGCGGTACTATTACCAGCAAAACTCCTACACCTACAATATTGCTTTCTTAACCTTCAATGATCGACTTCTGCGTTAAGTTTACTTCTTTTGTGAAATCAGTTATAGCTCGTAAGTATCTTTTTCTTTTCTTTTCTTTTCTTTTCTTTTTTTCTTTTTTTGGGGGTACCCTAGGTGCATGCTAGTACTATTTATTGTCAAAAATCATGTATAAATTAAGTGGGGCTTGTACTATTTAATGTTAAATCAAAATTATGAAATGATTGAACATATTCAAGTTTGTATGAAAAATAAAGTACACATATTGGATCGTATGAATTCATTAAATCTAGCTGGTTTTTGAAACATTGATCTTAAGATTAATCAAATGATGAGTAATAATTTTTTCTTTTTTACTATAACATAATACAAAACTTCTAATATCGGGTGAAGCATCAGGTGTCCTCTTGTAGAGACACTTGCGATGAAAATTTTGAAAAAATGACCGTTGGATTAGATACTCTTATCATGTATGTCATGTTTTCTAAAAATCGTGATCCAATGGTTGGATCTTGAAAAATGTAACTTTGAAAAACTAACTTTTTTGTTTTTTAAAATATTATTTTTTTTTTAGCAGTTAGTTTTCTCATAAATCAACCGTTAGATCACTATGATTTTTGATAGGCATGACATACATTATAGGGGTATCAAATCCAACGGTCAGTTTTTCAAAATTTACATTGCAATTGGCTCTACAAGACAGCACCTGATGCAAGATGCATCGGGTGCAACCGACCATAGCACCTCTGACATATATGTGTGTGTGTGCATGTGTGTGTTAGCAATTTATTAATTCCCTGGCCGAGCTTATCTTATATATGCTCATTGAGAAAAGCTTAAGACACATTTAAGTTGATAGAAAAGTGTAACTTCTCCATAGCTGTTTGGTTAATTAGTTTATTTTTTCCATAAATATGTTCAAACTTGTATCTAAAATAAAATATAAATACAATATTTTTTTTTTCCAAATAAATGGTAAAATCATATGAGAGATTGAATCAAACTTGATCCAATATTTAGAGTTCCACAAACAGACCACGTGCAACAACACCTTTAGAACAAGATTGATACATGGGTTAGATAGGAAAAACCCACTTACTCTTAAGTCTTATTAAGACTGATTATTTTAAGATGGTCAGAGCCTCAAGGCTCAAGATTGATCCATCTGCGTTCATCCAACATGTCAAATTGCACGTGAATTGAAGGAAATCAACGCCCAGGCTTTGACTGGGTTTGGATTTCAGCTTTAGGCCTTCAGTTCCAAAGAACACACTATGTGGGCCTATTGGGCCTAACCTCTTCAGCTCAAGCTTGGTTAACGAACTTGATCTGAACCTAATTGGGCCTGTTTTAACTGTAATAGCTGAAGGTCACATAATGGACTCTTCGGCTAAAGAGACTTATGTATTCAGGCCTTTGGGCTTGAGGCATCCCAGAAAATCAACTACAGACCCTGAGCTGGACCTTAAATTACAAGCCTTAGACAAATGTAAGACGATTCATAAATTGGTTCCATGAATTGGATTAAGTTTGGTTTGTAGATTGGACCGCATTAATGTTGTGGACCCAGACAATGTGGATTGCTGGATCGAACGTCCGAATGTACTGGCCTTAATAAACCTAAATCAGGCGCATTTATGTGGAAGTGAATGACCCACCAACTTGGAGATGAGAAAGGATAATCAGCATTTGGTATCCCTAGTCCCAAGAACAAATCCCGGGCAATTTGGGCTTCAAATTGCTTATCTATTCAAGTGTGTGTGTATATATATATATATATATATATATATATATATATAATATAGAAAAATGTTGTTACAAGGATACCTTATTTTAAATAAAATCAGCTAAGACATTTGAGCCATTGGATTGGAATCTTGTGATGAATCATACATTAAGTGAATGAGAATCCAAGGGCTTATGTTCTTAGCTGATTTTAGTTAAAATGAGGTATAGCTGATAAGATCAGGACTCCATTAGAGTAATTTGAACCAAATGTCTAATCATTTTCAAAATAATTAACAAGTCAGAAGATGAATTTGGGTAACCAAAAATGACTTTTACCTGGGAGATGCTGCTGGACTCCAGCACACACTTTTCAAATATATGTGTACGTGTGTGTGTGTGTGTGTGTGTGTGGGGCTGCATCTTTTAGGATCCTTGACAAATTAGAGTGAGGAAGGTGTGTATGTCCCTGGTGAAGGTATGTAATATATGAAGCTGGACAATGAATGATGGATCCAAACACCAAATAGGTCCATCCAAAAAAGAGTTTTTGTAGTCTTTAGTCTTGACTCCAATAAATCCTCACCTCGCAAGGCTGCAAAGCCTCCAACCCCACTTTTACTGCACTCCCCATCTTCCAGATTCAAAATCCATCCCCAATGCTCTTTGCCCAACAGCCTGTCACCTCTCTTTTCATGCCACGTGTTGTGTTTTTGACATCTCTTGCTCCCTTTGGACCACAACTCCCACGTGGCCATGGCCACCCTTTGCCGGCCGTGCCACGTGGACCCTTGTTTGAATTCAGGACCACCTTATAGATATATATATATACTCTCCATATATATATATATATATATATCAGCACTCAGCAGCACTCTCATTTTTGTTTCAGAAGTGGTATGCTTTCAATAATTTCATGTCATTGTCTACATGGGCCCATACCTAGCTCAAAGCTAGGCGTAGCCCAAGACTCGCCATCCATTTTTTTAAATGCTTTTCCTTTTTTATTTTTTTTGTCCTTTTATTTCAATTTAATCTTCATGCTTATTTTCAGGTAATATTAATGAAAACAAAGGTGAAAAATTAATGAAAAAGAAAAGTTACAAGACAATAAAGAAAAATTAAATCATCTTGGAAAGGGTGGAGCCATACCATGAGAATGTTGGTCCCTTAGTTAATGAAATCATCGAGGGGAAAGTGACCCAGCTGAGAAGGACATTGGCTGCTAGGTTCCCAAATCCCCAAAACAACAAGCCATTTATTAACATATGCCTATGCTGCCTAAATTCTCTAATTATCAACTCTTAGATTGCCATGCATATATATATATATATATATATATATATATATATATATATATATAGAAACAGTTCAGGAATGGACTTTTTAGCTAGCAATATATATTCACCACCATGATGACTCCAGTCAGTATGAAGTGTGTGATGAATTTTCTCATTAAATTTCTTTTTCTCTTTTCCAGCAAACCAAACACATGCACCTTCAAGTTATCTTTTAAATTCATAAAAACTAGGAAAGTGGAGAGGTAACTTCAAAAGTTGTCCCCATTTGAAATATTTTAAAGGGGTTTGAAATGCAATTGTTTCACTCAGTCCCACGGCAGGGGACTATGGAAGGTGACCGATATCCCTCTGAGCAGGTGGCCCCATAAGACAAGCAATTTTCAATGTTGTTAACTTGTTTCTTCAAATATATTTTAGCTAGTAGCTTGTTTCTTGCTTCAAAATAAACACAATCTTGAGTCACTAGTTTTGTGTGACATGAATAGCACCTTTGAAATGGACAACATTTTGACATTATTCTAATCATTTTCTCATAACATACACGTCTCAACAAGGGATGGATTTCAACTTTTTCAGACCAATGGAGGATCCACGAAGCCGAATCAATTATTAATTAAAAAATTAAAAAATAAAATAAAATAAGACTAAGGTTTGCTGGGGTATGGGTCATGAGGCTTAAATTCTAAGTAAAATATCAGGTTTTTGGTTGCTTAACATCATACATATGGTATCTAGAGATCCCACCTTACTTGGGAAAAAATTGTTGGTTAAGGTGTAGCAATCGTTAGGTAAAAGGTGGTGTTTTATAATATTTTGTGTTAATTAATTTCATGTACAAACAAGCAATTAGGATATGATTGCGTTTGTGATTATACATATTGAGGATAGATTAACCTCACCTTTTATATTCATACATGGATTGTTAATTTATTACATCGTTTGGTTGATTTATATTGTTACCCATGAAGGCACCAAGTTCCCATACTATTCTACTGTCATGATTGACATCTAGCACAAGGAAATAAACTTTTATATTTATGTTCATTAATTTCAATTTAATTAGCATGTGACTCGGGTCACTCGAACACAAATTAATCTCCTGCTTCTTCCTTGGTGCTCCATTTCATACCTCTTTTGTATGATTAGATCTTGTTAGCATCATAAAAATCACTTATGACCCACAAAATTGTAGGTTTTATCGCGTTGTACGTGCTTGAAAGAACGACCCATTTAATCTAATGATTTTGGCCATTAATTGAAAATGTTGTGCTTAAAATCATTGAATTGAGTTGATCTTTTAAAGATATAACGTATTCAGTATGACCAACAATTTGATAGGTCCCAAAAATTTAAAGATAATTAAAGAAGCCCAATTATGTGAAGAAGACAGAGGATATGCTTAAAGCACTAAGGCTATTTGAGCCTGCTTTCAAATATTAAACCATGCAGTCATGCACTCACAGGTTAATCATGACAAGAAGGCAGAAGCTTAATTTTATAAGGACAAGAAGGGAAAGCCTACCCTAGATAACATTCAGGATGTCACCAATAATTATTTTTTAAGAAAGTCTTAGGTTGTTTCAAGCTATTACATCCTTTTTATATACAAATTATAATACCCACATAAAGGGCGGAACCCCATGGCTTCCCCTGGCTTTTCAATTTTTTATTGTATATATATATATATATAGTATGTGCATCCTGTAGGATTTATATATTTGGGAAGAGTTGGGCTGGCTCCCCCTAACTATTGTGTGTGTATATACATAGTGTGCTCCAAATATTAGGTGTTCTCTCGTAGAGCCATTTGCGTTATATATTTTGAAAAATTGACCGTTAGATTAGATACCCTTATCTTGTATGTCATGCCTGTCAAATATCACAGTGATCAAACAGTTGATTTTTGAAAAATAGAACTTTGAAAAACTGTAATTTTTTTGTTTTTTAAATTGTTATTATTTTTTCACAGTCGGTTTTCTCAGAAAACAACCGTTGGATCATTGTAATTTTTGGTAAGCATGACATACATGATAGAAGTATCTAATCCAACAGTCAGTTTTCAAAATATTCTCTACAAGCCCTACAAGAGGGCACCTGAAATTAGTAGCTCTGTGTATATATATGTTATTGTATGGTAAAGTGAAGGGAGACCACTCTTGTAATTTGAATATTATAGTATACAATCCCGATCTAGTCAGCATATATATGCTTACATAAGTTATGTCAGCATGAAGGCCATACATAATTGTGTGATGTATATTTTAAAAAACTGACTGTTAGATTAGATGTTATACTTATGGATGTTGTGCATGCTAAAAATCACGGTAATCCAATGTCAAAATTTCAAAATATAGCCATGAAAAATTATGACCACCTGAGAAACCGACCGTTGGATTACTGTGATTTTTGGCATACATGGCATTTATAAGTACAATATATAATCCAATATTTTCAAAATATACATCGCAAAATTATCTATGGCATTCATACTGATATAAGCATATATAAGCACATATGGAATTATGATGTCAGTCAACGCTAGTTAGGATTGTGTCTGCGAATATGGAATTATGATGTGTATCAACACAACAAAATTCAACGAATTTACATTAAGTATGATGCATACCAATCTATGCTTTGGCCCTCCCAAGATAAAATCTTAGTTTCGTCCCTGCGTGCGTATTTTGTTGGGCAACTCTATTTTACACACACACACAGATATATATTTCTATATGTATATATATATATATCGATGGGCAACTCTATTTTATACATATTATTATATACATGACTCATGATATGAAAAAGAATTGTTCTAGCTAGCTAGTGACTTGACTAGATCAGATAAGGATCCAGTCATCGTGGTATTTTAAATCATGGTTACTTTGATTGTAAAATCATTTTATTTTTATTTTTTTTTAAGATTTCAAGATCTTTTTTTTTCTTTTTTCTTTTTAAAGATTGTAAAACCATTGGGCTAGCTCTTCAAAAGTACAGGAAAAGAAAATTAAGAAAAGAAAATTATAGAATAAATGGATTCCTTTCTTTAATATTTTTAAACTTTTTTTTTTTTTTTTTTTTTTTTTTTTCAAAAGGTTGGATATTAAAAGACTAGAATAGAGCCTCCTTTGAGCCAAAAGGATCCAAATCTCTATGTACCAGTGACTAAGTTTGTACTAATCTTTTTTTGTTTCGTTAATGAAACCTAGAAATTTCACATGCATTGGCAATTTTTTTTTTTTGTAACCAAATGAATATATATTAGCCATTGACATGAATGAAATATGTGCGAAATTAGGGTTATATATGAACAAAGACAGATACCTGTTGCTTGTTTTGTTGTCTCTTCATAACCTTTTTAGCATAAGATTTATGGTCCCTCAAACCTAGAAAAGATGTTGGGAAAATGTTTGATTTCTTTTTTTTTTTTTTTAATAAATAATCCAGTAAAGAGAATAAAAGTGTAATTTATTTTCACTCTCTTTAGTTGTTTTTGAATAAAGAAACCATCAACTTTTTATAATTTCTCAATTTCTACTATTGATGATTCAAAAAGTTGGTGCTTAAGCATACCATAATTAGTACTATCAACCCACAGAGGCAAAACCTAATTAATGCAATTAATTATTATAACCTTTAATTACAACTTTGTCATATTTGCCCTCCCAAGAATTCCCAATTAGGAGGAACTACACTTTCACACGTGGTGAAGGTTTTAAAATAACAACTTTATTTATTTGTAATACTTTTTACTAATTTTAAAGAAAAATATTATGGCACCAGACATTTTAACCCGAAATTAAAAATCACCCTTATGTGTCATGCTTTGAATGGTGAGGTCTTTCCTTTTAAATTGTTTTCTTCTTTTTTTTCATATACCACTTAAACCACGACACGTAAAGTAATTTTTAATTTCAGGTTAAAGGTTCGGGTGATATAGAATTGTTGAATTTTAAAATACGAGTAAAATTACAGATCATTCCCCATCGATCAATTAAGGCTTAGGAAAACTTTAAGAAGAGTTGAATTAAAACCTTCCACTTTATAAAGCGTAAATATACAGCTGGTTTATATCTTGAGGGACTAATAGCTGAAAGTGGTGATACATGCTAATAGTAATTCATCAACAATTTGAAAATTAATTAAAATAAATATTTTTTACTAAATTATTACTATAATTATCATAAAAAAGAAAGATACCGACACGGGCCAGGGTACAAAAAGATATTAGTCGGAAAGCAGGGAGGAAGCTAGCTGAAGTCTTCCCCATGGGATTCTCCAATGGTTCCCTTTTTTTCTTCATTTGTGTCCTAAAATTAAAGTAATCAATCTCAAATGAAAGCAAGCACGAAGCAGAGTGAGCTGAGTTGGTGGTCACAGCAAAACAAGCTTTGTAAGAATAAGAGTGTTCAAAAAGGAGTGAAGAAAAAAGGAAAAGCGTGGGAAAAAGGAAAGGAATAATTTGATAAACATCAATAGGACAATCGAGAGGGAGAGGGAGAGGGAGAGCGCGCCTAGGGACCATCCAATTTCAATCCACTGTCGTCAGAGTCAGAGAGAGAGAGAGGGAGAGAGGGAGCGTATATATATATATATATATAGAGAGAGAGAGAGAGAGAGAGAGAGAGAGAGGAGTGAAGTTGAGGGGGGTGCATGGTGACTCCCATTTTTTGTCGAGCTCCATCATTTCATTTTCCATCTTTTCCACTGGGCAAAAGAGACCGTTACAAATTGGCGTTGACGCTTCCTCGTACAAAAACTCTTGCATCTGTACCTTCTTCCTCTACTATAAATCCTTTCTTTCTCACCATCCCCAATTTAATTCTTCTTTATTTCTTTCCTTACAGATCGAAAGAATAAAAAAAGGCTAGAAAGAGGGGTACCATCCGTACAGGATTTACACGCTACACATGCGTCTATTTCAATTCTCACGAGGAAGAGATAGAGAGATATATGATTTTAATTACATTCCTCCACATAATTTACGAGAAAGGGGCTTTCTTTTTGCTGCTAAGAAGCAAAATAAGGATTGAAATATATATATATATATATATAATCGTATTTAATTGTATTAGTATGGATCTTGGCCATGCATGCGTCTAAATCCCATTTTAATTTCCATTTAAACAAAAAGGAAACTTCAATTATTTTACAAATAAAATAATTAGTGGCTTCCATGTTGCAACATTGTCATGGTCTATCGAACCCTCGATCCGGACATGACTGCAGTAACAAGTGCATCCGTAATTGCACCGTCCATAACTAAGGTTACGGTAATTAGATATTATTTTAAAATACTGCTCATTGGATTAGATATTCCTCCTATATATATTATACTAGCTAAAAATCATAATGATTTAATCCCAAATTACTATTTTTCACAATGATATATATATATATATATATTTTCGGAGATGCTAGTATAAGGTGCATTTTATGCAAAGTTGCGTAAAGTGGCCTTTATGAGGCTAAATGTACAGTACAGCAGATTTTGAAAAATTTATTGTTAGAGTAGATGAACTACTCTTGAATTTCACATTTGCCAAAAATCATAATAATCCAACCGTTGATTTATTAAAAAACTAACTGGGAAAAACTTCTGATATTTTAAAAAACAAAAAAGGCTAGTCATAATTTTTCACTGTGGCATTTTTAAGAAACCGATCGTTAGATCATTGTGATTTTTGGTAAATATGAAATTCATAAGTGGTTCATCTAATCCAATGGTTAGTTTCTCAAAATCTACTATGCATTTGGCCCTATAGAAATCACATTACGTAATTTTACATAAGATGCACCTTATAATAGCATCATCATCTAATTAGTCCTTCTTGCATAATTTAAATTAGTAATAGTTCCCCAAATTAAGTTGCAAACAAAAGTAGTCGTACTGGGGACACTTGACGTACAGTCTGTAAATTACATCTCAAAGAAAAATATCCTATAATGAGGTCATTTATATATGGTATGCTTATAATTTCTTCAACTTGTATTAATGCTGGCCTTAACCCATCAATCATTGATTATATCTTCTGTCATCGAAGAAGCAAGATATATATGTTTAATTTTGCTAAATATCAAGCGTCTGAAGGGGGCTTGTGAGCCACAGTGGGGTCACCATCGTAGATTTGCAATGATGAAAATAATGATTTAAACTGCTAAGGTGACATATACATATATATATATATATATTATCCTTTCTGCTTTCACAAATTAATGGCAACAATTTTGGTTGGCAACAATATTTTTGGTTGTTGTGAGTTAGCAATGAGAGTGGGGAGGTGTTCATGAGAAGCATGGTTGATATTGGAGCTGTTCGATCAGTTGCTTTCTGTCATTAGTTGTGAACCAGCTAGAGCTATTAAAGGTGTATAGATATTGGGATACACTGTCATTACTGTGACAATGATGAGTTTAAGGTCTGATTGAGTTTTTAATTAAGAAAAAGCTTCAGGTATATTGAATTGCTGGTTTAGAGAGTTAAAATATACAGTTGGAAAAACTCATGGGCCTCGTCCCCGTTTTGGTCTCCGCGAATTTCTGTTAATTATATGTATTTCCTTACATTTTTACATTTTTAAAGTAACAGTCAAAGCAAATTGTACTTTTAAAAACAATAAAAGAACTTCTGAAAATACTGATCAAAAGATGGCCCTAGTTATTATAATTTATATATGAGTTGCTATATATGAAACAAAGCACTGTCGTTAATTGCATCTTAATCTATTAAACCCCTCGCATTAACAATTTTCTCATCTAAGGGCGAAGCCACATGAGGTTGCCACCCCTCAATTTTTTTTATTTTAATTTTATATCTTGTAAATTTTTAAAATTTCAAATTTTCCCTCCTAAATTTTTTTTAACCCCTTTATTTTACTTTCATACATTTCAATATTTCTTTCCCTCAGTATAAAACTTTTAACCTCACCCCAATGCTTTTAAAGATGGGATCTCATAAAGGACAATTGTAAATGTATCGAATTGAAATATAATTTATCACAAATAAATGAACTATAAAATTTTACAATTTTTTTCTATCTCAAACTACAACAATAAAAAAAAATTAAAAATTAAAATAATAATAATAATAATAATAATAATAATAATAATAATAAAGAACAAAAGAGTTCTCAACTTTTTGAATTGAGATAAAGCACTTACAACCAAGTAAAGGCCCCATTTGTATTAATTTTGTCTTAAATCATTTTAAGAGAACTATCTTTTTCACATATCTGTATAGAGCTGTATCCAAATCAACTCTTGACATATTAATTTCATACTAGAAGTTATTGTGGCAAAAGTTAGGGGCCTAAATTTGGCAAACTATTTTATATTTCTTAAGTTATCTAGAAATGATTATCGCCTCCCTAGACTGAATTCCAAACTTCGTCCCTGTTCTCGTCTGCTTGTACTAAATTCCCAAGAAATGGTGGAGTAAATCATTCGGATAAGACTAAAATATTGAAATGCAGCCAAACAAAAAAATAAAAAAAGAGTAGCCGACAATAAATTGATCGAGCAGCACTAAACAAGTTAATGTGATGCATATGGTCGGATTAAAAAAAGGAAAATGTGGACACAATTCAATGACCTACTTTGATAACTCATTTCATGTTGTACGCTTTTAGCCAAAACAATTAATTAATTCTCCGATGAGATCTCTTGAATAGGGAAGAATATATAATCAATCATCTATAATAATTCTGTTCCAATTCCCAAGAAATGTGGCAAAAAGAGTATCCACGTAGATTGAAATAGAACCGATAAAAGCCATGCATGTAATTAGCATGGAGCAATAGGCTAATTAATGTGATGCATAAGGTTTGGATCAACTAGGAAAATGTGAGCCCCATGAACTAATTATGTGACAACTTATTCAATCTTAATTATACATTGCCCTAAATATATATGATTGTAATTAGTGCCTACCACTAGCTACAACAAGTACCATGCATGGTATATACGTGTGATATTAAATAAAAGGAAAATAAAAATTCTCTATTAATTGCATTAAGAGTGCGATGACAATGGTGGCCACGTAGACCAAAATCGAATCGATGATAACCAAGTAACAAACATCAAGCAATGGGTACGTCCTAGCCTAGATGAAAATTATCAATTGGTGCGCTCTAGCTTTCTCTATCTGATTAGATTAAAAACCCTAACCAAATTTTTTTATTTTTTTTTTTTTTAAATGTGGGTACGTGGTTGATGGAAGTGTGGTAAAAAAGAGTGGCACTGCACGTAATGTTTGCCTGAAACCAAAAAAGGGGTGGCTCCTATTCCTCATGACCCTTTATTCAACACGAACGTGAACTTTAAAAAACTAAAGTTTCTTACAAGCTAGGATGCACCAAAACATAGATAAATTGAAGATTGTAATAACTGCAGTGGAAAGGAGGGTGCACGTGCGTAGCCGACTTTGGCACGTGAGGGGCAGATGAGATATTTGATGTCAATGATGAAGTGGTCCTGTCCAAGCGTGTGAGAGAGGGTGAAATTCACGTGACATGCCCCAAAAGGCGACAGATGGGAGAAGGTTGGCCTGTCAACTATCAATCCGGTTTGCAGTTGGAAAAGTTTTATCTCCCGCCTCCTCTCAATGAGTGTTTTGAGTAGTAAGTGAGTTTCTAATCTTTAATTCTATTATGCACTACAATCCTGCATATTTCCTTTTATTTTAATTTAATATAAAATAAAAAGTTAATACCGTATCTAATTCACTCTTTTTAATCTTAATTCTGACTGGACCGACCTTAAATTTAACTTGAAATTGGATTAAAAGCTAAATTAAATTGTTTTATTGGCACAAAGGACTTGGTTCCTTGATTTCTAGAATTTTCTCCTCCTCTTATACTATTTGTAGTCCCTAGCTCACTCGGTTTTTCATTTTTAGCGCGTTAAATTCGCGTTCTTTCATTTAGCCCTTCAAATATGTTTTTTTATTAAGTCAAACGTCGTTGATTTATTATTGAATAAACCTTGCTTTTCTTATTAAAAGAGAGTGATAGAAACCATATACATATATTGCCTGTGATTTATATTTTCTTTCCATGATTGGCAAATACCTTTTGCCATTGAGATCGATCTTGGAAGTTGCACCTCGATCGGCTTAATGGGGCCGAAGATGGAGGAAGGATTAGCTAGCTCCCAATCAATCAATTTGCGAGTTAAGTATAAAAGAGACATCCGGCCAGGAATGATTCGATCTTGATGAACAAGCACAAATACATGCAACATGGCAAAGTGGCATGGTTGCCAAACATTTGCTACAAAAAGATAAAAATATAACTCGATCACCGTCACTTTAGGCACCAAAATGAAAAACAGAAATTCATATTTCTATATATAGAGAGGATACTATTATAAGGTGCAGCTTACGTAAAGTGATTTTAATAGGACCAAATGTAGAGCATAGTTTGAAAACCAACCATTGGATTAGATAAACTGGCTATCAATTTCATGTTCGCCAAAAATCACAGTGATCCAACGGTCGGTTTCTGATATATTCATTGCAAAATATTATGATATTTTTGTTCCTCAGAAAATATCATCATTTTTTCCTAATCAGATTTTTCAAAAACCAATTGTTGGGTCACTATGATTTTTGGTGAACATGAAATTGATAAACAGTTCATCTAATCCAACAGTCAAAATTTTAAAATATGCTCTACATCTAGCCCCATTGAGGTCACCTTATGCAACTTTCCCTAAGGTTCACTTTATAATAGCATCCCCATTGTATATATGGGTCAGTTTCCCTTAACACAGTTTTTACTTCTAATTTGACACGCAATTTGCAAAACCGGCCAACATTTTATAAGTATTTTGAGAAATCGATTATTGGATTAGATATTGTGCTTATATACATTATGTATGAGAAAAATCACATTGTTACAACAGTTGGTTTTCAAAAAATCAACTGTGTCAGTTTCATATAATTTTTTACAACTTATTTTAAAATTGTGATATTTTTAAAAAAGTAGTAGTTAGATCAGTCTGATTTTTGGTATATATGATGTATATAAACAGAACATCTAATCCAACGGGAGGTTTTGCAAACCGTGTATATATATATATATTATGGGTCAGGTTCCATTGGCATAGTTTTTATTCCAAGTTTGACACACGGTTTGCAAAACCTACCTTTGGATTAGATGTGTGTATGTGTGTGTGTGTGTACTCTATAGAACTAGCTGCAGAATATATTTTCAAAAATCAACTATTGGATTAGATAATCCTTTTATATTTTTGATATCTGTAAAAAATAACAGTGATCTAACGGCCGGTTTCTGAAAAATGCTAATATGAAAAACTGGGTTTTTTGCTCAAAATGTCACTACTTTTTCATGGTCGGTATTTTTAAAAATCAATTCTTAGATTACTGCGATTTTTTGCAGACATAACAAACATAAGAGAAGACCTAATTTCGGTCGATTTTTCAAAATATATTATGTAACTAATGTTACAGAGGTCACCTAATACAACTTTCCATCAGCTGCACTTATATTAGCTTCTACGTGTGTGTGTCTATATATATATATATATATATATATATATATTTGAAGCTTCATTTAAAAATATTCTTTGTTTCAATTGCAAATAATTCAAAATGCATATAAGAAATTACCCATTTATCCTAAATTTACCAACTTTAATTTCCAACAACAACGTGCAACTACATTTCAATATAAACCCTAAAATGTTCAAACATCAAAAGGCCAATCAAATTGGGGAAATTAATTTTTGGGTCTCAAAGGATTGAACATTGGACCTATCTAATGCACATCAAAACAAAAATAAATAAAAATAAGAGGAAATTAAGGATTGACCTCCTGTATTATCAACAAAAAATATTATGCGCCCTGAACTATCAATTGTGTACACATTAATCTCATGTACTATCAATTTGTGGCAGATTGCACCATTTTGTCAATTAATCGAATGTTTGTTTAACATAAAGAAAATTTTGTGCATTCATACATTCACTTATGTTAGTAGAAAAATACTTTCACTTGAATGCATTTAACTTTTTGTCTGTTAAATAGATGTCCAATCAAATGACAGAAAGATGTAATCTATCACAAATTAAAAATACAGGAATCATAGTGTTACAATTGATAGTTTAAGGGTACAAAATATTTCTTACTGACAGTACATGGGATCAATCCGTAATAATTATTCAATTGCAAGCAGAAAAAGAAACTCTACAAAATTCATATACATATATATACTCTACAAAAATGAATCTAATACTCATATATATAGACAAGACAGTGACAAAGCACAACTTCTGGGGTGCCATGCAAGTGTCACCTACACACCACCGGGGTCCTTGTACGTTGTACCTTGCCCTTTAAAAAATAAATGTAAAAAAGTAAAGAAAAAAATTAGAGAAGAAATGAAAACACAAAACACCTGTAGAAATTAGGAGCGTAGGGAAATTAAAGGAGAAAGGAACATACCCATCTTGACATTGCCAAACGGCACGGCAGTTATGTGTGCTTTTCATACCATACACCTCACCCGCATGAACCAAACTGGTCTGGAGCAGTGGAGCCCAACCTATGGCACGTGCTTGACATCTCTTGCGTGTAGCCTTTCCTTCTTTTGGCTTCACATATGCTTTTCTCCATTTTTGATGTTTATTATTAATAATGCAATACTATAAAAGCTTATCTTAGATTCACCAAAATAACCTTCTCAACCACTATAATCGTGTATATTAAATTACTATGAATGGGTAGGACAGTTTAGTCATTTGAACATGACCGTGACCATGGATGTTGGTAGTTTGGATAGCTGAAATGACTTCGTACTGACCTTAACATTTGAGAGTGGTATTTTGGTCATTGTATAAAAAATTAAAATACTTTTTTATTCAATAAGTTAAAAAGAATTTTAAAAAAATAACAATTATTATTTTTTTGTTGTACCTGAGGATTTCTGGCGATAACTATGTTGAAAATGCCAGTTGGGATACTACACCAAAAGACATAAATATCCTCAATCTTAATATTCTAGATGAGGTTGTTTTGGTCATTTGACACTCATATTAATAACTCAAAGTCTTTTTTTTTTTTTTTTTTTTTTTTTTAATTTCTGTTCTGGTATATTAAAATGAAATTTTCTTAAATTTCCTTGTCAAAGTGAGCAATAAATTAAATAAATATAAAATATTGGTGAGTAAGAGAGGAAGGGAATTGAAGAAGAAGAAGAAGAAGAAGAAGAATAGCGACTCCTCTTCTCCTCTCTCTTTGGGGGTGTGTGGGTTCAGAGGTAGAGAGAGAGATATAAGTCCCAAAGACTCCAATATATTTTTCTTTCATATATTATTGTTTGTTCATCTCTCTTTAATTGCAGAAGACACTGCAAAGAGCAACAAAGAGAGAAAAGGAGAGAAAGAGAAAGATAGAGAGAGGACAGACAGAGAGAAAGAATTGAGGAAGCTTTCAATCCCATAGAAGAGAAAACGATGTCTGAGAGCTTTACACCCTTTCATACCCTGCAACTCTAACAGGTATTATATACATACATATGACCCAAGCTGAAAATGATAAAGGGGGCCAAAAAAAGAAAAAAAAAAACCAAAATCAACAAACAAAGACCCATTTGATGCCTTCTCCTTTTCTCTTTTCTCTTTCTATTTGTTTCACTATTATAGTTCTCTTCTATAATCTAGATGTATAACTTAATTTCCATGATTGGGTTGTTCTTTGTTTTACTTTTTCCCGACTGATCCATGGCTAAATTTAGCAGCTACAAGAAAAGGAAGTGGCTTTTGCGAGTCACTAGCTAGAGAGAGAAGAAGACGATGATGATGATTATTATTATTATTATGAAGAAGAAGATACTGATATGGGAATAGCAACACCACCACTTCCAACAATCTTCTCTCATCACTCAAAGAGTCACCATACAATTTCAATCACCGACAAGCCCAATTCTTCAAATTCTATGTCCCAGGATTATCACCAAGGTATCTTCAGCTTCTCGAATGGGTTCGAGAGATCGGCCGTATCACACCAAGAACAGCAGCAGCAGCAGCAGATCCGAAGGGATAAACTGAGAGTGCACGGATTCGAGCCGCCACCGCCATTAGTGGCGTTAGAAGAAGAAGAATCTGGAGGCCTACCAGTGTACGAGACGGCGGGGATGTTATCCGAAATGTTCAATTATCCTCCCGGAGGGAGCACGGAGCTCTTGGAGCAACAGATACCGCCGAATTATCGAAACCCACGACAGCCACCGCCTCCATCGGTGGCGGCAGGAGTTAGCAACGAGTGGTACGGAAACAGACAAGGGATGGTAGTAGGGGGATTGGGACCATTGGGTAGTGATTCAAAGAATCAGAACGTCAATAATCATCATCATCAGATTTCAAGCATTAATGTGGACTCAGCAGCTTCCATGCACCTTTTTCTTATGAATCCACAACCAAGATCTCCTTCTCCTTCTCCTCATCCTCCTGTCACTTCTTCTACACTTCACATGTTGCTTCCAAATCCATCTACTTCTCTTCAAGGGTTTCATCCAGTTGGTACTACTCCAACAGCAGCAGTAGCAGGAGGAGGAGGAGGAGGAGGAGGAGGGGCTTTTGGTAATAATAGTGTAATTTCACCACCACAATTCACATGGTTTCCTGATAGTACCCATGAAGGAGGTAACACTGCTGCCCAACTCAATAACCCAAGTGAAATTGGAGGAGTTGTAGAAGGCCAAGGCCTTTCGCTATCGCTATCGTCTTCATTGCAGCACTTGGAAGCAGCAAAGGCTGAGGAATTGAGGATGGAAGATAGTGCTATGTTGTTTTACAATCAAGGAGGAGGGGGGTCTTCTAATTCGGGTCAGTACCCGTATAAGAATTTGGGTCATGGTCATCATCAGCATCAAGCCGTACATTTGCAAGGGGGAGTAGTGGGTCATCAGAACCATCACCAGGTTCATGTTGGGTTTGGGTCTTCAGTAGGGGTGGTGAATGTTTTGAGAAATTCAAAGTATGTGAAAGCTGCACAAGAATTATTAGAAGAGTTTTGTAGTGTTGGGAGGGGTCAGTTCAAGAAGAACAAATTTGGCAGCAGGCACAATACAAACCCTAATAATTCTTCTAATACAGCTGCTGCTAGTGTTGGTGCTGGGGGTCCTTCATCTTCCTCAAAGGATCTCCCTCCTTTGTCTGCTTCCGATAGGATTGAGCATCAGAGAAGGAAGGTCAAATTATTATCCATGCTTGATGAGGCATGTAATCTCTCTCTCTCTCTCTCTCTCTCTCTCTCTCTCAAGAGTCATCGAGACCAAATTTTTTTTGTTTATTTAGTCCAATGTTTGTCAAATCATCACCGGGACAAACAGAAAATTCCGGCAAGTTCCAGGAATATTTATTAATAACCAAACATAGAAAAAAGCCGGCGGGTGGAATAGGCTCCATAGGATCAAGTTAGTTGAGTATGATTAGATATGAATTGTATATATATATATATATATATATATATATATATATATATATAATTTATTTGATGGAATATATTCTATTGGTGGGGTGTGTTAGGGTACCTTGGATTTTGGTTTGGTGAGAAGATGAGAGAGTACCAATCGGGTATGTGTCCAATAAGAAATAACCTTTCTTCTGATTGGGAGAAGATGACCACTGTAATATTTAGCTAGTACTTAAGGAATGCTGCTGCTCCAAGAGATCTATTCCCATCATAGAAATTTTGCAGAGAAAGCCATTGATTGATTTTATATATACTATATTACTATATATCTTTGTTGACTTGGGAAGGTGAGGGATTGTTTTCGTTTCTTTTCGTTTCTTTCTTTTGTTCATTCACACAAGCCTCTATGTATTGGCTGTATTGGGAAAGGAGAAGAAGGAAAGAAAAACCACAAGGATATTCCTTGTTCCCATTAACAATCATTTCACTGTACCAGGCTTTCATTCAGTCACGCATTTATTTTTCTTCCTTTGGGGTTTCCCTTTAAGACCAGCAAAGTCTTCCCCATCTAATTTTAGGGTCACGTAATTCTGAAAGAGGTACATCAATCTCTTTCTCTCTCTTCGATCTCCTCCCCAATATTTCATGATTTCAAAATCATATATATCCATGGTCCATTTACCTTGTCATTTGTAATGATGTTAATTAACCCCTTTTTCTCCCATAACATAATTTAATTTGGGTTAATTAATTCTGTGCTTATAACGACGTACTTCTTTTTTTTTTTTTCTTTTTAAATATTGCATTTGGTTAATTAATTAATCAAATTCTTAATTATTAACTTGTGGGTATTCATTGGTTGCAGGTGGACCGAAGATATAACCATTACTGTGAGCAAATGCAAATGGTAGTAAACTCATTTGATTTAGTGATGGGTTTTGGAGCAGCGGTTCCTTACACAGCCCTAGCGCAGAAGGCGATGTCTCGGCATTTCCGGTGTCTGAAGGATGCCATAACAGCACAGTTGAAGCACAGCTGTGAGCTTCTGGGAGAGAAAGATGGCGCGGGGACTTCTGGGGTGACCAAAGGAGAGACTCCGAGACTTAAGCTGCTGGAACAAAGCCTGAGACAACAACGAGCCTTTCATCAGATGGGGATGATGGAACAAGAAGCTTGGAGGCCTCAGAGAGGCTTGCCTGAGCGTTCTGTCAACATTTTAAGAGCCTGGCTCTTTGAGCATTTCCTTCACCCGTACGTATTTTTTCTTTGAATTCCCTCTACTTGAATTTTCCTATATTTGTGTTAGTAAGATTATGATACATCATCTTTCACTAGCTTTAAATCATGTGTCGGTGATCTTATGTATCCAATTAAGCACAGGACCCAAGCTCTTAATTCTCTTTATATATAGTGATCTAGGATCTACATATATTATTCTAATCAAAATTGCAACAAGAAATAAAAATAATAAATAAAAAAATTGCTTGCGAAACTATTGATGACATAATAATATATACGACTTTGTTAGTTACAAAAACAATATTTCTTGTTTGTCTACTACCTTTCTGATTAGTGTTTAAAGGCACAGTAATGCAGTGTCCTTGGATGTTGTCCCGTCTGCGAAAAGCTGAAAAAGGCTTCTCCCATTTGCTCACTGCTTTTTTCTCCTGAAACATCATAACAGCAAACTTAGTACCTCGCTGACCCTGGAATTAGTTATCAAAAAGGAAATTCCATTAAACTATAATTTCTCTCTCTCTCTCTCTCTCTCTCTCTCTCTCTACCTACCTACCTACTTATCTACCTATCTTTCTAACAGGCGCTTGCTATACACAGAGAATGCGTATTGTTTTAACATGACTCTAGATATGATAGTAATATAATTAATGGAAGTAATGTGAGAGATGAGTGAGTGCAGTTGTCATCTTTATTTCTGCTAGCTGCTGATCTATTCTCTTAGATTCTCACGCCCATGCAGGGAAAGAAAGAAAGGTTTAGCATAAAGCTCAATGTCACTTTATATGGATTAAGCAAGGACTCTGATGTCATTTTCTGGTCTCTTTCTCAGGTACCCAAGCGATGCTGATAAGCACCTGTTGGCACGTCAGACTGGTTTATCCAGAAATCAGGTTCGTCTTCTAATACTCTCTCTTTCTCTCTCTCTCAACCTCGTGCACTCAAAAACACTAGCTAGTAATACCTACAATATATATATATATATATATAGAGAGAGAGAGAGAGAGAGAGAGAGAGAGAGTGATGATCGTTTGTGGGTTTGCTGAGGTCTTCATTAATAAACAACAGTGATGAAGAAGAGAAAAAGAAACCCTTGGAAGTGACCACACGATCAGTAAGTTCAGTTGCACTTCCATGGTTTTGGGTTAATTTTATTTCTCTAGTGCGTTTTTCTTTCCTTCTGCACGAGAAGGACAGTTTTCTTTCATTTTTCCTTCTTTTTTTTTTTTTTTACTCTTTGGATTCTTTTCTCCTACCATGACATAAATTCTGGAACAGTGAAAATAATTCTACAGATAATAAGGGCAGATGCAAGTACAGTAGAGATGAGACATTAGAGTTTTGCAGTGCCTAGCAGCTTTGATTCTCTCTCTCTCTCTCTCTCACACATATATCCAACAACACGATAAGAACAATAAAGACATGAAATTAAATTTGTGTACTTGAAAGTTGAAATAGTGGGTTACTGATTCTTGAAATCTTCTTGTTTTTTCTTTTCGAGAGTTTTCTAGTCTTTATTATCGTCGGATAAAAATTCATTACGTATTCTTGCAACTTCATCTACTGCTTCACTAGCTAGGTCTTTCATCATAGAACAGCCTATCTCTTGTACTCCGATTTCATCTTAGTTCCAGCTATTTGATATTAATAATAACGTACGTACAAGAAAATTGTAATAATAATATCAAGAAAATAATTATTATTATTATAATGTAAGAAGTTTGGGTTCTTCTGCTTTATTTTTAGTTCTCCCATCCATACTTGCTAAATTGTCTGCATGAAAAGCCAAAATTCAAAGCCCATCTGCTTATTAAGGGCAAAATGAAACGAATTCCAATTCCTATGTCTGATAACATAACAAATGGAGGGAAGTGATCTGGGCTCCTTATAAAGGAGTGCCCCTACTTATGACTATGCACTAAATCCAACATCACCCTTCTTTGTGTTGTGCATTTATTTATTTTTATTTTTATTTGAAGGGTCAGGATTGTCTTTTCACTAAGATGGACTTTTCATTTTCTTTTTTTATTACATTTGAAGTAATTTCAAATTTGACCTAATCTAATTTTATTCATTTATTTATTTATTTTGTTACGAGACCCAATGTAATTCTATTCATTTTTTTCATTACACTCTCACCAAGTGAACTAGTCTAGTATGTTGACTCATCCATACTCAAAAAAAAGAGAGGGTTTCAATCACAGTCCATATGATTGACAACTGATTTTCATACCAAAACGTAGCCTTTTGTTCCATTGAGTAAAACCCTCCAATCAAAACAAACCCGAACCCCCAAAAAAAAAAGAAGTAAAAATTCGGTCAACTACATTAATGCCATTTACCTGCATACATTATTAATAAATATGTCTTATGAAGTAATTAAGTGGTTGAAAGTGCAATAATCTTGTCTTGTTAATCCTTGGACGTGTGTGTTTCAGGTTTCAAATTGGTTCATTAATGCCAGGGTCCGGTTGTGGAAACCCATGGTGGAGGAAATGTACCAACAAGAGAACAAAGAAGACGAGGCAGATGAGAGAGAAAGGAACCCATTAAACAGTGGCCTTGCACAAACACCAACGTCCACAGCAGCAATTGCAGCAGCAGCAGCTGCGACCACAGCATCCACAACAACTACAGCAACAACAACTACAGCAACAGGCAAAAGATCCGAAATCAATGCTCCCGAAAACGACCCTTCACTCGTTGCAATCAATAGACAATGCTTCTCGGAAAACCAAGCAAAACAAGCCACCACCTCCACTATGCCCACTACCATTATGGCTACATCCACACCTACGAGCACCACCATCACCACCACCACCACCACCACCGGACCACCTCCCATATCCCAATGTTTTCCGACGACCCATGAGTCAGACCTGCACCATAGACTGGCTGTTGATGACACTTGTCGCCGTGGCAGTATGGTTGTAGCAGATTATGGGACCACCTCTGGTAATGCAGACATTGGATCAACACTAATAAGGTTTGGGACCACTGCCGGTGATGTGTCCCTTACTCTGGGACTGCGCCATGCCGGAAACATGCCGGAGAAAAGTTCTTTTTCAGTTAGAGACTTTGGGGGCTGCTAAAGTTTTCTAGTGCATGTGCCTTAAAAAAAAAAAGACAACTTTTGCTCTCATTTCGTTAAATCCTTTTTTTTTATCCATTCTATTAAGAAACTAAATACATGTTGAGAAACGTAGCATTACCTTAGCTAGTAGCCTAGCTAGTTGTATGAGATCTATTGTAATTGTATAGTACATTGTTTTTAAACTTTTGGCTTTATGTACTTAAGGTTTTGTACTTTATTGTTGCTTAGAAAATATGAAATTATATTTAGACACACACAGAGATCTAGGGAGCTAGAAAGTGTGTGTACGTACGTATCAGTGTATGTGTGTGTGTTTTGTTTGCATTTACTTTTATTAATGGGTATTGAAAGATGAGATTGATTTTCTTATTTATGTTATTTTAATAACCCTGAATGCTAGCTTGTGAATTGTGATTGAAAGCTAGGAGATAGAAACAAATGGTTGAAGTGCGATTCACGTACTCTTTTATCAGCTTGTTGACAGTAATAGAGGCTTGATGGTTACTAATCAGGAATATAAGTTAAAAAAAAAAAGTATTTTTGGCAACTTTTAATTCTTTCTACAATTAGATCTTTTGAACATAAGGACACTTTGATTTGTCATTTTTTTGGGGTTGATAAATTTTCAATATCATTTGGTTTAAAGTTGCCATAAATTTATGGTTTTAAATCTAAGCAAGATCTTCCAAATTAACTTCAATTCTAGCATGCATGACCAGAATAGTATCATTGATGAAGTCCCACAAGTCATGAAGAAACCACTGGTGGAATGGAAAGAAGGAGAAGAAACTCCCTAAAAACAAACCAAAGCAAAATAGAAAGAAATTTAAAACCATAGATTTGCTCATTTTACACTTAAATTATCACTCATTTGGTTTTCCAGTTGTTTGATCAAATAATTAAGTTAATTAACCAATGAAACAGGCACACATAATTCTTATCATCCTTATTAATTATGACAAGGCCCTCCTTCATCAGCAACAATATTCTAGAGCCATGTTTTACTCATGTAATTCACAAAGTGAACAAAATATTAACACAAAAATCACAAGCTATAACTATAATACTATTTGGAAATTAAATTATATTCCAACGTGGCAAATAATCTTAATTCAATAAGATTTAGCATTTTCTGTAACTGATATAAGATATGGTTAAGTAATGCATATGTATGAGCACATTGTGGCCGGGTTGACTAACATTTGTTTAAGGGGCGAAGATTTAAATCATGATCTGAGTTAACACTACACTCCACAATATCTTTTGTATCGCCTGCAAGTAACTCGATCTTGCGTAATTTATTGAAATGATTTTAAAAAGATAATTTCTATTAATTTTGGATCTAAGTACCAGGAAGGATGTTTTCTCATCGTTATACACCCAATAGCTTGCCAATCTTCTTTAATTTCTATTTTTGGCTTAAAGCACTAATAGATTTCATATGCTACCTTATAACCAACGCCATAACAGGTTCCTTGAAACCCAAAGAACAATATTTTGGTAAGCAACAATTACCCTTTACCTAATATGTTGCTTTCTCTTTGAGAAACACTGAAACTAACCAAAAACAAAAAAACGGCCTACACTCGGGTTAACTCAGTTGTTCTGCTGCAACAATCAGGTCCCTTTTGTATACAAGGTATATGATTTCATATAAGAAAGTTGAAAAAGAAAGATACCATAATATTTTTTTGGGTTAATGACATGATACTGCAGCAATAAAATCAAACTTCAACCAAACAATCCCTATATATGAATCTCGACGCATTCCTTTTTCTTTCTTTTTTCATATATGTAGGTATCAAGTAATGTCACTTTCAAGTTTAAATTGGTATAGCAATATTCTTCTTTGAATTGAGGAGGTGCAATGCTAATTAGGTAAAATAATTGAACCCCTAACAACAAGGTCAAGGTACGTGTTTAAATGTATGATCCTCTTATAGGTTAGATCCTTAAATTCTTCCGTAGGGTTCTCCTTTAAGTGTCTCATGGAAATATTTTCATTGGACCTTTAGGAATTTTAAGTGTGCTGAAAACTAGCTACCAGCCCAATGTAACATCCATGCATTCACTTCCCTTCCCTACCTAGATGTTTGAGAATTCTCACCTTCAAGGAGAGAGAGAGAGAGAGAAACCCTAGTTGGGGTGATGATTGTTATCAAGAGTAGATGGGTCAATTAATGAGGCATGTATTGCCCCACATTCAAATTGTTTTAAATGTACCATTTTGGGTGGGTAGCTTTTATCAACATGGATCATAGCACTGGGCCAGTAGTATGAAGGGTCCGAACCCTAATCATCCATCATCCATATTTATTAAGGGGGCCGGTTGACGCAGATTTTTCGACTCCAGAATGGTTTTTTTGTCTTGCTCACTTCTTATATTAAAAAAAAATTCATTATTACAAAATTAAATGCGAAGAAAAAGACGGATAGTGATCTGTTTTAAACGAACAGCCCAGGGCCAGTTTGGTCTACCAGTGGCCCCCACCTTATTTGTTGAAGAAAGCTACCCGTCTGATGCACCTCCAAAGGACCTTGTCTGTGTACCAACCAGATGCTTCTAGTGGGGCCCACATGAAAAGAGACATTGCATGTCCAATTTGGTTTGGGCTTGGGCCCACTTTAGTTGTTGGACCCTAGGTAACTGATATGCTGATTGGTTGCAGGGGTAGGATAGGATCACTATGGATAACTTCAACACGAGGATGGATGGATGACTTGGAACAGAAGAAAAGTTGGGCCTCTTCCAAAGTTTAGGAGAAGAGAGAGTTTTGGGGCTGCCTGGTTTGTGGGTCTTCAATCATAAAATTATATGGGCTTAGTCCGCTTCCAAAGTTTAGGATTTAGAGTTTTGGGCTTATAGGCTGTTTGGAAACTCTGAAAAGTGGATCAGGTTAGATATGACATCTTTCTACTATCTTATTATTTAAACCAACTTACAGTTGGTTTGAAAAAGAACTGTATTTATGTCTTTTTTTCTATATAAGACTCAACTGATTTTCAAGAAGAGTGGACTTACTAGAAAATGTTGAAATAAAAACTAGTCAAACCCATCTTCGGTCAGTTATGTTTTCAAGTTTGCCAATTTGGGGTTTAGAGCAACTCCAACGGTGGGTTTAAAAGTGGATTCAAATTCATTTTTTGAACCCAAATGCAAAAATCTTTGTTCCAAGTGTGGATTTAAAAGTAGATACAAAATGAACTGGATCTAAAAGTTTATTCAAATTTGAATCCAAATTTAGTTGAATTTATTTTTTCCGAATCACATAAGTCCCTAAAAACTTGTGCTTGGTTTGGGAAGAGAGAGAGAGAGGGAGAGAGAGAGAGAGGAGCAAAAAAAAATGGATCCACCACCATTGGAGCACTTAGATTCATATGGTTATATATTTTACTGTAACAGGTTCAAAAATAATGGATTTGAATACAAAAAAATGAATCCAACCATTGGAGTTGCTGTTAGCCTGAGAGGGGGAATTTTAAGTACTGTTGAGGAATCAGGCTATGAGCCCATTTCAAAACATGCTATTGGGCTTGATATACCAAATTCCAAATCCAATCATAGCCTCAGAGATTCAAAGGATAAAAACATGCAGGGCCGGGGCTGGGCCTGCTCTAGCCATGTCAAGGGACATTATTCTTTACAAGCTCATTTTGCTCAGGTTCTGAAGTTTCTGGCTAACTAAAAATTCTCTGATTCTGTAGTTCTGTTTAGAAGTTTCACTGTGCTCAAATGGGCATCAGCTAAGGTCAACTAGCTTTTGAGTTAACAAAAAATCCTGTTTGGCCATTTCCCAGTACAGGCTAACTCAGTTTTGAGTTTTGACACTGGTTGTCCCTCAGTAACATCACAACCCTCCTTTATACAGGCCTGTAACCTACTTTCAAAATATATTATATCTGTGTAATTCAATTTGTCAGCGCGATCGACAGCATGCCAGAACAGAAACAAAACGAAATGGATTTCTTCAAACCCCAAGCCAAAGTTATTACTAAAGTCATTGGAAACTTGACCTCCAGTGATAGTAAAACCCAAAGTAGTCAAATCATTTTTAGAAATAATTTCATGCTTTCTAGATTTCATGAAGTAACTTGTCCATGAAATGAGCCCAGTTAAAATAAGCTCGTTGAGATGGATGAGTGGAAAAGCAAGACGAAATAGAAATAGAAATGAATGCATTTTGTGATGGGAGATAGAAATAGCACCAATTGAGGGAAAAAGCAGATAAAATTGTCTTTGGATAGCTTGATGGTTTGCAATGAAGACTACTGTCTACTCTAGTAAAGAGTGGTAAGATTCAAGTACGTTGAAGGTGCTATAAGGACCACAAAAAGAAAAAATAGCAACATGTTTACACACAGCCTTCAAAAATCAGCACTCCATACATTTCTTCAAGAATTTCTACATAAGCAATCAACCCATATGCATCAATCCAAAAGAAGTTTCATATACCTCTATTACATTCCTGTCAAGAAATTTCATGTGAAGGATTAAACCCAAATGATATCAGTGTATTACTCCATCCAACTTTTACTCTTCTTCTCTTACCTTTCAAGTGTAGGAACTCACCATACTACGAAAGATAATCCCTATCAAATTTACACATATCACCATTGCTTCCATCACTCAAATCGGTACCTTCTTAGGTCTACTACCTTGGCGTCATTGAGCTATCTGACTGGAGTAGATTTCCTTGTGATTCAACATAAGGTCTAATGAAGGTCCTCCGCCACCAAACCTCAAATGCTCTCTGAAGATTCGGGCAGTTATCACCAGCCTTCAAAAAACTGCCCAACCAAGTGAGCAAAATACTCTGCTGGTCCTCGAGCGGTAGTGTCAGAATTGTCCTACCAATTCCTTCCTCCACAACTTTGCGATCAAATGACCGGCACCCATGTTGTAACCAGCTGTAGTCATTTATTAAAGGCTCCAACCAGGTTTGCAATAACAGTTGACGGGTGTCCTTCGATGGTAGCAGCTCCCCTCTTCCTATACCAACAAATAGCCTTGCCGTTATGCAGCTAATGTGGTGGCGAGTCATGGTAGGCAGTTTCGTGTGTAGGGATGCCAACTCTTGCTGGCTAGCCCACATTACTGCAAACTCATCTGCTGCTTGCCTGTCAGCTAAAATCTCAAGCAACCAAGAAAGGTTATCTGCCTCTAGAGTTATTTGCTTCACCACAGGTTCTTTGTAGTCCATGGGCTTATCAGTAAACCCTGGCTCAGCAGCTTGTCTGAACACAGACAATAGTGAATTCAAGCAGCTTCTGCAAGAACTGTAAATTGTTTCATTGCAGATGTCAGTTGAGCGCGCATAGCTGGGGAGACTGTTGTTCTCCCTAAGGAGCTTCAGTACTACAGATTTCATCTCACGGCGGCCCCTCTCCTCATTACTCTTGAGAACTAGTTCCATTATGAGGGAAAGTGTGTCTTTAGGGGCCTTGGAGACTTCAGAAGAGACCCGTTTCAGTACTGGGGTGACTCCAATACCCTCACCCTGGAGGCGTAGAACTGAGGATACCACCTTCTCTTCTTCTTCTTCCCCAACCCAAGGGACTGCTTCCAAGTATTCCAAACATGACTGCATGCATGAGTTGAAACCAAGTAGTTCAGCAACCTGCAAAACAATTCCATTCAGGTGAGGTTACAATGTACGAAAAGAAAGGATGCCAAATGTCCAGCAGACCACTCTTACTGGAACATAAATTACAATGAAAGTGAAAGGAAGTTGTATTGTAATCATAATACACTGCATACGGAAAAATAGTAATTTTCAGTAAGCAACATTTCTATACATAAATCCATACATTCTTACAAGCATGCAGACATAAATACATGCAAGCATATATCATTGACCTCCATTGATTCCCATAACTCAACCATTTAAATGTAAAGAATTACTTTATTCTATTCTAATAACAATCTGCACATATATGACAAGGTCACCCCTTAGGATTTCTGCTGTCGCCATTCAAGTGCACAGCGCGTGCCACCCAATAGTATAACAAAAATGTTCTTTTTAAAAAAAATTCCTGTTAAGCACCTACTTGTCTACCTTATTTACACAATCTTAAGTACCCAAAAGCATCATAAGTATCTACAAGCAACAGCATTTGCCCCTTCTTTTTCACCAATTTAACATGCTTCACTGGTACCCCTGTCAATGGATGTATTTTGGAGTTCATTCAACTTTTGTTCAAATTATAATAGAGACCTTATCTACTAAAGGAAAGTTCCAAGATCTAGTTATAAATAAATGATACTGCACAACATATGTGGTTTTGCAGTTATGCAAAAACCACAAATATTCACCAACACAAAAAGCAATATTAAAATTACACATAAGAAAACCTACGACAGTTGCTTCCAAAACATATTTGCAGATCAGTATCATGTTCTATGCATATTCCATACGAATCATAAACAATATGGCATCATAAATAGCCCATCATCTGCATCAAATGTATGGCTGCCCAGTTCGACCCTATTTGGGCTGGGAAGCCTCCAATAATTCAATGAATATAAACTAGTAATATGTAAAGTAGTCTAAATTATTATACATGAAGGTGAAACCAGCAACGGAACTTTACACTTTATGTTATTCCATGTTAGATAAGGTTTACAGTTAAAAAAGCATTGTGCTTTGGTTCTAAGGCGCCATTAGCAACTGAGAAAGATATGAACATTCCCTGCATGCACAAATACAACATTGCTGATATGCAAGAGCAAAGGAAACCATGATTTCGTGTTCTTTTATAACAGCTTCATCAATGTCTTCAAAATGGGAGGGAAAACCTAAGGCTAATGAGTTCAACATCATATGAACATTGAAGGGATGTTCTCTTACATTACAAGGCTATACACGTGAAATTGTAATGATCAGAACCACCCTAACATCCAGGAATAAGAAAAGTAACATACATGGCTTAATTGCAGTCATCAAATAGTTGCAACTTGCAAATGTAAAGAGAGATTCGATTGCATAGTTCTCCAAATTACCTTGAGAATACGGAGCACTCGTGAAACGCTTTGCTTGATCAACCGCTGCTTCATTTCTTTGCAATACATTAGTCCCACAGTTTCAACATAAATTTCAACATCCTCACAATCATCCATTTCAAGACAGGACAAACCAGACTGTTGTTCAGAGAATTTGTCAGCGAAAAAACTGCTACTTTCCGCTAGAACATCCCTGTGAACGCTTAATTTCACACAAAATCCCTGCTTCCCAAGCAAAATTACTTTCAAATCACTGGTTCCAGGTTCACCAAACTCTATTGCCACCTTCCTAGGCAAATTTTCTATCTTGGGTCTTGGCGTTCTCTCAGTAACCGCAGATGCACTAAGCCCAGGTGTATCAGAATTTAACGCCCTTTGATCATCAGAAATAACTCCAGATCTCGAAGGTGTGGATGTTGGTTTTTTCTCTGTCTGTGGGGATTGCTTCTTGTGAAAAGTGGTTTTAGGTGGTGGTGAGGAGGGTTTGGTTTTGTTCAAAGGATTTTGTGTTTTCAGACTCTTTTGAAACACAACAGGAGAGGGACAGCACCAAAAACCTTCTGGGGTCACAGCAATTGGAACATTTCTGATCTTAGTTTGGCCTCGTTCTACCTTTGTAAGTCTAATTTCAGCCATATTTAACAAGCAATTGCAGAATAATTTAATCAAGATATGACATTTACTAAAAAACAAGGACGCTGTGGAGGGGCCCCAAAGGATGATAAGCAGTACTCTCTGTAGAAACAACAAACTAATTTTTCTTGAAAATGGTAAGAGAAAATAATTCTTTTGTTAAAAAAAAATAAAAGTCTAAGATTTGAAACCAAAACTACTCTAACTTAATTGTACCTTAGAACACACAAGAACTAAAAATGAAAAGTTGAGTTTTTTAAGCTGAAATCGAAGAACCCTAACCTCAAAAGTACTTCCTGAATAAGAAGGATTGCAAATCTTAAAAACTGCATAAAACATAAAATGTAATTTCAATTAAACAGAACTACCTAAAATTCAAAACACCCAAAAATCGGTTCAAAGCATCGTACTTTTAAGTTTTAACCTTCAGAGAGACACAAGTATCTCTCACAGAAATGCACAAAAAGTACACATATCTAACTATAAATCAAGTCCCGTACAAGACCCATGAAAAACATAACAACACAAATCACGAACAAGAACGAAATGGGTCTTCTTTATACCGAACTCCCAGAACCTCGAAACCCCAAAAGAACAAAAACTCACCAAAAACAGAGTAATCTGCTAGTTGTATTAGAACCCATCTCTTATCTCTTATTGTTTAAGCTCAAGAGTGTCTTAAATGATTGAATGGAGCTCCGGTGTCAAGCATCAAGGGAACCAGTGAACAGAGAGACTAACAGGGAGATCGAGATGAATAATGAGTGTCTACCTCTTTAATTTGTAAAGAAAACCCACAATGACCCAAAAGTAAAAAATAAAAGTGTTGGTTTATGGGCTGGTGTTTCCTGCTTTACCAGTGTGTCCACGGATGCTTTTGTGATATTATCAGTGTGGGTCTGCAAATATTCTCTCCTTCTTTCTCTTTCACAATGATGGATAATCAAACAGGCATGCCTTATTCCTGTCTTCCATCTTTCCCTTTCTCTTTTTTTATTTTTTGGGTGTGCTTTATTATTTTTATTTTCTATTTATATGTATCTTTGTGCTTTTTTGAACCGTTGCAGCAGAATGATATCTTATTAGATGAAGAGTAGTAGCACACCCCATCGTTTTCCTGTAGTGAACCAGTGTCAGTGTGATTTTTTTTTTTCTATTTGAAAGACTGAAATGCCCTCACAATGTTGCTAAATTAGGGTTTTATTTATGAGAATAATGAAATGGCGGGTAAGCGTTTAACAGAACAGTTGAGAGAGAAAGTTAAAGAGGAGATGGAAATGATGGAAGGTCCAGATTACATGTGTATTCCTTTGGCAAAAGAGAGAAGTAAGCTATCTTCAAGTTGTTTGGTAGTTGAAAGGTAATCTAGCTTGTCTTTAGCTCCTTGCCAGCCACCCATATCATGGTGGTCAATTTGATAGACTCTGCTATCACCTTCGATTTCTGTTTTTTTTTCAAATCTTCATTAATGTGGTATTTGAAATTTTTCGAAAAATTAAATCAGGGACTGATTCTACAAAAGGACATGGTTCTTGGGACCACTAGCCTTTTGTTATGTTGGTACTAAAATCAACTATTTGCTAAGGTCAATTGTTCTTTTCCTATTAGATTTAACTCAACTCCTAATATTTAAAGTATCATAAATCTAATAAATAAATATTAATAGGCTTTTATATAGTTGAATTCGAAAATTCTACCTTAGAAGTGAGAATGTATGTTACACTTACCAGCATAATTTAGGCTTCATTTGTATTAGCTTTATTTAGAGTTATGTTCGAACCAACTTTGGATATTTCAAAATTTTCATACTGGAATGATTGTAGTAAAAGTTGGAGATTATCTTTGGCCAACCATCCTACACCTCTTAAATCGTACAGAAATAATTATTACCTATCTCTTTAAAATTAAATGGAACTTCGAGTTCTGAAAGTAATTTTAGACAAAATTATTCCAAGCGGGACCTTAATTAATATATAAAATTTTATTATATTGTATAATTCAAAGAAAAAAAATAATTATCTAACTATTTCACTTGTCATTTCTTTTATTGTTTCTCTCATATATAGTTAATAAAGAGGAAAATGATTGTCTAACTATCTTACCCACCGTCTAGTTTTCACTATCTTTCTCACATAGAGTAGGATTCACAGGAATGTCACTTAAATATAGATTCCATGTGAGTATAACAAGAAGCCTATGAATGAGAGACCCTCGGCCTACATTGCCTTGGCAAAAATGACTCCTAATGCGAGCTACTTTATATGTCCTAATATTTTTGCTTCTATTGCAAAACGAAGGTGCACATAGAACAGAATAGACTAGCTAATACATCCCAAGTACCCTTGTTGTCTTGTTTCCTTGACTAGTAGTACATAGGACAGAGTGACTACTACATAAAGATAGAGCATATTACTCTCTCAAAAGAAATTAAATTGGTCCACGACAGAAGTTTTTAATAGGGCTATTTCTAGATACGGTCTTAACAATTATGGTTAGACATTAACTAATGCCATTATAAAAAAGATGGCAACAAGGACAATAATTCCATTAAATTACTTCTTTTTTTTTTATTTTGCTGGGCAATTATTGCAATAACAAGGTACAGTTTACCACTGTATTTTTACACCAAATTGCACATAGCCTATTGGCCTTCGCCAATGGCTAATCTGCAACAGAAAAGATTTAAATCAAATCAAAATTGGACCTCTCATGGACCCATATGCAGCATAATATATGAAAGGAAGAAGGAGCACATATAACTCAGAGTATTATGGGACATTTTTTTTTCTGTCATAGTAAAGGTTTGTTAATTGAAGTAGTACAGTGCAAAATATCACCATCAATGGCACAAATTCACATACCAGAGAAATATAATCAGACCCAAATATCTAAGTAGTTTTGAATTTCTTTTGACTTAGCTTTTTAAATTTGTGCATTATATAAAAGCAATGGACCGTGGCTTGCTGTAGTGCAATAATGGAGCTAGCTCACAAATGATGATTCAATGGGGAAAAAAAAAAAAAGGAGCACGTTATCATGCATCATCAATGGTACCAAAAAGAAAACTTATAAGCACAGATGGCCTTGCTGGAAAGTTGGCCCACCATGACATCTCTCCTCATGTGGTAGCTAGGTCATGGACTCTTTGTGCCTTCATTACCATGAAATATCAAAAACCCTCTCTCCCGCTCACTGGATTAATAATTCATTCATTCATTCATTACTCCCAAAAGCATTCTGCTTTAATCATATCTTATTAACCCAAGATTTGAACTCATTTCCAAAGGGGTCAAACATTTATAGAAGGAAACATCGATAATCGCCATAGTCAGCTCTGGCATGAATGTCAACATTTTTGTATTAATAATGAAAACTTGGACGTTTCGTTAACCATGTAGCTATCTTATTAAATTTCTTTCGATATAAATAATTATCACCCTTATTTCTTGGTATATGCTAGTCTATGAGTGAGTGGAGATCATTTGTCCCAAAACCTTGTTCTCATTCTGTGTTGCCTCTTACAGGATTTTGGGACAGATAATCTCTACTCCTATTCTACTTCACTCATTCAATTCTAATTCTATGTATGGTGTTCAATTTATTGAATAATGACAAAGCATCACCAGAAATTAAAATGATATTTGTGTGTTTTGGTCATCAATCTTTAACTCTATATATCTCATTTTATAACCTACTTCTTAATTAATTGTTTTTCATTTTATTTTATTTTTGGTGTGTTTTCTCTTTCTTTCTTAGACAGATTATGCTGACAGAAGGGCATGAATATCAGGGAACAAACAGACAAGAACCTTATCGACAACTGCAACAAAGAAAACGTACCATAATTTGCCTCACAATAGGGTATGACTTCTTCAAGCTACGCATGTGGCATAATGTCTTGGGCAGTGGCACTAAGTTGCTTACCATGCCTGCACTTGATTATCACTTTGTAAGCCAAAGCCCAGTACCCATGAGCTCATGGTCCCGCTTTGCAATATTGGCAGGCTTCTTTAATTCCTTTCCTGCATAACCCACCCCCACTCATACCCCAATTCAGTATAATTGTCACAAGAAAAGTTGGGACGACCTCTCAACACCTTTTTCATGGGGTGATTAATTAAGTTGATTTGGTACAAATCGAGAACTAAAATTAATCCATTCTCTTTTTAAGTTGATTTGGTTGGGTCTCAACTCCTCATCGGCTCCAAATTAAGTCACCCTCCTCTCCAAATTCATCTTCCTCCTCCTGCTTCTCTATCTTGTTACTGTTGATTGAGACTTGGGACATGCAGCCAGACTGTTATTTGGTAGATGATAAACCAAAAAGGGAATAAAAAAAAATTAGGACAGATGAGTTCTGATGCATAAAAAAATTTAAAATAAAAATAAAAAGTAATCCAGGCCAGAGGGAGGTTTTTGCAAATGTATGGTTTGAAAAAAACTTTTTGACAAGAATAGGGTTGTTTCAAACCATTTTACAAAAGTGAGTGTAGCCGTAACAACGGCTTTAAGATTTCAACTTTTTGAGAAGCCGCAATAGCGGCTTCAAAAAAATCATTTTTGTTTTAATTTTTTTTTTATAATTTCACGTTTTACAGTTTTTCACAGTCAGTTTTCTCAAAAATCAACCGTTGGATCACTGTGATTTTTGGCAGGCATGACATACATGATTGGGGTATTTAATCCAATGGTCAGTTTTCTAAAATTTGCACCACAAGTGGCTCTACAAGAGAGCACCTGTTGCAAGAAGCATCGGGTTTGTAAGGTGGCGTGCCTAGATTTGTTCTGCATTCTGTTTTCTCATAAAACTGACTGTTGGATTAGATACCCCAATCATGTATGTCATGCCTGCCAAAAATCACAGTGATCCAACGGTTGGTTTATGAGAAAACTCACTGTGAAAAACTGTGGAACGTGAAATTATTAAAAAAAAAAAAAAATTAAAACAAAAATGATTTTTTTGAAACCGCTATTGCGGCTTCTCAAAAAGTTGAAATCTTAAAGCCGCTGTTACGGCTACACTCACTTTTGTAAAATGGTTTGAAATAACCCTATTCCTGTCAAAAAGTTTTTTTCAAACCATAGATTTGCAAAAAACTCAGAGGGAGGTTCATTCTTATAATAAATAAAATAAAAGAATAAGTTCATTGAAATCCTTCTGTCAATCATTTCCATCAGAAAGTCAAATCTGATCACCAACCAATTGCACTAGCCTGAGTTTTTTGCAAATATATGGTTTGACGAAAACTTTTTGACAGAAATATCAAATATGGTTGTTTCAAACACAAAAGTGCATGTATCCGCTGCTGCGGTTTTCAGATTTCAATTTACAAGAAACGGCAATAGCGGCTTCAAAAAAATCTTCTCTTTTTTTAAATTTTTGATAATTTCATGTTTCACAGTTTTTTACAGTCAGTTTTCTCAAAAACCAACCGTTGGATCACTATGATTTTTGGCAGGCATGACATACATGATTGAAGTATCTAATCTAACGGTCAGTTTTCTAAAATTTGCACCGCAAGTGACTCTACAAGAGAGCACTTGACGCAAAAAACATCGGGTGCACCTTATATTAGCACTTCTGATAAGTCAGAATGATATTTATAAAAAATCAATCGTTGGATCACTGTAATTTTTTGCAATCATGAAATTGATAAGAAATATATTTAATTCAACGATCAATTTTTCAAAATTTGTTCTCCATTTTAATCTAGGCACGCCACCTTACAAATTGAATGCATAACAAATTTTGAAAAATTGACCGTTGAATTAAATATATTTCTTATCAATTTCATGTTTGCAAAAAATTACAGTGATCCAACGATTGATTTTTTATAACTATCACTCTATGACTTATAGAAGTGCTAATATAAGGTGTACCCAATGCTTCTTGCATCAGGTGCTCTTTGCAGTGCAAATTTTAGAAAACTGATCGTTGAATTAGATACCTCAATCATGTATGTCATGCCTGCCAAAAATCACAGTGATCTAACGGTTGATTTCTGAGAAAACTGACTGTAAAAAACTGTGAAACATGAAATCATCAAAAATTAAAAAAATTATAAAAAAAAAAAAAAAAAAAGATTTTTTTGAAGCCGCTACTGCGGTTTCTTAATAAATTGAACTCTGAAAACCGCAAGCACTTTTGTAAAATTATTTGAAACAACTATAATACTATATTTCTGGCAAAGAGTTTTCGTCAAACCATATATTTTGCAAAAAACTCCACTAGCCTACCCATACAAACATGGCTGTCTTTTATCTTAAACTCAAGAATTCCACTTCATTGTTTAATCTTTAATTATTCTTTTTGGTTAAATCTCCCAAATGCAGAAATTAATCCCAATTTTAGTCATTAATTAAGTGAAAAAAGAATAAAAGAACCACTAGAAGAAGTTAACAAATATAATTCAATTTATTCTTCTAATCAAATGCTTCATCCTACCCTTTACCTGCTTTGAAGCTGTGAAAAGACAAGAAAATGGCAGCACCCACAAAGCTATTCAGCTTGTGCTCTCTATTAATGGCTTTGCTTTTTGCTTACTCTGCATCAGTTCAGTTAAATGACCCTGGTATATATATATATATATATATGAATCTCACTGTTCCCTCTTTCTTTAAAAAATTATGATATTTATCAATGGCTAACTTTCTAAATCTCTGTGTTCTCTCTCTCTTTGTCGATTGGTATAGATTGGTATTTCTGGTTTCCTCTATATGCTTGCGCTTGTGTGGTTAATTTAATTAATGGGGTCATCAAATTCACGACAATCAGAAAGCTAGCCAGATTAGCTCTCTTGCTTGGACTGTTCTTGTTTGTCAAAGTTGTAGCACAAGATTTTGTACAAGGCATAGCCGGGTTCTGGTCACTAGGTTTGAGTGAGAGAATTGATAGAGAGAAAATTTGAAGTGGGTTAGTTGTCATTTCCATGTTTCTACAGATAAATCATTCAATCCCACAAGATCCCATCAAAAGAAGGAAAAAAGAAGTTGCAGGATTTGTTGAATATGGTGAGACCTGTTTTCCTGCCCCTTTTGCTGTGTCTATGAAACTTTGCTCTTTTGTTCTTTTTCTTGAAAGCCAATCTATGAAATAAGGTTGGGATTTGAGTGATGTGATTTTTAATGGTTACATGTAACTAAAAATGGTTGGTAATTGTGATTACAGGAATGGCAATTTTGGTGGGCATCAGTTATGGGCTTCCCTTTGTCTTCTTCATGATCCAAAAGGGAGAAATGAAGCTTTGATCAAACAAAGAAGGCACCTTCAGCCTGTATAATTAAGGAAATTTTGTATTTTCTTGTGGACCCTTAAATCATTTTGTATTGTAATTTTTTTTATACTGGAAAGCAGGGTTACTGTGTTTCTCTTCTTTTTTCTTTTCCTTTTTGACTTTTGCCTCTTGGTGTGGTTAAAGTGGAAATAATTGTATACTTATATCACATGGAGGCTTGGATAGAGATTAACAGCATTAGACAGATTTTATAAGAACTGTCTTGTCATTGGCTTTCAGAAGTCAGTAGCCATCAGCAGCACAATAGTTTGGGATCAGTGTTTAATATCACAAACTCCAATTTGTCTCAACTGAGGCATATCCTCAAATCATCTAGTTCCAAATAGCCACAAACACTTGGTCTGTTCAGAACTCTTAAAATTGGAGCACGCCACGATCAATATTTTACTATTTATATGATTTTTATATGAATCAGTTTATAGTATTTGATATATATAAAAAAAAAAAAAAAAATGTATGTCTTATTTTCAGTATAAGAATGAATTAATTTATAGAATAAGTAATTTTACCAAATAATACTAAAATAAAAATCAATTAAACTCATGTTCAGATGGTCAAATTTGCCAACTTCTCGTAAGTATGTTGTTTAATCAGCATAGGTTAGGACATCCACAATGCATGAGATACATACATAGCCATGTGTTAGTGCCAAAAAAATGTGTAGAAAGGTCAATTTCAACTCTATGCTAGAGTTAAAGCAGTGTTTCAAGCTTGTCAGTCTTCATTCTGCAACATACCCTTCAACTGGGAGTAGTGGGCTGCTTAATGGGTGAGGTAGCTTTTTATTTTTAAAATTTTTTACTCAAATCAACAAATGTCACTTGACATATTTGAAACCATTTCAATGTACTTAATAAGCCACTTCACTTCACCTGCCTTTGGAGCATAGTTATCAGACCCGGACCGGCCGGACCCGATGAACCGGACCCCTAACCGGTCTGGGTTGATAATTGGACTGGATAAACAATTGACCCGCCTTGAACCAGTCAATTAATAATTCAAAAAAACTTTAACGAAAGTTGCATTCTTTGAGATTTGAACTCCTAACCTCTTTAAAAAAAAGAGAATGAGAGCCTTTACCACTATGCTATGCTTTACTTTTTGTTATTATAATGCAATATATAAAATATAACCTTATTACATTCATACACTTGTAAAAATCACAAATATATTTAAAATAATATATATTTTATAATCAAACGGTCAGACCGTTGACCTGGTGGTTGAACCAGTGACCCGACCTCTTGTTCGGGTAGATGTCCGGTCCGGTTCTCATAACTATGCCTTTGGAGGCTTCCATTAGAGTGCAAAATATGTATAGGGTGCACATGCCCTTAAGATACGGCACCAAACTGAACCTCACGATAGGCCTTAAGTTATAACCCACAAACGCAAAAATAAAGCGTTCCCCAAATCATCAAATTCTAGACAGCCAAAAACACTGAATTCTATCGAAGTTGGCTAGCCATAGGCCGTGGCTAGTAACGAGGAATATATTATCTTTTTCTTTTGGGTCCATATCTTCATTTCCAAGTACACACAAACTCATGCTAATAAGATGGATATTGCCAGAAATGTTTTAAGGTTACTTCATGGTCTTTCCTCTAATAAATTAATTTGAACATCCGTGGAAGAAAATCACTGTCTAAAGAGAGGCCATTCCAATCCAGACCAACTATCCAAGGCCATCTTAGCAAAATAAGGCAAATTTATGATCAAATATGATGGTGACAAACGCGGCAAACTTATGTAGATTAATAGCTGCAATAGATGATGGTGATTGCTCTAGCCATTGTAACTATACATAAAATTGGCAAATCTAAAATCTAGCATCATTATGATCAAATATGAGCTAACTTCAAGAATAAGATTTGATGCTTTCACATCACATGACCATGCAGCAACTTTAAATGAGCTAAAACCATCTACAATTAGCTTAGCCTCTAGCAGCCTCAAGCTTAACAAATAAAAAATAGATTTACCAAATAAAATTTGGAGTTACATCCTCCTCATTTCTTTGAAGAAACACGTATAAATGGAAGAGCCTAAATACAATCTACTCGAAGAAGAAGCCGTACATTTAAATGTAGAAAGATGATCTAGAGTTCAAGAATTCCCAGATCCATTGCTGGAGACTTGCTCCATATATTGCTGGCTTGATCCTGCCTGTGAGGTCCATCAGAAGTGATCAGCTGTTGATGGTAGTAACACTGCTGAAAAATACACCCTTCCAACAGTTCAGAAGAGAAATCTCCCATCTCCGAATTTCCAATTCTCTATTGTCAATAATTTCTACGCCAACTTTTGTAAGCTTGAGAGACGCAAGAACATGGTATTGATTAAAAATTCAGTAAAGGCGGCCTCGGCACTTTGAAGATCCACAGTGGCAAGGAAATCCATCTCCGGGCAGTAGCTCATATCGATAATCATATGTCAGTTCTTCGCCCAGGGCTATCTGCACACAAAAAAATTAAAAATGGAATATAACAATGGCAATCTGCACTACAAGCACACTAGTAGAACAAGAGACACTTTCACATTTAGTTGCAGGTGTCAGTATCCAGGAGATAAATAATGGCATCAGAATATCCATCAGAAGAAGATTAGATTAGCACCAACTACAAGGCAGCCCATGAGTCGTCCACGAGTTAGGACCCACCATTTGATGGCCTAACTCAGAAGATCTCCAGCAGCAAATCTCGTTAGGCCTTTACTTCTTCCATTCCAAGAGGATCAATCATCTTGGAAATCATATTGGATCACATATTTGCACCTCTGTTATCCAAGGTGTCATGGCATGTTGAAAATTAACTAACATTCTAGAGAAACAGGGACAGAGTGCTTACATCTTGACTTGCATAGAAACCAATATGAGCAAGTTGACAATCCATACTTTCCACGAGAACTTGGTGATTCACAAGATTTGGCAAGCAGCTAGCAAAATAAACAAATGTCAAGAATAAGTCATCAGGCATCACCATGCCAAAAGCAAAAGGTCAAAACAGAATAAACATTGAAACTCAACTCAACAAAGCCTTATTTCCACAATTTGGGTTCGCCACAAAAATCCTTTTTCACCATTCACCTCTACCTCCGTCTGGGGCCATATATTCCATAATATTGTGGCCCATCAGATCTCTTTTTGCAGCATCAAGGCAAACCCAAAATACCTTGAGACAAAGCCGCACAATCTCTAAATGCTTAGAGCCATACTATGAGAAGCACAAGGTGACTTGTATCAGCTTCTCAATTTTCAGTAACTATTTACTTATGTTTGTATGGACAAACGCCTGCATTAAATGCTGAGATACCTAAGAAAACTGTGATGGTGAGAAAACACGGCTGGGGATGTAAACTATAAGAAATACTCTGTTGCAACCTCCGAGAGAACCATTTTGTGCTACTAAAATGCATACTGTGACTGCATTTTTTTTTTTTTATTAAGAATCACTTCAATAGTTATGGCCCAACGAATAGCATAATATTATTTGCTTCAATAGTTATGGTGAGAAAACAGGGCTGGGGAAGTAAATTATAAGAAGTACTCTGTTGCAACCTCCGAGAGAACCATTTTGTGCTCTCCTGACATGCATACTGTGACTGCTTGTTATTTTTATTATTATTATTTTTTTATTAAGAATCACTTCAATAATTATGGCCCAACGAATAGCATAAAATTATTTTTTCATGATTCTAAACAAATTGCTTCCTGAACCCTACTTTTCCATAATGAGCCATTCTAGCTCGATTTGGTTTCTACCAATCCCTATGTCCAATATGTCTATACTTCTAGAAACAAAGAGGCAATATATCACATAACTTTGAAAAGAATTGGCATTGCAGATTTACACTGTAGATTATTGGGGGGCCACCACTGCATAATCTAAAAATGCTGACAAAATGAGGAAACACACATACATGAGTATGCGCAACCATGCTCAAACATGCACACTGCATGAACATAGTTGCTAATACAATTGAAGATGTGGCTTTTCGCTTTTAACTGGAATTACAAAATGAAAAATCTTGTTGACGACCAGTATAGTGAGGAAACAGCATAGTAAAAGCAACAGCAACAATGATTAAGCTTAATTGCACCATTTTATTCACTCTCAAATACTTTTCACAAATGGATGAGAGATACATGTTGCCCTGTGGCAACCACAGCAGTGGTAAGAGGCAATGGAAAGAGGTGGTGGAGTGGGAAGGAGGCATATAGTGGAAGCGGTAGGTTAACATTCAGTAGTGGTGGTGCTGGTGGCAATGAGAAAGTAGTACTCAAGGTTATAAATGACAATATTAACCATTGCAACAATGGTCGGTTGACATTATAACAAAAATAACGTGCAAAAAATTGAAGACATCTTTTCTACTATTCTATCATGATACTATCAATATCTTAATCATAGAAAAATATAATACAATTGTATTCAAAAAATTTAAACTGTAATAGCAACCAAAAATAATGGAACAGACATTCAAATGGAAACTACTAGAATTCAAACCTTAACATTCCACGAAGACATAAAGATTCATTATCTTGAACCATTAGTAACCGCTATAACAACATTACAGCGGTGGGCGTGTTATTAGTACTAGAGGCGGTACTAATGATTTGATTGCGTTACTATTAAAATTGGCAAGCTTAATTAAGAATTAAATTAGGTTTTGGTGGCAAGATTAATTAAGTATTAAATTAGGTTTTGAAGTTACAATTAAGGCCATGCGTCACTTATAGGCAATAAACACACCTTTTGGAGAAAATATATTTTTGAAAGAAAAAAGAAGCTATCAGTGCACTTCACACTCATTTTTTATTCTTTTTACAATTTCTATTCAAATTGAAGGTGTGAAGAACAATAGGCGAAATTTGAATCAAATTAGTTGCCCACCATCTGATTGGCTCAAATGGATGTGTATGTGACCAAGTTACAAGATAAAGCTTCTTGAACCAGAGCACAGGTAGACATATTCCAAACAACAGTACATAATAACTCTTTCCTCACCTGTGATTGATGAACCGTGAAACATTTCCATATTTTGTGGCATCAATTACATATGGGACCTGTCCTTCAATTAATCTGCCCATATCATTAATATGGGCATCAATCTTATAGAAATAGCTGAAACCTTCTGTGCCATACCTGAAATCCGAAATAGCCCATTCAAATTACCGTACAAAATCTAACATAAAGTGAAAAAGAAACCACGTCTATTTGAAAATATGTGAAACCTATTGCGTCTCTTGTTGGCTTCCTGCTCTTCTAGAACCTCCCCAATGTACTCACATACAAATGTACCACGCATGATTGGTTCACCTGCCCTGACTGCCCAACCCTGTGAATCCAGATGCAGAGTAATAATCTAAGATCCTTGACAACCATTTTTTTTTTTTTTTTTAGCAGGAAGACACTTGACAGCCATGAAAAATAGGATAGGCATTACCTTCTTTTCTGTTTTGAAGACTTCCAATTTTACTCGTACCCCATTCTGCAAAACCCTATTCGGACAGATTCTACTGCAGCTGCACATGTAATTGCACTCATAGACAAGGTAACCCTCCTGCACATTTTTTTAGGAATAGTTAAAAATGCCAGTTTTTACCCCAAGGATGAACGAATTCAAAGCTCTCTACAAACAAGGCAACAGAACAAACAGCCTATCTGCTTGTCATGAGATGTGCATAAAAGGGAACTTGTAGTGCAAGAATTGGATGTGTATAAAATAGTGATCTACTGGGTCAATGATTCGCTTATTTAATATATCATTCCATCAAAATGTTTTGGACAGTAAAGCAAACAAGATGGAATCCTAGATTAGATATTTACGAGTATCATATATGCTCCATGCTTACAAGAGATTCTAGTTGATGGAACCCACAAGTATGTAATTGCACATGCCACAGAACAGCATATGCAGATAAAATCATAAAGCAGCATTTATCAAGTATTTACACAAAAGTCCACTTAACAAGTATAGGCCGATAAACATCTCACTCCATCTGGACTTGTGTAACTGTGAGGAAGAAAAGATTAAGTCTTCCTGTATCTAAGAGCACATATTGTTCCAAATGTGATCAAGAATAAATGCTCAGCAACAACAGAACATCAGACTAAGAGTCCTAGAGCAATGTTAATGGGAGTTAATGGTAGAAAAAAGCACTTTACCTCCAAGATAATACGGCCTTTCTCATCATATGGGAATCTGCCATGCATGGGTTTCCCATATATATCTTTTGCATCTTCGTAGTCATTATCAAAGAGGTATACATGATCGCATGTTTCAGGAGAGCATGTTGAATGTGGGCAAGCACACCCCAATTGCAAACTCTGCACCCAAAAGAAAGGGAAAAATCAAAGAAAATATCACAAAATTGGTTTTTGATGTAGTCAACTAATCATTCATTTTGTAAGACAAATGCATATAGCGTGTGTGTGTGTGCGCGCGCATGTGTAAGAGAGAGAGAGAGGGAAGAAGTTCATTGGAGGAAATTTTATGGGGATGTATACAGCAGACACACTCAGTTTGGCCAATTTTGATCACTTTAGCATAGATCACCAAAGTGGGAAAGCACACTTGTCTCAATCCTAGATTATGGCAGTCAAGTGACAGCAACATGCATATCTAACATGGAAACTGCATTACATAGTGATATAAAAGTCGGTGTCCAAATTAGATAGCATTAATACAAAGACTAAATTAACCTTCATAAAGGTACCTTTGAATTAATATCAAGCGATTGATCAAGCAGCGGCTTCATAACATAACTAAAGCTTTCCCAAGGCATGGAGCATCTGGTATTTTGACCATTAGAACCATCCACAGGGATGTGAAAGGAATCCAAGAAACCCTCATCCACTACACAGGCTACTGGAACCGATTCCAGTCCAAAGCTAATATCATGACACATTATGGTGGTTTTTTGCAGAGGCTTCTGTCTAAAATGATGTGAATCAATGATATAGTGGCACTCATCCATTTCCCACTCATCGCTCACAGGATCTGATAAATGAGCAGACCTGTACCCCACAAAACCATTCAAAAGAGGCACCAAGGAAGGCAGCATCTGTAGGTCTGTGACTGGCTTACATCCTTTAGGACAGATAAACCCCTCTCGGTGCCACTCCACTTCAATGTTATGCTCACTGCAAAGTTTAGCTGCTTTCAGATACAAACGTTCCGGCAATACTCCAAATTTTCCCTCCAGCGAGGCTTGGAGGCTTACCTTGCAACAAGTTAAGCGAGCAATAGATAAAATGTCAGCATTATTGGGGCGAGATTTTGTTTTCTGAATCTCAGAAAACAATATCTTTGCAACAGCTGAGCATTGGGGTTCTGCCAATCTACCAAGACACGCTGCCTCGGTTGTGTCAGACCGTACATTTAATTCCCCAGTGTTAACTGACTTTGATGCCTGAATGTGTTTCTTCATATTTGCACCGGTCCTGTTCCTGATCCTATATGAAGCTGCTCCCAGAGCTTTCTTAAATCTAGGACGGCTAAGTCTCCCCGATTTTAATCTATAGGCATAATAACGAATCCCCCTCTTCGGGGGGCGAGAACTGACTAAATTTGGCCCCATATGAGCAGCTTGATGATGGCGGCCAAGATCGGGAAGTAAATCAAACTTCAACCCGCAAAACCTGCAAATATACTTCCGGAAACCACCTTGACTCTCAGAGTTATTCTCCACAGATGCCGAATTGCCCAACTCAAGTTTCCGAGGAGAATTTTCACCAGCAGACAGATTGTGCTCCTGAGCAACTTTTGATAGCCTGAAATCAACAGGATGAACTGAGAGCACATGCGACCATAACTGCTCAGTATTCCCAAAATGGCTGCTGCAAGGAATACACTGGAAAAGCATGCACTGTTCAACAAATTGCACATGGTGTCTCTCCTGCACATGGGTTTCCAGAACTTTCCTGTTAGTAAAAGAATCCAGGCAGATGGCACAAGCATAACCTCTGAACAGCCATTGTGCTTCCTTCTTATGATTGTCCATCCAGTGGGTTCCAAGCACTTGGTCATCAAGAAACTCCTCTGAGCAAATTTTGCACTTAATAGTAGTATTTTGAATGGCATGACTGTCATCAATGGCCAATGGCATTACCACGGGTTCTTCCATGACAGAGGAGGAAACTTGTGTATCTTTGTCAGCATTAAAGCCCCAAAGCCTTTTGAGTCTCTCTTTTTCACTGCAAACCAGCTTCATTAAGAATTCCCCTACATTAAAATCTTTAGAAGCTTCAGAGAGGGCCCATTGAAGTTGGATTTCCTTAGGAACTGGGTTTCGTAGGGATAGAATACTTTTAAAGAGCCTGTAGAAAAGCTCACATGCTCGATGTAAGTGCAGCTTTTGCTCCTGTGTGCAGCAATCTCTCAAAAGATCTATAAACACTTCTTTTGAAATTATCCTGCTCTTACCATTCCTTGCTCGTTTTAGCCAGCTTGGAAGGTGTTTTTCACAGTATAATAAATTCCGCTTAGGACTTTCCAGACAAGGATCACTGCCATCATGCAGGCACGAGCCTATGCAGCGCAGCACCTCCGCACTGTTATACTCATTACTGGAATGCTCAGGCTTCTCAATTAAGCTATTTCTTCCACTAAACGCATCTACATCCATGACTGAGACTGGATCCACCTGGAGGGGACTTTCAACTTCTCCCACCAATACTATTTCTTTGCAGTATGTGGTCTCTGTACTGGAAATATTCTCCTCATGCTTTCTCTTCAGCTTATTCTCGGGTGAACCGGAGGCCTTTTTTGTATCATTATGGGGTCTGTGTTTCTTACAGAATGAAGAACCGTATAAAGACCGATGCTTACATCTAGTACCGAGAGTAGTGGTACCTTCGCACATTGGTGTATCAACAGGAGGAGTTCCTTCTGCTTTTGCAGAGTTGCCTGCAAAACGAGAAGCCAAATGCACACAACAGTAAACATCACCATCATTCGCCGACCTCACACATTGCCTTCCCTTAGCTTCAATAAAAGCTATGCATTGGCGATTCTTATTCCCAAGATCCAAGGACTTCTTAGCTACCACTTCGTTTACAGGTGTTAATTCCACATCTTTGGCTTGAATAAACTCAGAATTTCCAGCTTCGACTACAATTTCATCCCATCTATCTGCAGCACAACCATGCAAGTCTGCAGGTGCAGCATCCTCCCTAAAAACTTCATCTTTACAAGGATCAGATACAAATGTAGCAGCATTTACAATGTCTCGACTATCAAAAAATCCGGAGTCAGTATCAACAGTTATAGCCTGATGTAAATCCTTGGTTTCTGCCTGGGATGCATGCGCCTCTGCACGACGAACTTCAAGCTTGGGCCTCTTCCTACTAATTTGGATACCTGTGGTCAAGGGGTTATCACAGCTCTGCTGCTCAGTGTCTGCAACACTAGATATGGGATGAGACGTTGAAAACCATTTCATTACTTCATGCTTCCAGGTCTTCCACTCGGAACCCAATTTGGGCTGCACTGGTACATCCCATGGTGAGTTGATTTCTTTCCACAGAATGGCATTGATCAATTCCTGTGTCAAAAAAAAAAAAACAGCATCAGCCACAGGTGGGAGACAAGGGTTTGGCTTATATAATCATTTCAAAAAAGTAAGGGTCAAATCAAAGTTGCAGGTGTGAGGACTTGGTTTCTGGTATCTTTATTCTTTTCTCCCTAAACAGAACAACAAAAACTACTCCGTCAATAAGAGAGTGTTATATAACAATGTTCCATAAACATTCCAAAATATACTTTATGTGTGGTGACTCAACCCAAGATCAGTTTGTGAAAGGTTAGATCGGGCTAAAGTGAAATGCTGACCTCTTTAGCATATGTTGTTCACTTTGTCTCTTTTATTTTCTCTATTTCAATGCCAACCGATCACACATTTATTAGAGGATGTTTTGCAAAACAACATTTCAAGAAAAGGAGACTCAAGAAAGTTCAAGGAATGAAACAGGGGAAAATAAATTGTTATTAAAGCAAGCTACATATTAGAAATATCTCCAATGACAAATAGAGAGATACATTTCTTTCAACAAAAGGGGGTAAATATATTATTCACAAAAATAGAGGCCAATTTGAAACCAATGAGAGGTAAAGCATTTATATTAATTATTTGAAACCAATAGAGTTCAAAGCCGAAAAAGGATTCATGTAGCCAACTTTATATAGTAGAGGTAAAGGCTTTGTTGAGTTGAGTATAACCTTATAGTGTATCAAAATAAATTTAGTTTACAACTGCTCACAAGTTAACCATTATATCTAACATTTATATGCAACTATCTCATAAAAATAAATTTCTTAGCTTTCTTATTCTGTTTCTAAAAAAGCACTTTGAGGGTGCAATACCAAGTGCTTTGCTTCCAAAAGCAAGAAATATACTCGAAAATCTATTTAAACAGCCCCTCAGCTCACCTAATCTCCCATCAATAATGGCAACAAGGACAAAGATAAAAAATTGTCAGTACTCAAACAAACACAGATATTAGATGTTAATGAAAAACTGCTCCAAGTAAATTTCAGGGAGTTAATCTTTGTGCAACTGCATTTTGTCTTGATGATTAAAAAAGTAGAAACGAATATTCTATATATTATGCCATATTGGGGAAAAAAAAGTAGTTTACATCATATCTTATTTTGTTCCTTTCCAAATATGGCAACCTCTTGCATCAGCATACCCTATGGTTGTTTAACATGAATGGGCAGCCAAAGTGTGGCATATACCTCCTTCAGTAATTCAACAGATTCAGCACTCTGCGCATTCTGACAGCCTTGTACCCATGACTGAAAAGAATGCTGTAGCCACTCTGAATTTATGTAGCTCTGCAATACCATCTGTAATAAAAACAAGTGGCATGACTTAAGTTAATTTCCAAAACAAAAAACCAAGGAAAAAAGAGTGGGGAAAAAAAAAAGGAAAGATCTTCTAGTAATTAGTAAAATTAAAAATTCATGGTCTTAGCATAATCTAAAATAATGAGTCAAATAAATAGTCTTAAATAGAACAAATCCCTAGATTTGACAATCTATACTAGACATGTACAACAGAGGATTCAAATTCATATGCACGTTAACAACCAAATTAGATTATCATATATATCTTGTTACCACTACTCTCATGGAAGACAGAGAAGTTGTATATGGCAGACTAAACTACTAAAATTGTTTGATTCAGTAAATGTTGTGAGTGGACCATTCAGGAAATTGCCATAGCAAGAGTTGAAGTACTGATAGTATCCCATGCAATGCATTTAATCTGATGGCCACATACACTCCACCATCTCATTTTTAAAGGAAAAAAAAAAAACACAACAGAAACTAATCAAATTAAAATAGAACAATCAAACTACTTAGGAACCTGTTTCTCCAGATTCCTAATTTGTTTTTGGACTCTTTTTAAATTGATGAGGCACAACTTAGGAAGCAAGCTTGCTGGGGTTGTTCAATATTCTTATGAGAGGCATGTTACCACATCATTGCCCCTAGTAACGCACCAAAGGCATGCACATGAGTTCCACATGAATGAAAAACTACATGTATTATTCATGTTCAGGAAAAGTTATAGACTTATGGTGGCCAAATTAGAGAAAGTAGAAAGGAAAAAACGAAACAGGTACCAGAGCTGTAAAGACACAAGGAAAATGCTAATATAACAAAAGTATGTAAAGCAGATAAGTGTTGATAACCCTTTGTTTTCACCACCAAATGATGGCTAACAAGTAATAACATGGTATCCACCAAGCAATTTCAATACAGATGCTTGATTAGGTGTTAAGACACACAAATGCCAAGAAATGCAACCTTGGAGAGTTCAGTATACATCTTGATGAATGATGTAAAATTTAGTAAATGCACATGAAAATCTGGATGTCTAGCAGATACAGATGCATGATTAGGTGTTAGACACGCAAATTCCAAGAAATGCAACCTTGGAGAGTTCAATATCTAGAGTAATGAAAGGTTAAGCCATGTCTTAGCTTGATCAAGCACTGATTCTTAAGAATAGAAAAATGACATGAGATTTGGGAGTCCATGATCAAATAAATTCCAAATAAGGAAAGTTTGGAGCATAAATAACTCTTCCATATCTTTACCAAGATTGCATATCATTGGATGAATAGAGTGATTCAAGCCAATGAAATATGTAAGGTATACATATAAACAGGTGCAAGAGTTTACATTCTGAAGCTTAAGAAGCATCATTCCAAGATCAGAATAGCCATTACAGCGGGAAGCCTCCATAGCAAAATCCTTCCAGACCATAACATCGCGAGCAGTCTCTATCAGAGCCTATACAAGTATGTGCTGATCTCAAGTCAGAAAATACATTCGAGGAAGATTGAAAAGTAACATAAGAAAAAACAAAAAAGGAGCACCAAATCACATACCTCAGTATGTAATTGGTCAATAATATTCAGCATGCTAACAGCTAGCTTTTGCATAATGAAGCGGCGTGCAACTGTCAAATCTTTAACCATTTCCACTCCAATATTGTGTGTCCTATATGCAATTGGCTGCGGAAACTCATTGATTGAACGGACGAGTAGCATATCTGCCCAAGAATAATTCCTAGTGTGTGGGAAAAAAATCACAAAATACTTCTTCCTGTCATGAGTTGGCTTTGCTTTCAAAGTTGATAAGGGCCAGTCAGCTCTCGCACATCTAATTCCAGCCTGCCACGTCCCTCTCCACTATACTTGGAGAGACATCAAAGTATCAACATAATCAGTACATGTTTCCATTTTTTATAGCACATAAAAATCTTGACAAAATGACCAACTGTTAAAATATGAAAAATAAATAAATAAATAACAGATAACCAGTACCACATAGCTCAAAGCAACAATATTTCCAGGGCCATACAGCTTCAAGAAAGTAAAATAAATAAAATAAAATAAAAAAGAAGAAGAAGATAAACGAAGGATGGTGCATCAGGAGCACAGTGGTCCACATTGAGGAGTTGATCTGACAGTTTCAACCTGATGAGACTATCATGAGATCAGGATAACATTAACTACAAATCTTCCACTAGGATGAGTTGGTTGGATCCTCTTTCTCTCAGTTTGGCCAAGTGAATGGGAGGGAGGTAAAGAAAAGACAAAAGGAGGGGGACAGGGAAGGGGGGAGGGAGTAAGGAGATCAATTTCTATCGGTCAATTTCATAGATCTTTGTAAATAAAAACTTAATCCGAACAAGCAAGTATTCAGCGTGTAAAAATCCTAGAACTAGCAATATGATGTAAAACAGGAAAATTATTTGATTTGAAGAAGAAATAAATTTGGAAGCGCAGGAAATAAACATCAACAGATACCTTGACCCACAGTGCCAGGGATTCATCTTGTTCTAGCCACTTGGGCTCCAAAAGGGATGATTCTCCCTCCTGGATGTTGCTAGGTGGTTCACTTTCAATAGTATTTACAATTAAATGAGAGTTCTCAGAGGCTAGAGATGATTCATCCGGTTCTGTGCAGTGGTTCTGTGCAGTTAAGTCATCATCTTCAAAATTATGGGGAATACTACATAAGTTTTGGCCCTCCAACTGGCAATCAAAATATGAAGCTCCATTACAATGGCCTTCTGAAGCAGATAGTTCATTTAGCATCACATGACTGTCATCTTGTCTTATTTGAGGCCCTTCGTTGTTTCGCAATAACTCATCCACTTTACCATCTGCCACTTGAACATGATTTCCATGTTCAAGGCAATTAGACTCTCCATCATAAATAAACGTTGTTCCTGAACTCTGTTGAGGGCAATCAGTTTCTCCAACATACTGAACACCGGAGCAAGGAAGCACTTCCATTATTCCACACTAAATTTGGTGCCACCATATAATGTCTATATTATCACCAATTACAACCCAACTTTCCTTCCCTGTTTTCAAACAATGCTCAACACCACAAGAGTCAGATGAATGTGAATCAACAATTAACAATGATAAATAGATAAAGGATGAAGATAAAAATAAAACAGAGACATAATTCTTCTGTACCGAATCAAAGAAACATGGATTGGTGTCAGCAAGTATTTACATGTATGTATATATGCATATGTAGAGTTATCTCCATAAATTAATGTAGACAGAAAATTTATTGGGTTAAAATATGTAAAACCACTATGGACTGACTATATATAGCTCTAAAGCATGGTGGCATTTGGAGCCAACCTCTTTCTGCAAACATTTGAACAAGCTGATGTTTAATGACCGGAGACATAATGTGGTCACGATCACCATCTAGGTCAACTATGGCAAGAGAGATACTCCCAGAGAGTAAATATCAAATGGCAGATCCCAACAAGATGTATCCCATGTTTCAGGCTTTCAGCACATAAAGGAATCGCTGAGTGAGAATATTCATCTCATCCTTCCTCACTAATTTGAGTATCCTTTTTGTTTAGTTTCTATTACCACTATACCTTACAGTTACATGCATTTCAATTCTATTTGATAGTAATGCCACAAGAATGTGCTTGAGACTTCAACCAAAACCACATATAAACCTGATTTGTGCAACGCTAGCATGTCAAATTACTAATCTATCTAATCCATCATGAATATATATATATATTAGTTTGGGCCAATGCCAAATACTGAGTTGTAGATATATTCTAGTTTGGGTTAATTGAAAGGGCATGTGGTGAAGGCTTGAGTTGTGGCTTAAGATAATCAAATGGCATAACCATATTTTATCACTTAGAGTAGTTTAACTAATGAAGCAATCACATTCATCGTGAATATTGTAAATAATTACTAATACTTGACGAAATTCCAGAAGCAAATTAAATAATTCCTTTATACGACACATACTTCTTTTTGCCCAACAGGTATTGCTTTTCCCATCACATTCCTTATTCATTTCCCAAATCATTTAGTGGACTTTTTCTGATAAATGTTGTCACAATAATTTCCAATTAATTCAGGGAAATCCTAATTAATCCCAGTGCTGATTAATTCCTAATCCCAGATTTGTATACTAGCTAGTAAATTTTCGAGTACAAAAATCTACAAGTCCATATGACTGTGCAAAGCCTACAGTAACATAATACTATTGTTTAGTTTAACAAAATCACACTGAACCAGTGGTCCAACGTACCAATCTGATTCAACCATATAAACAGAAAGGAGTTCAAAACGAATAAATTGTTCACTTTCACCAGTTATGTAACTTCAAGCGAGCCCAAAACTGGATAGTAAAAGAAGATATTATAATGTGCCATGCGCATAATCATGTTGCTTATGCATCATACCATATGGTGACAAATTCATGCAGTGAAAGAACAGTTTAATAATTCCACATAAATTCTTTTTGTTTGACCAGTCTGCCCTCCTCTTCAACAGAAACAAACTAAGCCTTTGCGCTTCAGCCAATGGTCCCTGTGGCACTGGTAAGATTGCGCATTTGTACTAAGGAAAGAAACAATTAGCACATGCATATGTTCATTGAATATTAAATTTAGAATCTAAAAAATTAGATGCCTTATGTCCAAATTTATTATGGTTGTCACTTCAAGAATTGACAGTCAACAATTTCACGAAACTATATAAACCTTTTTCTTCGAAATGAAATGCATTCTTTCGTCTCAATTCTACTATCTTGTGTTTATTATTTAACCCAGAAAAAAAAATGGGGAATAAATTTAAAAAATAAAATAAAAGAACTTTATAGAAAATCAGGAATATTTTATATTTGTATTGCTTACAAATTTTAAATAAATAAATAAAACTTCTCTGACCATTTTTTTTTTTTTAAATCCAAAATTACAAAATTAATTTAGCTAAAATTGTCAAATGAAATTCAGATGACAACCAATTATACTTGCACCAAATTGTGCAAGTCCTGCTCATGGCAAAAAACAACTGAAACCACACTTGCAAAATACCTATCTGAAAAGTGAATAAAATCAATAGCCAATAAAACCAAATAAATCCCTACATATGGATAGACATATACGCACACACGTGTGTGTGTATACATCTATATATATATATATATATATATATATATA